>BGPT01000916.1:75435-111197 GCA_003297045.1 Symbiodinium sp. clade C Y103 | reverse complement strand
AAGATGTGAAGATGTGAAGATGTGATGATGTGAAGATGTGAAGATATGCAGATCCAACTTTTAGAAGAACCCTTCGCTCAGACGCTCTCGGGAAAAAAATATCTGAGTATGGACCAAAGGGGCGAAGTCAACCGGTGTTCATGGCGGGAAACGCGCAGGAAAGAGCTGGACAAGAAAATGTGGTGTCGTTGGTTCCTTACACATAAGAATAGAAAATAAAATGTCGTCTCATCAACATCAACATCAACATCATCATCATCATCATCATCATCATCATCATCATCATCATCATCATCCTCATCATCATCCTCATCCTCATCCTCATCCTCATCGTCATCCTCATCATCATCATCATCATCATCATACAATATGCAATATACAATATACAATATACAGTATACAATATATATATATATACATACATAATTTAATCAATATTATCTGTGCAATCAATATCATCAATATCAGCATGAACGTCTAGATGGGGTCTCAGAGGCTACAAGTCCCTAAGCACGTCGGCCCTGGGGTCACCAACTTTGGTAAAATGACACGAGTATGGTAAAGTCACCTCAGGGCGCGTCGACCATGGTGGTTGTTTGAAACGTTCTCTTTAACAAAAGCGATTGCTTGACATCATGCGCGCTGAAAATGGCATTCACATCCCAGAATTCAGATTCTCTGATTCGTTCACAAGCATGCGAAAATCACTCGTATCGTGATAAGCCTCGTATCACTTCAGTGGGAAGCCCTTAGAATGAACAATCATTCAGCTTTTGAGCCACTGTTCCTTTGATTAGGGATCGTCATGATCACATCTCCTTGCAGGAACCCCCAGCTATCCCTCGGCCATTCCAAACAAGACTGGTCTGAAACAGCAACAATTTGGACATGTCCAAGAATTTTAGGTCCTCTAAACCCATCAACCTGGGAAGTTTCCACTACCAAAACCATGGAAGAAATTGAGGTATCCTTCACTATTGCGCACGCGCCCCGCAATGAGGAAGACTGATCAAAAAAATCAAGGCCTGGGTCACCGCCCTGATACACTGCATTGCCGAGTGGCCCCAAACGGCGACAATCAGTCGCGTCGGCGTTGAAGTAAAGTTCCAAGCAGCACCGGCCCAAAACTAGTGACACTGTTCACTCTGTTCGCTGTTGGCAGTTTGTTGACTAGAAGAAAAGTCATAACAAATTGCAGACAGAACTTGACAGTCGTTGTGCAATGATAATCATGTTGACCTGCGTGTATAGTATGGATTCAAGAACACATCTATCGATTTGTATGTTTCATCCATTCTCTGGTTGCTAAACACGTGAAACATCTTGAGAATTCAATTCAAAAGATCGGGCCGCGTCACTCCTACTGCGAATCCACCCGCTGGCGCCGCTGAGGCAGCCAGTCGAATGGCCAGCTGTAAGATGCCTCAGCGGAACGAGCCCAGTGAAAGGGTACGGAAATCTCCAGCAATTGTGGGTATGGATATGTCTATCATTGTCTATCTATCACGGTTCGCGAATTATGGAATTCTGAATCTTAGTTGATATGTCCATCAACTATGTGCTCATGTTGGATAGTTCCATCATTTTTTGGACCCCAAAATCTACTACCCTCCCTGCTGAGCAACCCTGTATTGTGCAGCACAACCTTCTTGCGAAACATGTTGTAAGTCCCTGCAATTCCAGACCTTGTGAGGCCCACATGTGTGAAAATGGCAAGACTCCAAAAAATCCATCCTAAGAGGATCATCTGTGGGAATGAATGCATTTAATGCCCCATACTCTACTTGAGCCCAGCAGCTATTTTCAAGGTGATTTCACCCGAAGGGGCTTCGGGCTCGGCGAAGAGGAAATGAGCCCAAAAGGCTTCGGGGCGTGTCACCATTTGGGCGATGGATCATCTGTTTTGCCATGCGAAGCAATTCCACATGGAGCACCTGTAGCATCCTGTAACCATTCATCAACCATTCATCAGTAGATAATAGTAGATGATAGTAGATGGATGTTACATGTTTGTTGAGCAATCCTCAATATGCAGGTCATATGGACTACCAGACTTACCAGACTTCCTGAAATTCGAGAAAGGAACAGCAGCTGATGGAGACTAGGAGTCAAGAGTCAGGACCATTGTTTGTTCTGCACTTCAGAGAGCATAGGAACGGACAGGCCAGCTGAGTCCTTGGGTGCCTGCTGCTGCGACTGCTTCGTCTGCAACATCAGGTTCACCTGCCATGGTTGCAATGCCTTAGAGGTTTCTGGTTGGTTTTTTTGGGGGGGAAGTGCCAGGCACCGCAAACCATGGATGTAACATGATTTGACAGCCAAATATGAGGGTTCCTGCAATTGTTCCCTTACACCACTTATGACTTGAGCTTTTTGGGTGGGAAACTTGGCACATTGTCATGATGCCCATTCTTTGTCACTAGCATCACCAAGAATAGTGAAACTGCCCCCCCCCAGAATTCCAAAGTCCACGGCATTTCCAAGGCAAGATCTCTTCCGAAGGAGAAACGGCTCCATCTCCGGGTCTGATCCGAAGTGGGGTGATCTCCCCTTTGTCAACAGATACCCTGAGAGAACTGATCCTTCCCATTCTCCGACCTCAAAGATTCGTCCAGGGCCCAGCTCCTGGGCAGTGCTTATCCAATCTCATCTGCTTGTCCAACACATGCAATAGATATTAAGCGCCTGAAAAAAAAATGAACTTCGGCCATTAGGACCAAGCTTCTTCCCATGTTCCAAACATTTGGTGAAGCATCCCAAGACCATGTTCAGAGGCCAGGCTGCGTCAAATGCGAAAACCCCATGTTCCCATACACGCCTGCAGGTACAGCTCACAAGCATCGTTCAAGTAGACAAGGACTGTATCCTCCTCTATTCGCACCTGTCACCGGGCTTCTGAGTCTCTGGATGAAGCCTACCTGGTTGGTTTCAACCCATGCAAAAAATATGTATGAAAGTTAGTTGGCATCATCATCATCATCATCATCATCATCATCATCATCATCATCATCATCATCATCATCAATATCAATATCAATATCAATATCAATATCAATATCATCAAGCATCTCAAAGTTGAAAGTAAGTAGCTAAAACACCCCACCAGTTTCTCAGTCTGCTGGCATCGCCTCGTAGATCTTGTTGGCATCGCCTCTGGGACATAGACCTCAAAAAAGCGCCATTTGACTTTGACCATCTGGGAATGAAACGTGGCAGTGGATTGCTTGCCATTTGCGGAAGATTGGTACCCACAAATAAACGTACAGCAGCTCCGAAAGGATGGACAAGGTTCCATGTGTCACTATTTTAGTATGATTTTACTCAAATGGATCCTTTTGGGCGTTACTACATAGATTTGCAGCAATGATTTACATGTATTTACATCATGGATTCTTTGTCGCCATGTTGGATTTCCAGAGGTTGTATAATTGCAACAATTTGGCAGAGACACGCAACGTCGAGGCCCCCGCTTGCCACAGCCTTGCTGGGACCCAAATAGTACAGAAGCACCACCTTGCACTGGAAGCTGTTAGAGATTATTCGTAGGAAATGCACAGCGCTGATTCGTTGGACCATGGTTCAGGGTTTCAGTCTTGATCATCATTTATGCCGATATATGCCCCTGGACTATGTGGGATAAGGAATGCCATAAAGCATCCCAATTATCAACCATGAAAGTGGAAACTCGGCCATAAACTATATAGATAAATCATGTGACAAGTAGGAGCATACACACTTTCATGATGTGGGTTCTTATATTGATATTATATTGATATTCCCATTGAATCCCCATGATATCCCCATATGTAGGTGGCTTCAATCCCCAGTGCCCCCAGATTTCATGGGGCCAGGCCTTTCGGGAAGAGCAGTGGCTGGCATAGCGGCATGCCTGGCTGAAGATCATCCTCAACAACAATGGATCAAAATATGGATCAAATGAATGAAACTCAATGAAAACCATGATTTTTTGGTCATATTTTTTAGCTGTCAACCCCCTGCTTGAGGTAATATACAGAAAAAGAAAATCCTCCAGGAGGAGCTGCCCCCGTTCTCGCCTCATCGGGGTCTTGCAGCTCGGGTGGCTCTGGGTCCTGTGGTTTTCAGCGAGTTCTGAGATTTTCGGTACTTCCCAGTCATTTCAACCAAATATGGAAACTCTGACCATCAAATGACATCATTTTCCGCAACCTCCAAGTTTTTTACACATCTATGTTAGCCATTGGCTACATGCGCGACAATAAAGATCGTGATTGGTGCAAAGAATCCTGCTGGAAATTGCTTGGCACCGCCGCATAGCCATGGATCAAGACCCCGCTACGCTGCTAATCATCGTCACAAGTATGTGTCTTTTAGGAGAAGATCAAATCCCCATATGGGTACTATGGTTGAATCCATACTTGGTGCCAACCCACCAAAAGATTGTGGTAAAGGTCTTGCGTCGCTGTGAGATATACGCCATGTTTAATGGTTTTACAGTTTTACCCATGGTTTCAACCCGATGTTTGATAGAAACCCCATGTTTGATTGTCTAGATATACCCTTTTTCTTATCCTCTCCCATGGGTTTTGGCCTAAATCTTGAACACGGTTGATGCTTTACACCGCATTTTCAATATGTTTTCATGATTGTATACCCCATGTTCGCTTGTTCATCACCATTCAAGTGCTTTGCTCCACCCATGGCTATGTCTGAAAATAGGATATCAAAAAAAATATGGTTCATCATCCTTTTTTCCCAAAAAAACAATGTGCTTCCCATGGTTAATCATGGTTCATCATCATGTTCCGCATTTAGAAAATGGCCAGTTTGAGGATCACCTCACCATCTCATCGTCCTCGGGCAAGCAACACTGATGTAGGATGCCGGGTACTCGGCCACGCACGGCGCGGTGGAGGTACCTCGCGATGCATTGGGGATGCTATGGGATTGAACGGATTGAACCATCTAATCATAGGGAAAATGGTGATTTGACCAATTTTTACCATCAGAAATTGCGATGAAATGGGATTTAAGCATCCAATAATGGTTCAAATTGGAGAAAAAAACATGAAAAATCCTCGTATTTTTTTTGGATATCATGGAATTTAACTCCGTCAAATCATGGGACGTCATAGGGATAGAATACAGTATGAGGATGGGACGATGGGATATCATGGGGATATGGGAAAAACTTCGGTCTGGAACTATGTCATTTTGGGGGCTCTAGTTTCAGACAAACTCAGATCTCCCAATTTTTGCATTGAAGAATCATCACGCCAATCTGAGACAAAGGGGCTCTGACTTTTCTCTCGTTCGACGCACTCTCTATCTATAACTGTTCTGTGCAATGCAAAGAGATGAGCAAAAACAGCACTTTGCAAAATGAAAACGTTATTGGCGGCTTTCTAGAAAAGCCAACACTCCTTCTTGCCACTGCCCAAGAAACGGTGGCTCGGGAGTGAATCATGTTGTAAGTGAAACATTGCGCAAGGGCAAGCATGCTCNCTAGAAAAGCCAACACTCCTTCTTGCCACTGCCCAAGAAACGGTGGCTCGGGAGTGAATCATGTTGTAAGTGAAACATTGCGCAAGGGCAAGCATGCTCTTGGAGCACTAAACCTTCAGATTCCATGCTCCCAGCAGCACCGAACCTTCTGGATTTATCTGGATTTTAAGATTGATAGCTGGCAATGGCTCAAGGCACTGTCAGACCAAAGGACTGACCGTGCCAGCTACTGGGTCATACCACAATTGTAGCTCTGACCCCCCAGCCACACCCGGAGGGACAGTGAAGTTTAGTTGTTGTCCGTCAGGCACAGTCACAGACAACGTCTGTCCGCTGCTGACTCCCGCAGGGATCGCAATCTGCAAGACTTGTCCTGCAGCATGGCTTGAGTCCACAGTGGGTGAGGTCTGTTTGTACACATGCAAAGAACCGCGCTCTTGGCAACAAAATCCCATATTCTGGATGGTTCCGATTCCAGCTGAACATTCCCTTCTAGACTTCCTTTCTAGATGACCAGCTCATTTAATAGCTGTCTGTCATTAATAACATCCCCAGGTCAAGCAAGTCTCCTTCAGGTTCGACTGGTGCAGAGGCTGCCGGAAGGGGTTGGGCCGAAGGGAGGGTGCCAGGAAGGGTGTGGACCCCACCAACTTCTAGGAATCCGCGAAGCTCCAAACACCAAAGGCCCCGGCTGTGGGGATCGTTCAGCACACGGGTCAACCACCTAGACAGTCCGAAACTTGAAAGGTGAAAGTGAAAGAAACTTGCGTCATCTTGCGTCAAGTGCGACATCTTGGGATTCTCATGTTTCAAACTCTGCGAAAGAAAATCACCAAATCAGACTGAATCTAGAATTCATTTCTTGAGTCTTGATGCCACTTCCCCCCTATCCCACCTCTCCAAGCCATGGCGTCGTTCTTCAAGTTTAGGCCCTTCGCAGCTAAAGAGATGCTTCGGAGGGAAATCGGAGGTAACTCTGGACCCTGGCGCCATNCCTCTCCAAGCCATGGCGTCGTTCTTCAAGTTTAGGCCCTTCGCAGCTAAAGAGATGCTTCGGAGGGAAATCGGAGGTAACTCTGGACCCTGGCGCCATATAGTTGAGACTGTCCTGGCAAGCTCCGGTTCTGAATAAATCCAAGAAGACGTTTTTCGGGGGATACAAATTTCCCGAGCTGGCCTTGCCTTGGCATTGTGTCATTTAGCGAGGTGGGTGCACAACATTGATGCAGCAAGTTCACAAGCTTTCCTCAAAATGGAATTATGACCTCCGTTACTTGTCCTTCAACTGGTCGAAGTCGTTGTATCGCTTCTGCACTCGGTAGGAAGCCCCGGTCTCTGGCACCACATCCACACCGAAGTAGGTCACACCCCCCTGCTTAGAGAGAGCANTCGAAGTCGTTGTATCGCTTCTGCACTCGGTAGGAAGCCCCGGTCTCTGGCACCACATCCACACCGAAGTAGGTCACACCCCCCTGCTTAGAGAGAGCAGATGCCGGAATGCCAACTGCTGACACTCCAAGAGGAGGGACTTCAATGACTTCCGTCTTGCCTTTGCCCTTGCCCTTCCATCCTTTCCCTTTTCCTTTGACAACCACCACTGGAGCAGTTGCAACCGTTCCAACCACAGGGGTTGCGGTGGCTACAGGTGTCACTGCTGGCACCACCACGACTTCGCGCCGCGGCGGCGGTGGTGCGCGGTTTGCNAGTTGCAACCGTTCCAACCACAGGGGTTGCGGTGGCTACAGGTGTCACTGCTGGCACCACCACGACTTCGCGCCGCGGCGGCGGTGGTGCGCGGTTTGCGACGGCGGTGGCAACTGCTGCTCCGGCAATGGCTGCGGTGCCAAGGACGGCAGCTTCTGCCACGGCCTTCCCAATGCCATGAGGATGGTGATGGTGATGGTGCCCGTGGTGCCAATAGCCCTTCCCACCGTGACCCCAACCCATGGCGAGGGTTTTGACGAGTTTTCGCAGAAGCGCTGTTGCCGTTGGAATTGGAATGATGGCTGCGGGACAGGTTGCGGTTTGCCCCAGACCCTGGTCTGTCCCACAGCGACTCAAATCAGTCAGTTTGGCAGCACCATGGCCTCGTGCTGCTAGCAGACACACAGTAGCCCACATTGTCCAGGAACCTGTTCAAAAGCTGAAGATTACTTCTCCAATAAATCACAAAGAGGGGGTCAAAACACGCTCTGTCCCCTCTGTCCCTAGACCGTGATGGCTGAAATTGAATCTTCCTGAGATCTGACCAACTGGGGCACCCTACGCATCCACGACTCTCAAGCCTCAACGTCGCAATCATTCATCAATATTTTCTCTGAACAGAAAATGAAAAGAAAAAGCAAACTCAGACGACGTTGCATTTTTCCCACAGCTCTGGCGACAAGCCTTTGTCCTCAAAGAGTTTTCCTGGGTTTGGTTCAAGACGTAGCAGTTGTTTTAGTATCGGTGTACCCAGTCTGTCGCCTTTCTCATCTTCCGGCAACTCTGCCTCGTGGCGACATGGAGGATTTGGGAAATCCAAAGATGTTGGAGCTTTACCCATTTCTTGGGCGTGTTACCCCAAAAAAAATGCGGGGAAGTGTAGGCGTTCCCCCGATTTTCAGGGTGTTTAACCCCAATTTTAGTGGATTGTTGGAAAAAAAACAGTGATCTTGACACTATTAGTGACATATTATATACACTATTAGTGCTTGATATACGCTATTAGAAGGTACGCTTGCTTAAGGTGCCACCAATCCCCCACTCCTTGGTGAACAAACCATCCCCATCTGGCGCCTCAGGGTCAACTGGCGCAGTGGCCACCTCATAGGTCCAAGCCGAAGTCGCCTGGGGCCAAGGTGCTTTGGATGGTTTTTAAAGGTGGGTATCATGGCAACCCTCCAAAGGTAGATCCAAAGTTGGAGGACTTCCATTTCCGATTTTTTGTGAATTTTCACCTGTTCGATCATTTCGAGAAACACCTCCTGTATACGTTGCCCCAAAAATTGTGTATGTCATAGGATAACTGTTCAAATGTGCGGTGAACCGAGCAGGTGTCCCAATGGCCAGGAGTAGATTTCCCCAATTCACATTTTTTGCCAGTTGCAAGACCGGAATCTCGCCACACTTTGATCTGCCCGAAGATCGAAGATGTCAAAGACTTACAGTATATCTATTATTCTATACCATATACTCTCCAGCTAACATGACCAGAAGAAAAATGCTCAGTGTTTGCCAATGATTTTCCACTAGGAGGACCCTTTCTTTCCAACTGGCCATTTCAGATTGTCCGTGATCCCTTGCAGTATACCAGGGGATGCTGACACAAATCATCTCACAGTCGCCAGTGGGCCAGCTGCCCATGAAATTCATAGATGTTTACTAAGTTTTTATGGTTTTGCCGTTTCAGTTGGCAATCGCAGCTGGCTTGCGCCACAGCAACCCCACCTGCCCAAAGAGAGCATCCACTGCTTCCAAGGGCGTTTGCAGCAGGCGATTCGAAGCCTTCAAATCATCCACCTTTGGCAACGGCGGATATGCATCGGGACATGTATTTTGCAATGCTTTTTTACTTCGATATTAATGTAATGTGATATTACCACAAGGTTTCCTATCTACTGCTATTCTTTACACTTAGATTGTATTGTTTAGTGACCCTAAACCATCCAATTTGCTGGTGAATAGTTCTGAGCCATAGCTGTTTAGCTAGTGGGGGGCATGCAACACGCGCGGATGATTTGTCAAAATGACAAAAATCTGTGGGTTTGGGGCGCAAAGTTCTTGACAGAAACACATTTGAAGTGTTGGACATTGGGCTACTCATTGTACTGCAAATGGCAAGCTCTTGCCAATCCCAGTTTTTTTTCAGAAAGTGGCAATTCCAGGACTCGTGATGTCGCAATTACAAGTATCTGTCCCCCCAGGCGGAAACCTTGGTCTGGTATGTCTAGTATTGGCTCTATTCATTTCGGGCGTCAAGTCATTCATGGGTGGTATTTAATATTGTGGGATTATGTCCATAATTCCATAATCATTACTGTAACTATTATTGGATAATCAACCATTCTTCATCAACTATTATTGGATAAACTAGTTGTTGCTTCGACAAGAATCTCATCCTTCGATTGTTGGAGGCTTTCCAAACTGCGCCGCGATTTTGCACAGCTTCTGCCGCCAATTTGGCGCAGCTGAAATCAACACCTGGGCACCTCCCAGTGTACTGTACAAATGGGTCACCCAGTGAGACCAAAGAGACGGTCAAAAATTGCAATCGGAAGGATTGGGAAAGTAGTTCCTTTGCCGAAAGCATCCATTTCAGCCCAAAATCCTGGCCACATCAAAAGGCTAAAATCGTCTTAAAAAAAGGCCATCTGATTTGTTGGACTTTCAAAATCCTGTGGAACCTTGGCCGTGGCCCAATCCTTCATCTTGTCATGGCACCAAAGCCATCTGAACAGCGCGCTTTCGCTTCATGCCTCGCGACTCAACAAAGGGGTTGATTTAAAGGAAAACCCAGAGGAAACTCCATAGTTCTACCATCCAAATGTGGGAGTTTCCCATTCAACATATCCCTATCTCAACACACCCCTATCATATCCCTCTAACCATGTTTTTTGGACATCACAGCAAGTTTGTGGTAATGAGCCTCTGGACAAATCCAGACCCATGCCAATATTGTTGGGTACATATGATTGTCTCAAGTTATATCCCCCCCATATTCTCACTACATCCCCACTACACCCATCATAAAAAATAGGTGGTTTAAAATATAAAATGCCTATCCTTTATGCTAGTGAGATCCATCATTTCTATCTATTTATAGTGACTTCTCAGTAATGTTAAATTCCATAGTCCCATATATTTAACACATAATCCCGTTTATAGATTTTATAGTCATGTTAAGTCCCACATCATCCATGCGGTTTTCCACGACTTCTTCCAGCAGCTTACCAGGGACAGCCGGACGGCCTCGTGGCCAGTCTCTTGTGCTGAAATCAGCTCGCCAGTGGCTTCAATCTCGGCAGCTGAACCCTTGATGTATGGTGGGGGCCACAAGTAGATAAGATACTGTCATTGCTGGTACAATACTTGCAGATACAATTAATCGTATGATATATATATATATATATGCATATTCTATACAGATACATGTGAATACATATATATATATATATTATGATAGCTGATCTCATATATTGAGAGAAAAATATATATGGCGGATATAAATGAGGAAAACCCTCTTCATGGTTTGAGCCGTGGGACCGTGTCACTCATCACAAAGCGGTGAAGGATTGCTGTCGAAGCAACCCCAAGTTGACTCGTCTTGGCAAAGTCGATGATCCGTTGCTCGAGCACGTCAGCCGTGAAGGCGGGTGCCGTGTAGAAAGTGTTGGCCAGAAAGACATGTCGAGTCACTGCGTGCTCGTCCAAGGCAGCATGTTCCTGTCTGTCTTGTCGTCCAAGTTTTTCCGAGCAAAGAAAGTCGGTGGTCAGCAGAACTATGGACTTCACAGCGGTGCGGCCACGTCGACGTTTTGTGGAACCTGGCATGATCGATTCAAGGTTTTGCGCATGCAGAGCGTCCTCCAGCTTTCGCAAAGTCGAAGTCCATTGGGAAAAAATCAAGCATTGAACTTTGGGATTTTCGGAGAGAACCTTTTGGATGGTGCGCACCATGCCATCAATCTTGGAGCAGACCGAGGAATCCTCTCAGGGCAGTGGTTGGTCCAGTTCAAACGATAAATACATACACAGCCGAATGTCAAACAGAAGGCAACTTGAACACAACTGCAGGTTCTTCCCCCCAGCAAATCCCAAGAAAAAAGGCCTAGTCCCCCGCCATTGTTCTCCTCACAGTTGCGGAAGTTCAAACTCACCGCCAGCTCCTTACCCTCGCAGTTGCAGGTCTCATGCCCCTGGCACGCTACGTGGCCACAGGCCATGAGTCGCGCCGTCTGCGCACCGCAGGAATTACAGAGCGCCAGAGGTGAGGCGGAAGCATCGGGTGAAGGCAGATCTGCAGCCTCGAGAACTGGGTTGGGTTAAGGGAAAATCATGGAAAGATGTGGAAAATCTACAGGAAACGATGGTTTTCTCATGTTTTTTCAATCAAATATTGGGGCTGTGCGGGATCATGTGAACCAAATCTGGGAGCTTGCGGACTTCAATTTAACATCTAGGGGACCACAAATGCTGGTAATCTTCTTCCATGTTTCTGAGTATTAACATTGACCAACCATTCATTTTTGATCCTACAATTGCCCCGTGAAATGGCTGATGATGCTGGAAATCCCTAAATTGGTCCATTAAATACCGCAAATCAATCCATTGATGTGAGCAGTGCTCAAAACCCTGATTCTTCCCGTGCGGTACCATACTAGCTGCTTGACAGGGATTCAGCCACAATAGGTGATAATGATGCCCAACACCCATCAATAAACCACGTAGTACCTAACCTCCAATAAATAATCACTACAATTCAAGACAGGTTTTCGTCATTCGTCAAATGTCATCATAGATATCACCAAACTCCAATAAACAGTCCTAACTGCTCTTAACCATTGATTCATTCTCCCTCATCATCCATTTCTCTCTAGGTCCCCCCATTCATCGCCAACCTCCAGCAGAACCTGCAGCAGTCGCCATTTTCGCGTCGTCTTCTCCTGCGCCTTCTGCGCCCGTTGCTCGGCCAGGCGTAACGACGCGGCCACCTCCCTGGGACGGGTGAGGCGATCGCAGGCCTGGAGCCCGGTGGAAACCCTGGCGTTTTGGATGTGGGGAGACCTTCAAATCACCTTCATCCCCATCTAAAACATCAACTAAACATCAACTACAGATCAACCAACATCAGCTAAAGATCTACTGAATTTGATTCAACATCAACTGAATCTCATCTCCAACCTGGCAATTCACGGAATGCGTCCCAGGTCGTTTGCCCAAGCTCTCCACTCCGGGAGCGCCCTCCAGCGCTGCTTGCGCCAAGCGCCTCAGCTGCACATCCAGCGGCGTCCGGGTGCGGCCGCATGCGTCGTCCGCCAGGGTCTGGAGCTGCTCAGTGCTGCTGTGGCCGACGGCCAGCAACACTTCACGTTCCAGGCCCTGCAGGTTCTGCGTGTCGCGACTGGCCAGGCTTTTGAAGACTTGGAGCCTGGCGGAGCGATAGATGGGAGTTGGATAGATTGGATGGTGATTTTCTTGCTTTTCTTGAATATCGAAGAATTGAGAAATGACCGCCAAGAATCAGCCAGTGCTTCACAATGGTCAAGGTTGGCAGGAAGTTGTATGTGGCACCAGACAGGTTTTGGGTAAGTTGTGGATTCTTTTGAGGAATCCGAAGCTACGCATTTTTTAGTTAGCAATCAAAAGATCCCGCCTCAGCTCAAAATCTGTATACTCCTCTTCTGCCAGAGTCACGTCTGCATCCTTCAAGCACTTTTGAGCCCAAACCTCCTGGCAAAGTGCGAGAGCCATCTCGGAGAAAGGTGTTCAGATGGACTCAGGATCAAGACAACAAAACACAAGTACTACTGCTACTGCTGCCATGTGGTGCTCCAAAACTCCGGGACTGTCCTTTGCAAGTTCTTCCACATCTGTTGGTTCACAACACAATTGCAGCAAGGAGCGGACCTCGGAAACAGCACGTCTTTCTAAGCGCCGCAAGGCCACAAGAAAGTGTGTTGACTGCAATTGGCAACAAAATGCAAACATTCACATCTTTACATTGGGATTCCTGGGAACCTATCATCAACCACAATGGGGATAGAATGGGGATATAGATATAGTGTGAACCCATTAAACCATACAGAAGCCTCGATAAGCAGCGCACATGTTGAGCTCGTTGTCGTGGTTTCTTCAGGTCCGGATCCGCCCGCCTCGGTGACAAGCTGCCGATGGATTTGGGACCAACTCACATGTGGGAAACCCAATGATAAACAACTCCCACTTGGGGATGGTTTCTAGCACCCAATTGGGGAAATTGTGATTTTTGGGAGATGGCTTGTGGATGAGGCTTTTTTTTAAGGCTTACCATATTATGGCCATCCATCCCATAGAAATATCAATTGCAGGTGGGCACGGGTGGACAGGGTCTGAAAATGGGGGATACCTCCAACTGGCCATGTTAATGGGAAAAACCATGACCAGTGGATGGAATGGGGTACCCTAGTTTCAGACAAACCCAACAAAATGTGTGTATAGATGGGATCCTTAGGATATAGATGGGATCAACCATTGAATTTTGTTGAATTCCTAGCATCCCCCATTTCAGGACAAGTCGCTCCAGGCATCGGAAGAGATACACCACCCGTTCTTTTCGAGAGAACTGCAGCTGGTGCACCACCTCCTCCACACCTCGGGTGTGTGCACCAAAAACCAAACATGCGTGTGACTGAAAAGAGGGGACCGAAAAATTTGATAGTTGATCGCCATTGTCCCTGTTAAAACTATTCAAATATGTTGTGGGTATACCATTTTCAGACACACAAAATCAGCACACTTATCAGCTCTCAGTGGACTTTGAGGGCTGGACCAGGACGATAAACCTGCAAACAAGAGAGGATAAGACGAAGAAGACCCGGGGAAGCGAAGAGCACACCATGAGCCCCTGAAACATACTGAACCTGAAAAACCGAGAAGATTGAAGGCAAACCGTGGGGTCTCCTCCATCCTTCAAAAACCACGAATCTCATTTAGGCTCATGATGGCTCATGGCTATTGAAAACCCAGATCCCATCGCGTCTTTTACTTCTGCGGACTGGTTGCCAAGGATCAACGCAGCCCACTTTGAAGCCTCATGTTGGTCCAGTTTCCGTGGGGGCTGCACTTGACAGAAGCAGTAGTTCAGTGCATGAGCCCATAGCCAGGAGTTGGCATAAATGAGATATGGATTCAAATCCGCCACCGCCGCTTGTGGCGGTAAGAAAATGAGATTCACCATGGCTGTTCCGGCAAATCCCACCAAACTGCAGGATCTGTAGATCTTTCGCGCCAGTTGCTGCAAGGGCACCGTGGCCGCATCCGTCACCACCTCGAACCCCTGGGCTTGGAACTCTGCCTCCAGATACTCTGCGCCCTGCACGGGTCGGGAGTTCCGTGTGGCGTGGCGACCCAGGAAGATGCCAGGCCCAAAGCGACAGGGACACGTGACCCCACTTTCCAACCTGCTTTCAGCATCAGGTCTCCATGGAGGAATGGTCCAGGGATCACATCTTGGAACTTCAGCACCCATCAGTAAAGGCGAGGCCCACACGGCACGTTGGAAGGTCTGTCGCATTTCGCGGCTCCAAGAGGAAACGCCACTGAGACCCATGGTACGATGTGGATAGATGGGCACACGTAGCCGAACTTCAATGCCAAGCGCCTCACAGAGCAGCTTGGTGTTTTCACTTAGGGAACGCTTCCCCAGCGGCGGCAACACCAGGACCATCTTGTGGCCACTTTGGACCACCCCTGGCAGCACGGCGAAAATTCGAGGCAGGATGTTGTCAATGGCATGGCCATAGTATCCACTTTCACGGAAATTCACGTAGGCCACCACGTCTTTGGCCAGCATATTTTCAGCCACCTCAGCAGCAGGGCATTGCATGTGCATGAAGGCAGCCTTTTCCTTCAGGAAGTCGCCAAAGGGGAAATCCATCTGGTGGAGCTCTTTGGCGCCACAAGGGGACACAAAGACCACATTGTCATGTCCCAAATATTCTCCAAAGGTGTAGTTGACCCCGGAGTACCTGTCGTCATATGGGAGTTGCTGACCTCGTGACAAAGTCAAACTCGACAAGGACCATGAGGGACTCCAAAACTTCACCATCTGTGTCGTGTTCTGTGCCAGTGCAAAGGCAATCAAGTCCGCCACATCCGGAACCTGTTCCGGTGTGACCGGTACAGCCGCTTCCGATTCAGAGGTCGAAGGGACAGCAGTGACATCCTGAAAGTCATCGATATGCCGAGGAGCCCTTGGCACTGGCGTTGGTTGTAGCACCTCACGGCTGCCTCGAAGCTTGGGTTTGTTGGGCTGCGCCTTTGAGGTACTTTTGGGTGGAGCTGTGGCGTTGAAAACCAATGGAGCTTGGTGATAGACCACGGATCGAGCTTCGAAAGCATCCAAATTGTGAAAAAGTAGGATCACGTTCACTCCAGTGAGGCCCAATCCAATCAAAACCTTGCAGCGCCAGCTATTCCAAGATGGAGTAGGTATCCAGGTATGACTAAAGAATATGGAATCGCTTGCTTTCGAGTCCGGGTGCACTTCGGTATGTTTCGCTTTCTTCCGCTTGCTGCGGGTCTGCAGCTTTCCACGTTCCGATCTGCTCGACATGGCTCAAGCACATGGCAGATCATGTCGGGTCTGCCAACAATTATATATATAAACCGCAAGCTGCGGCTCCATGGTTACGACCAAGCCTCAAACTATCATTGCAAGCCTGTTGACCCTAATATGGGGGTTTCTAAAAATGCAGGATCCCCAAATCCATGGGTTTCAATACGAAAATGGCCTAATTTTGGATGATTTGGGGTACCCCCATTTATGGAAACCCCCATATACCAAGAGTATGGGAATCCCAAAAACTGGACCATGACTGGATCACTTCACCCTGGCCTGTCCCAGATGTGAGCTGCTCAAAGCATGGCCATCCTGGAGGGTAGCGGCTCTGCACTGTGAAAAGGTTGACCTCAGGTAGACCTCTTGGAAACTGCCAGGTAGCTGCCAGGTAACTACCAATCATGGATTAATGCAGGGAACGGATGGAGACATGAAACTCTGACACTGATTGATTCTGCATTTCCAGCAACAAAGGGAGTGTGGCAAGCCACGCCACGGCATACGACAAGACAGGTGACTTTTTTCTTCGCAGCTACTTCTCCATATCAACTATGAACTGCTTGCTTCTCAGAGTGCCGTTGAACTGTTTGCCGATAACCTGCGCGGCAACTGCATCTGTGCAGCAATCCCAAAGGCAGCCGGGCAGAAGTATTTCCGACATGTCTTCTATGACATCGAGAAGATTGCATTTTGAACATTTACCATCTGGTAAACTAACATAACTATGGAGAATCACCCTTTTTAATGGGAAAATCCGCTATAAATTTAAATCACCATTTTGAGAATCAAGCCTGTAGCCTATAGCCAGTCAACCAACCAGTTCCGAAAAGCACCATCTTTTGCCTTGATCTAAAGCAGAGCTCGTGCTGCTTGGGCCAGCTTGTCCTGGAAACGGGAAGGCCATGTGCGGGCGGTTGCCATAGAAATTGCCTGATTGCATACTCTGCTGAAATGAGTAGATACAACTTATACAGCAAAGATATCATGCCAGTATGACTGGAAATGAATACTTCAAAGTGGTCGAATGCGGAGAGGGCCAACAAATAGAACAAATACAGCAATTCTTGCGCGTATGAAGACTCACTTCTCTTCATCTAAATAGGTGTAAGGTAGTTCCTCTGCCGACTAAGGTGCATATCCTAGGTTATCAGGACCCTAGACACCAACCTCTCCTCCAACCTCTCCCCGAAATGGCTTTGGATCAAACTTGAGTGCAGTGCATACATTCACATACAAAAGAGTACAAAGGGCTGACTGAGTATATGAACAAAGTACACCGACCAGCCATGCAATCTTTCAAATCAACCCCGAGGCTCCGGTGGCAAGCGCAAGCCCTTTTGCCCTTTCAGGGCACCACACAGTTTACCATTCAGAGACCAAAATATCCAAAGATCAACAGCTTGCCATAGAACGAAAAATACCAACATCATCCAACATCTACAATCTGCAATTCACAGTTTATATTCTGACTAAAACTGTTTGACCTTTAACCCATCCCCGCGCAATGTCCTTCTGCTGCCGCAGCATCTGTCGCAACGCCGGGCGGATGCGCGCAAAGGAGAGGTTGTTGTAGAAGAAACCTGCCACTGAAAAGGGAAGTTGATTATCTATGGATTTTTCACCAAAAAGAAAGGATATCAAACCAACCATATACTATGGTGTACATATCTAACCATCAGTACATCAACCATATGATTTGGCTTTGTCCCTTAAAATACGGTACAGTAATCCGCAATTTCGGAGGCCAAGCAGCTGATGAAGATGAAGGAGATGGCACATTGCGCCAGTCCATAGGTCACCTCGAAGAGCCAAATCGAATAGAAGGACATCCAAATAGGAGCGCCTGCAATGAAGAAGACTGCCTCAGCAGAGCATGCGGAGCATCTGCACCAAAACAGCCAACGAAGCTAAGGAAAACAAGCCAACAAGCAGCTAGATTGCTGCTGCCAAACGGGGTTGCCCAAATGGGGTATCCAAAGTTCAATGTTTGATCATCATTTTCCCTAAACGCCAATGTACAAGGCTGAGATGACTTAGGCTTTAGAGCCTCTGAGGACTTCGGTCTTTGCTTTTTCTGCAAAATGTGATGACATAGGATTACAAGGGCCAGCGCGTCCTATGTCATAATACATCGAAACAAAATTGCTAAAAAGGATGTTTGCTCATGACTTAGGAATCAAAAATTTTGGGGTTTGTCCGACAAGTCCTACGTCATCTGGGGGTAGTATAATTGTCATCGTCCCCAATACCATCCCCCTAAAATGGTTGGTTTAATCGGTTGAATCCCCTGAAAATGCTTCTGCACATCACGGTTGTATCCCCATGTGGTGTTTATTTCATTCCCATGTCGCAATGTGTGTTTTGCAAATGCCATAAATTGGATGGTTCCCCACAGCATGACCATCATGGCCCATCATGGCCTTGATGATCTGCCCAAAGATGAAGAGAATCAGCAATGGACGGAAAGCCTCACAGCTCGCATTCCAGGTCCAGGCCAGGAACGCGCCTTTTGCCCTAGATCCTTGACACCCAAAATCTTCAGCAAACTGGGTCAGGAAACCAATTCATGTAGTTCTACAAGCCGAGTTTTTCGAAAATCAATGGATCCACTTTGGTTGATGATTTTTAGCAGTAAACCATCCGTTTTATGGATCCAACAAGTCTTGACCCAACCCAGCAACATGAAAATTGGCGCAACTTTCAGCCCACCTGGAAAAGGCAACGCATCACACCGATGAAGATCGACTGGTAATGGAGAACCACGAAGGAGATGCCGATCTGCCGTGGCCAACAAATGCTGGATCCAACCCTAATATATGGCTATTTGCATGGGGAAAATAATGATCAATCGTCCAATCTTAGTGTGCCCAAGGCAAACCATCTTTTTGCCATGTCAAAATGTGGGAGGGTTAAAAACTGAGTACCCCAAAACTGGGTTTGAAGACCGCTAAGATCCAAGAAATAGCACTCAATCGGCAGTCCCAACTTTGACCCACACCATACCATACCCATGCCTATACTGTGAAGTTCTACTGGTGTTTCCTATTCTCCAAACACCAACTGTCCGTTGGTTCGACAGCAGCAGCCCGTCCTCAAAAACCATGGAGTCCCTCTTGCAGGTATCTACCACTCCTGCCACTCCTGCGATTCTCAGCGCTTTTCCTTTGAATCAGAAAAGTGCAAACCGAAAAACGAAAGCCTCAGATGGGTATGGCTCACAACTGGGGCACCAAAATTCGAAAAACCCAATAAGAATGCTATGCGTTGTGGATGAAACCCCTCTCAGAGATCTGATAGGCAAAGGGCACACCACACATCCATGAAAATCCCATCCACCCTTGGGGGGTGAAACAGCACAGGCAGTCCTGTATCCTTCGCTACCACATTGGCGTTCTGAATCGCCTGGCGCTTGGTTGTTGATTAGTTTGCTGACACATCCATTTCCCAGTCCTAAAAAAGTTATTGAAATGGGGATTGGGAGATCATGTCTATCATGTGGCTGGGAAACTCTTGGTAGCTCCTTAGCCCTCCTCTTGCCCTCCGGTACTCAAACGCTGGACAATCAGCCATCTAGTTCGATGATTTTCCCATAAATCTCTAGCCTTAGGACGTTTGAGGACACCCGAGGGCCATTGACAAATACAAATACGACCCTAGTTCCAAACAGCTCCCTCCTACACGGATTGATGGGCAGCCCTAGGCCTTGAGTGGTTCAACGACTGGCTTCGGCACACTGGGGGTCCTCAGAGCCGATGCAATGACTTTCCGAATGTGTGGAAAAACATTGGGTATATACGTTGGAAAGGATATCTCAAAAATGCGGCATACAATTTAGGGATCTTGTTTGCAAATGATGTATATAATGATGTTTGCAAATAATGAGGTTGCAGTGTTGCACTGAAACCTCTGGATATCGACTGTGACTTTCCAACTGGGGGAATGAGATGAAATTAGTGCAATAAACGAAGAATTTGTGATCCAACGTTCCACGTTTCCATCATCCGTTGATCATTGGAGCCATTCCAGGGGGCAGTGTTCCAGAGTCCGGGCATCCCCGGCTGTTGATTGATAAATCGCATGTAGTTGGTGCCCAGCACACTGAAGGGCCTCACGGTTTTTCTTGATTCGTGTTCAAGGAGTTCAGCTGCTTTTGTGCTGTATGTCACACTGAAAAAAATAAACTCAGTGCAGGAGGTGGGGTCTAAAAAGGGCACAACCAGGGTTCGACCCAGAATGCCCACGAGTGAACACCAATGACCTCATCATTGGAGCATTGAAGGTCTTGGGCATTGCTTCGAAAGCCACAGGCGTCCGCAGCGCCTGCAAAACGCAGAGGGAGTTTCTATTAGAAACTCTGCCAGCTTCAACGCGCTGGATTCGCTTCCCACCCAAACCAACCATCTAAAACCCCTTTGCCTGTCTTGCAAATGAGCCGGCAGTGCGGCGCCTCCAAGACAGCCAGTGAGTCAAGAAAGGCTACCGGCTGAAATCCAAGTAGTGAAGTTCAATCCAATTTTCCCCAAAAAACATCAACACCAAACTGGAAGTTGATGGAGCATTTTGTTCATGCCAAAGCCCAATATCCAATTCATTCCAGGCACGAATCGGTCTGTCCGAATCTGTCCGAGTGCCCCACACGCCCTGCCCGAGGCAACGAGATAGGCCACCGAACCTGGGGAAGTCGTTAGCAGCAGCCAGATGATATGATGTGATAACCCCTAAACCATACCTCGGCTTACCCAAGTTCAAAGGGGGGGTTGATTTTTGTTAACAAATGACTGAGGTCCCAAACATTCCGGCTACTCAGAGTGGCTCCCTGAAGCCCACCAAAAAAATGGGTGGGCAGCGCCCTTTTGAACCAAAACAGTCTCTGGAGAAGGCGCAGCAACTTTTGCAATCTCAGAAAGCTGCAAGCGGCCAAAGAAGGAGTGACAACGACACAGATCCTTTTCAATGATCTCTGTCCAGAAAGTTTGAAAGTCCAACTTCCATGAAATGGATTCTGACCTAGGTGACCCTTCAAAAAATGGAAAATTCAAGACATTCTGAGATGTCTTTGGTCATTTGGTCTCGGTGCTATCGATTTTTCTGGCTGAAAATTCAGCCTTCAACCAACCATCCACCAAGATTAAGCCGACCTATAGGGTCCTCCACAGCAACTCCCCAGCAATCCAGGAATCGTTGGGCCTGGGCCAGGGATGGCTTCCCCCTCTGGTAATCAAACGTGGCAATGTAAAAGACCCATCAGAAGTGGAGGATCAGATGGGAAGATCATTGAACTAAATGAGTGATTTTCCCGCAAGCCACGTTTGAGGACACCGGAGGGAATCTGGTAAATTTACCGATACTCTGACCATGTTGCAATGTCCTTGAACCTGTAGAAAACCAAGCAGAGCAGCCCAGGATGCCAATGTGGGACTGTCACTTGTTGTTCATTTATTTAAGGCTTTGATTGTCAATGCAAATGTCCCAGCAATCGCTGTCAAATAGCTGGTGTCTATGGATGTTCAGCCCCCGAACATATGGAAAATTATAGTTTTTGAATCGTTTTGACCCATCCACAGATCACAAGTTCCCCCAGATGTTCAGTCACTGCCTCAGAAGCATCGCCCCATGCAACTTGGATCCCAAGTAGAGAGGCAAACCTGGGAACCCGTTCAGATCATCATCTTGGGATCAAGGTGCTGAAGACTGGACTCGACTATCCAAATGGTAATTCAAGAACCCTCTATCATTCATCAAGTGTATGGCGTATGGCGTATGGTAGCTGCTCGATTCTAGGTAAATGCTAGCTGAGGATTCTCAAGTTGCTCCTCATATCCATCAACTTATAATTCCATCAAGTTATGGTTCTGTTCCATGTCCCCAGTATATCCCCCAAAACAACCATTAATCAACCCTCTACTGCCTGACTTCAGATGGGGCCTCTGAGCTTGGGACGGTGCCACCACATGATGCCCAGCTGATTTGAGACACCTGGGAGATATAATGGATGTTCAACGGTTAGTCAACTAACTATGGATGGTGTGGACTCCCTTGGGGGCCTTCCTTCCATATTCTACCCCTGTCCCAGAAAATCATCCCAAGGTGGGTCAACAGCTTCTGCTCCAAGTCACTCCGAATCTGAAAGGCACCACCGCGAGTTTGCTGTGATGGCATGAACTGCGTAGAGAGGCGACACCTTTTGGACGTGGAGAAGGAGCATCGATCTCAGTTTGATGTCTCCGGGTCTTGGTCAGGACGAAAATGAATGATCCGCCAGCAACACAAACAGTTTTTTGTCCAAAAAAATTGGCAATCACTTTCAAGTTGGAACAGGTACAGATTGGCATCCATCATCATGTGGTAAAACCGGCCATGAAAATCGCCAATTTACTTGGTACTTTACCCCAGGAATCATAAGTAGCTTGGTTCATCCCAGTAAAAAAAACAGACTTGCTCTACTTACCGTATTCATAACTGGCGTTACAATCCACTTATAGCCACCAGGTGGGGATGGTTTTTTCAACCCACCCGTGGCACCTTGGTCAAGTAGTGCGACAAATTCGTGAAGGCAGAACCGGCACCGAGAAGCTGTTCCAGATCCCTATGGCGTTGCGGTGAAAGTGGCTTGTAGACCTCCAATTTGTGGTCATCTTGATGGGGAAAGCTGGGGAAAATTATGATAAACCATTTTTTACGGAGTACCTGCCATATTTTCAGACAAACCCAAATGTTGGAAGATGTCTTCATCAAAAATCATTGCAAATCTTAGAATATCAATGAACATAATGGATCATGATTAATAGCTGTGTTTCATGAAAATCATCTGTGCAACCTGGTCATTTTCCATTGCCCGGGTTAGACCAGAGGTATACAAGAAATGGGTATGGGGGTTCTTGCGGACCCAAAGTACGGTGTCTTTAAAGCTGGAGGAGGTCCTGCCTGACCATATCGTGACAGTCATCCAATACCAAGCGGTTGAAGCGAAACATCTCCAGAACCGCACCACCTCGGAATCTCCAGACCTCTGAGACTCCTGAAACCCCATTCTACTTCCGTCTACTTGGCAAAGATCGGAGGGTGACACACTGAGCCGTCTGAAAATAGGCTACCCCTAAAATGCCACGGTTTGCCATTTTCCCATGAAAATGACCATGAATTATGGGTATGCTATCCATGTTCAGACACACCTCATATCTGTTCAGCCGCATCACCCGCCACTGGGCCCCGAACTGTTGGCCAAGTCGATCGCCTTCCCAACAGAAGCAGATTCTGTTGCCGCCTCAAAGGGCTGTGGCTGCTGACCACAACCAATGGGGATTGCAGTTGGGGTTAGCTTCAATGGTTATAACCATGCTGATAACCTCCACAAGCTGGGATAGACTTAGATAGGTATATCATGTATATGGTATATGAACATTACATATATACATATATCATATATATATATATATAACCTCTATAGCCTACAGCTATGATCATGTATCCACTTATAAATGGAACTGCACCCCCCAACTGCTTGGAACATGAAAACACCTAGAGAACCTCAAAACCGTTTCTGCTCACTGATACACATAGTGTGCTTCTGAGGGTTGATGATTTGCCATTTCTTGTCGCTTCATAGGAGCCTTCTCCCCAAAAATCGATATCAGTTGATCCATGAACTATGGATATCCTGTCTATTTTGGATAATTGCGGGCTAGAATAATCACCTATACTAATCAGTGAGGCTACTAACCCCCTACATTGACCATCAACGGGGCTATCTTCAAAGCCTCAGCATCCAAACTGATGACTGCACCTGCTGCAAAAGTCGAACAGTCTGGCGTTCCAAGTCGACCTCGCCAGCGTTTGGGCTAAGTCTGCCCTGGTGCCCTGGTGCATGTCCCAAGAATGGGTAGAACAAATGAGCTGGCTGGATGTTGGGGAAGTTCACCCAAAGTTCTCGGGTCTCTACTTCTGACCCATGCCCGTACCCAAAAAATACATAGGTGTTGACTCTTGACCAACTCATTACAAGGGGTGCACAGGTTTGACTCATACCTGCAGGATTCAACCACAGGTGGCACGTGTAAGCCACTCGAACCCATCTGCACTTCCTGTTGATCCCGGCATACGACAGGCCTGACGTCTGGCCATGTAGTCTTCTCGTGCACGCAACTCCGCGTAGTATTTTGATGCCTCAAAACACCAAGTTTCGGTGACTGGAGTAGTTGACACCCAACCCCGTCGTCAGCTTCTGGAGATGGTTAATTATGTAGTATCAGCGGCATGCCCAAAATTTTGAGGGTCCGATAACTGCCCCAAACTTTGACAGCTTTAAGTCCTAAACGATCCTGTGCATTGGGGGTCAACGATTTTGAAACGAGCCTTGGCTTGAGACTCGCCCGCTGGGCGGCGTTGCTTCTGGCTGAAAGCACTTCGTTTTCCTTCTCCTGTCGCGGATGTGGTTCATCAGGAAGCTCTGCTACAATCTATTCACAGTGATCCGAATGGCTAGCCACCATTTCACAGCGGTTTAAAGTTGGTGCCTTTTCATATATCTACCTAGTGACTGTTTATTTGCATGCATCGACCACCACAAATAGAAGCCCTGCAATCAACGGGTTGTCACTTCCCCCATGCCTCGTTGAACCGCTTTGACGTTGCAGGGCCTCACATTCACCAGAACCTGCTTCACCTCCCTTCTCTTGCCCTTCTCCGGCTGCAGCAAACAGGACCAACGACCACTGGAGCTTTGCCACTCCAACAGCCGGCCCTTGCGGCCGTTGAGCTCTGCCTGTCTCTCCAAGCTATGCAGTTGCACCACATCACCACAGCTCAGGGCTGGAGCTGAGCTGGGAGGTTCCACCGGCTGGGGATCAGCTTCCAGTTCAGGATCCGCTGGGCACCAAAGCTCCAAACCAGGCTTTGCCAAGGCATCGAAATGACGTTGGTAGCCTCACACGATGCAAGACTGGTCTGAACTGCTCCGGGTTTTGTTGAAACAAACAAAAGGGAGAAACCAACATCACTGAAGGTCATCCAAACCTTCACCTCCGCTACGAAGCATTTTGGGGGGGAAGTCGGAATTCGGAGTTGCAGTTGGCGCAGCAGGCGGCCTTCGGTGCTAAAGAGTTGCAGGGACGCCAAGATGAAATCAGCTGCGAGGATGTCTGCAACAGTGAGGCTCCTGGAGGCATCCGAGTTGGGATGACACACAAATGCACGTAGCATGTAAGGAACTGCTGCCACATCAGATAGGAACCAATCAGTGCTCTTGCTCTACTTCCAATGTCTTGTGAGAGGAGTCAGAACATCGAAAAATCAAGCCACAATCAATCTGGACACAGTGTCAGGATGGTTTCACTCAATCAATGTTACATGAATCAAAGGAGGCATTTTTTTTACAGTATACTTGCAATCTACACAGCTCAAATCATGGCCTCATCCTCTTCTGGTTCTGGATGCACAGGACCTTCACGCCCGACTGCTCCAACGCTGCTTTCCAGCAAGGGAGCGAATGGCCCTGTGCCAGCACCAACGTTCCCGGTGCGTCCAGGAGACAACGACCTCGGACGTGTTGAGGATGGGGTTCCCAGATTGGTTCATAGTCACCGGCAAGAAGAGTGTAACCCCAGAATGTTAATATAGTTTCCTGTATTACTCTCAATCATCAGGGATTTTGATGGAACTATGGATTTGATTCATGAAACTGGCGTCAACTCGCAGCTCCTGGCCTCTTCTTCGGTGCGGTGGTGGTGCTGGAATCTCACGCTGAAGCAATGCCAGCAGCGGGGCCACATGGGCAATAGAGCTACCTGCTGTGCAAATATCTTGGGGAGTGATTTGAAAACTGAGACATCTGAGATGATTGTCCCATTGTGCAACTGTAGTTGGGGTTTACTAATTTACAATCCACTTTTCAGTGCATCACTATAACCAACCGGAAGATAACCATAGTTTGGGGATCTTTAACCCCATTTTCAATTGGTGGGGGGCCATCACAGCCCACATCCCTTGATGTTGGTCCTGTTTGCCATGGGTCTCACCTGCTGCTTGGGCGTGGCTGAAGATCAAGCCACCCTTCTCACGAAAGTCGCGCTCCACCAGCAACTCCAAGTAGAGGTCGGTCTGCAAAGTTTCCAAGCGGGGCAACAAGAACCCTCTCAACTTTCGAAAAACAACAACAAAAACAATGTGTTTTTTCCCCTCCCCCTTCCCTACATATTGCCCTTGTAGCATCCTTCTAAAGTCTCTGGGTCATGCTTTTAAGATTCAAGACCCCAGCCTCACACAGATCTTCTCGGATGACTTGACGTGAAGAATATCCCTCTCGAGTTTCTTGTGCCCGCATCCATCCTAGTAAAAGCAACTGTTGCGGAGTCAATGAATGCGAAGCAGGAGGTGCTGGTACTGCTTCGCAACATGGCGGTTTCAGGGTCATTTCTGACGGGTGGCGCGGGGTCGATTCACCAGACAGGCGCCAACTGCAGGCAACATGCGCAGCTTCCCAAAAATCTGACCACAGGATAGACTTCGTCGCCGATTCCAGCGCTGCCTCCAATGTCAGATCCACCGCTGGTGGATTCGAATGGTGCTTGAAGGACACGCGGAAAGCCAGCACCCCTCGCGACTGCCAAAAAAGCTTAAGGTTGCTTGAAGCATCGTGCTTTTCATGTGGCTTACCCACATCTTTGTCACAACTGTGTCCCTTTAACTTGCCTTTGGTCAGCCATTGCCCACAACTGCACTGGCAGTGTTCCTGTCCGCCTGCCACTCCAAACGCTCGATGGGTCAACGCTGCTTGGGTCATTCGCCCAACGAAACGCCCAGAAACGCCCAAGCCGATGTCGCGAGCTGACCACAAGCAGTGCAAAACATCCCTAAATCCACCAACTCTGGAGACTTGGATGGGATGCCAAGTACCCAACACTCCAGGCCGCGCCATCCGCAACACTTGGGACAAGCCAGAAGTGTTCAGAAAGGTCGCAGCCCGAAACTCGTTGCCCGTGGCCAGTGCCGGGAGGCAGCCTTGCAGCACGGCAGCTGCAGCAGTTGTAGCCTCACTGGAGCCCTGCGGTGCATCTTCAAAGAGACCAGCCTTGGGATGAGCACCGCCACAGCGCATCAACACACGACGCCCAGCTTCGAGATCACAGCGATCCTGGAGCATTTGAAGAGCACATTCCCAGTCCAATGCCTCTTGCAACATCTCATGAGTCTTCCAGGGAAATGAGATGTTGGCAACTCTTGAGCACATGACTTTGGAGCGTGTGAAGGCCTTGGCAGCTTCCGTCACAACACTTTTGTGGATGGCATCCCATTGGTCGGTGGCTTGAGCAGCTACAGCAGGAGTTGAAACTAGGCGCGTGGAGGAGAGGAGGGTCACAAAGCCTTCAGAACTTTGCGCCACCATGCAGGACTTGTGTTTTTTCCGACTGGCGCATCGGAGGGAAGTAATCATCTCAGGAGGTGACAGCAAAGTGATTTCATCCAATTCTACTTTCAAGTCCTTGAAGAAGTGCACCTGCTGCTTCAAATGTTGCTCTGCTTTTCGTCTATCACCAGATCTCGAAGAAAACTTCTCCACATCTTGAAGGCCATCCCCCTGCCGGTCGCAGCGCCTCCTCTTCAACCACTGCAACAAGGCCGCCCCTGAGAGATGCCCCGGCCGCGACGGGGCCCGCTCCAGGCGCCGCTTGCGTCCCCGCGGCTCCGGTGCGGCGTCAGCCTCCAGGTAGGAGCCGGGCAGCGACGCCGCGTCGGCATCGAGGTCCAACGGGGTGTCGCACTGCCACAGCTTGGACGGCTTGGACGGTTTGGACGGTGAAGATCGGCAGTGGGACTCCGGCGCTGGAGAGGCTGGAGCAGGAGGACTTGCAATCGACGGCTCCCTCGAGGTGTCAGCTTGGAGAAGATCTCCCTCAATGCGAGTGACTTCACTTCGAGTGTCTGCATCCTTCATGGGAATATCTTTGACGTCACTGTCGAGCTCTGTGTCTCGATAGGTAAGAGACCTCACATACCAAATCTAAATCTGTCTTGCCAGAATCAATGACATCACACTTGACTGCCTTTGCTACGTGTGTGAAGCATTTGAAGCTCAGAATGTAAAACCGTCCTTGGTTTCTTGACTCGTTTACTGAGAAGCCAACACATCTTGCGATCGACGCAGTGTGGCAGCAAGTACCTGAAGACCCATTGGTTCCATTGGTTCCAAATTGAAAGCTATGCGACCCACAGATCATGAAAGAATTAAATATAAACCGTCCCATTGAACTTCACCATCCCATTTTGTTTATATAATTGGGAGGTACCAAGTATTCATCATATTATCACTATTTGAAGGGCACCCCCAATATTGATAAACCACTTGCCCCTGTCCACCACCAGCCGAAGGCCTGACTTGCTGACACTTTCAACCCTTCGCCATCTCCGAGGACGCTCAGCTTTCGTAGCTTTCGTGGGACCTGCAGCTGAGCAGCTGCCAGTTTGCTATGACAAATTGCTCATTTATATATGATTTGCCAAATGATTGACCTACAAAACATGGTATTTTCATGTATTTTCCATGGCAAACTGCTAAATTACCAAAGGGTAAGCTGTTTGGCAGATTCTTTGGGGCTCCCAAGTTTGGGAGATTCACCAATCTGTGAAATTCTGTGAATAGATTCATTGAAGTACAGAAGATAGGTGTTGCGATTGGCAAAATCTAGCAACCCCCATACAAGCGAGACTGTTTAGCATTATGACTGACCACTGAATGCAGCATCAATGCTCAGTCAAGATGTGCAACTCCTTTAGTTCTTGGTCAATTCATATCACGACAGAGGCCTCGCTGGTCTCATCCGCAAATTCCAGAAGGTACTCAGCTGCGCCTGTCAAACTGATTTGAGTGTGAAGCCCTTTGCTGAAGGATGGGAGAGAAACTTTTTCCCGTGTCTCCAGCCATCCTCACAACCTTTTGGTTCGAAAAAGAGACGCCCACAAATTTGGTCGTTTTCCGATTAAACTCTCCGCTTCTGGGTGGAATCATACATTTGAGCCACACCCATAAAATCTCTGTCCCTTCTCAACACAGTAGAATGTTCCCAGAATTCTGTTTCTGCCTTTTACCAATCCGAGCTTGTCGCCGGAAACGACTTTTATGCTTTGGCCTCGGTGCTTCCAGACTGCGAAACAATCTTTGGCCCCATACCAACTAAGTCTGAGGCGTCTTGGCAAACGGAAACCATTCACATAGGTGCCGTTCCTCGGACCCGAAGTGCAATGGCATGAGGCTTTGAAGGGCATCCGGCTTCAAGAAAAACCTGGGACAGCTAGGTGCCAAGCGTGCTGCGGTCTTCCACCGTCAGATTTGGCCTTTTCACAAGAAACGGAACTGGGGCAACTGCATCAATCTGATTACAACCCAAAAGATGATATACAACAAAGACCTGGGCTTCCACAACAATTGCTGACCCACAGATTTCAAGAAGGGTTTGTTGCCAGTTTCCGTCTGAGAGGGGAGGTTTGACAAACGCACTTGGAAGCTTGGCTACATCTATGATCAACTATGCATATCTATGCTCTGTGACCTTCAAAATTATTTCAGAATCCCAAAATCACTGAGACCTGCACCCTTCACAAAACAAGATGCAGTGAGTGCCTCGGGATGCCACGTGGCCTGCATTTGTAGACCCTTGCTGTTTCGAAAAGTCCATGGCAGCTCAACAAATCATTGGGTTGGCGTATGGTTCAAAATTATTGCCCAAGAAAAATGAATCATTCAATGATAGTCATGAACAGCCATTTGTGGGTCCATTAGAACTCAAAGTTTGACCCATGATGACCCATGCGAATCTGACGAAACATTGGCAAACGAAGGACTGTACCGTGCTTGGGTCCCTTGCTACTCACTGCAGGGTCGGAGCAGGCCATGTCGCAAGATGCAGCTCGCCCAATCACAAAGCTGCCTCTCCAACTCTTCGTCCAGAACATGAGAGGTTTGGCATTTTGTTGACTGACTCACTTCCAACATTGAATCTTTGTCACGCCCCTAGAAAATTGCAAGAGTTCTTGTGTGGCTTCCAGAATCGGGATCTTCTTTTCATCGAAACAACTCAAGCCATCGCGTTTCAGGGTCTGTGCGCCTTGCGGCAGTGGTGTAGATTCTCCATTGATCCTGCCAGGTGATACGTGAAAATCATCAAACCTTGGTGTTGGAAACCGATATAACAAATGAAGGTGGCTCGGAGTTCCTGTCCCAGCCACCATTCACCAGTTATCTTCAGCAAAGAGCCGGACCTCTCCAACTCGTTTTGAATCAAATTCAGGGCGAGGGAATTCCCAAGAGTTCCCTACTTCATAGTGACTCCCGAATGCTTTATCTGTGACAATGTTTGAGCTTTTTTAGCTGTGCAATCTATGACCTTTGCCCTCTTGAAACCTATCACGTTGATCTGCCACCCTCGCCCGCACGCTATCCCATCAGCTTCCCAAACCTCATCGACCACACCATGGCGAAGATGTCAGGTCACAGACATGTGGCCACGTTTCTAATCCCGGAAAAACCTCTTAGTCCATTGGTAGCTTCCCATAGCTCACATATGGATACCCATAGCTCCGGATTGTACTGCACCACAGGAAATCAAGAAATGATACTTGCTGGGTTCGCAGCCTTCCAGTGGTCGCTATTGTTTCGTCAGACACTCCAAGAACCGAAAGCTCCAGCGGAATACACTGCCATATCAGTAGACATGGACAAGGCCTTGAAACTGAATCAAATCTGGTTCTATATTGGATGATAATCAAAATCATACCATGAACATCTGGCACAGCACCATATACTACAAACATCAGGGCGTGTCTTGAATTGAGGCCACTAGTTTTTCCCATTCAAATACTGTGACATTTGTGGTGGTAGCCCTCATTTTCGGACGCATCGACCATTAGGGATTTAAAAATAGTGGGCTGAAAGGGTTCCAGATCTACAGTCCAGCTGTTGCAGCTGCCCTGCCTCTTTGTTAATCAAATCTTTCTCTTCCTGGCCAAGTGCCATGATCAAAGCTCCATGACTTCCCAAAAACAAAAAAGGCCGGCTGGACATTCCATTGGAATAACTCCAACTGAGACCCGCCTGCTGTAGTGACCCTTTGATAAAACAAAAACCCTTCTGCGCCAGAAGCGTTCCCAAATGCTTGGACGCCGTAAACCTGGTCACAGTTAAAGAAGCTGCACTTGCACTGTAGAGTTGGCTGCACCCAAAATTTGACATGAATACAATCAATGCTTTGAGGCATACCCTGAAATAACCAAACCTAGATGTGGAAATTCCATGGAAAATCCATTATTTTTCCACATTTCTATGTTTATCTCTGCTGCGATTTCAAGGTCCAGGATTCAGTGTCAGGTGAACTGAGGGGCAGACCAATCTAATTTGTGAAAATCCAAAATATCCTCAGATCAATCCAACTGTCAGCAAAATGCTTTGCCAAGTTTCACCTGCTAAATATTGTCAAATATTTCACAGAAACCCCAAGAAGATAGAAAAGGCAAACTCCTCTGATGGTAAAATTGGTGATACATATATATATAACCTTTTCTATCTTGTTGGTGGCTTGTTGCTACTCAAAAGATCCATCAGCTCGTCTGTTTGATGCCATGTGACGAAGCATACCGGGCTCGGCAATGGCGAGCTCGGCAATGCCATCACCACACATAGGAGAAACTCTTTGGAAAAAGTGTCAATGCTGGGGACTCTCCTTGGAACATTACCGAATCCAAAACAGACTGCATCCCTGGCAAAAATTGGAAACGCCTGTCCCATCTAAGCAGGTCTTATGTCCAACGGATCTTTTCACGCATCGCTTTTTTCAGATGGTCGAGTTTGATTGTCTTTGGCTAGAGACCCTGCTGTGAAAATGCTGCGGCCAGTTGAATCAGAGATATTCCTTTGGCAAACCTTCAACGGACACTGAAGCACCAAATATTCCAGGTATGCAACATGCTGCAGCAGGCCTTTTCCATGCATCCAGGGCATCAAAAAATGCCATTTAAAGCGAATCACCAGGTCACATAACCCAGTACCCAAAAATCAATGGTAGCCTCGTGGCACCTCCATTTCTTAAAAATGTGCCAAAAAAAATAGAAACTGCTGACAGTTTCTGTGAAACTGATCTAATTTTGACTCAGCTCAAAGCTGTTCACCTCGCTTGCAAGCACCTATGGCTGCACTGAAGCTGAAGTCATCTGGAGGAATCCTGTCAAAGGCTAACTTCATTAGCTGCTGGTGTGTATTGCGGAGCCATGTTGTTTACCAAAAGATAGCTGCTATTTGGATGTTCATCGCTCCAATATATAGTATTATAATATGTATTATAGTGTTTGACACATCCCCATAAACCTCTGTTGATTGCAAGCCTTGCAGGTTGGGATCACGTAACTCTGTAACATCTGTAAACCTGTACTGGGCCAGTTCTTGTTTGAAGTGGAGACAGAAGGCATTGTGTATCCCACCCTGGCTAATGTTTCTGAGTATATCTCTGCGTAGGACAGCAATGGATGGAAAACAATAACACCTGAGGACCTACTGTAAACCGTAAACCACATTCTGCCCTGCCCCCATGGTCCTGACTTCCGACATGGTGGAGAGCAACTGCACAGCCAACTGCCATTGCCCTGCTTTCTCGCAAGAACTGATGGCGGCATTGAAAATGATGGCATTTGGTGCAGCAAAGCAAAACATTTCGTTCAACAACTGCAAGGCCCTCTGCCACTGTTCCCCTCGTCCGCATGCTGAAATGGCAGCCCCGTAGGTCACTTCGTTCGGTGTAGCTTCCCTCAAAGGCATCTCTGCCAGCAATTGCAGGGCCTTCTGCCATTGCCGGCCTTTTTCACAGGCACTTACAGCTGCACCATATGTCACTTCATGTGGCGAAATCCTCAAGTTGAACATGGAGGATAGGATGTCTAAGGCTCGTTGCCACTGCCAGCACTTCTCGCAGGCTGAAATCGCCGCATTGAAACTGATGACATCGGGCGAAATCCGAAAGAGCCCCATGTCCGACAGCAGGCCTAGAGCGAGTTGCCATTGTACTCCCTTCTCACAGGCCGTGATGGCTGCGTTGAAGGCGATCACATTTAAGGCGATGATTTCCTTAAACGTCGACAGAAGATGCACCGCTGGCTGCCATTCACCGCCCTTGGCGCAAACGCTGATGGCGGCACTGACCGTCACCACGTCCGGGACGCGACGCAAGCGATCCATGTCCTTCATCAGTTCCATGGCAATCTGCCAGTATCCACCGAAGTCACAGCAGCTGATGGCCGCGTTGTAGGTGATGACATCGGGCAAAATGAGACCAACAGACATCTCTTCCATCAAGTAAAGTGCCACTTCCCATCCCAAGCCACTGACACAAGAACTGATGGTCGAATTGTAACTGATGATGTCTGGAGAAATCTCAGCTGCTGGCATAGTTGCCAGCAGAAGGAGAGCCACCTGCCACTTCCCCGCCTCCTGACATGAGCTGATGGCAGCGTTAAAGCTCACCAGATTTGGGCTGTTCCTGAGGTTCATGCGCCAAAATAAGCCCAGCGCCAACATCCACCGTTCACCTTCACAGGCACTCAAGGTGGCATTGTAGGTGATGGTATCCAAATCTGCCCGAAGCTCCTGCATGTTGGAAGGGAACTCCAGCACCATCTGCCATGATCGTCCTTTTTGGCATGCACTGATGGCTGCATTGAAGCTGATGGTATTGGGTGAAATCTGAGCCATCCGCATGCGCTTTGACAAGATACCCAGAGCTGTTTGCCATGCTCCACCTTGCTCACATGCACTGATGATGGTGCTGTATGTGACTACACTGTGAGCAACCCTAGAGACAGCCATGTCTATCAAAATCCCAAGCGCCAGTTGCCATTGCCCAGCCTTGTGACATGCACTCAGGACTGCATTGTATGCAATTGTATCAGGGCCCACGTTGACCGCAAACATCTCCGACAACACATGAAGTGCCACAGACCATACCGCCGCTGCTGCACAGGCACTGATGCTGGCACTGAAACTGATCAAGTCCGGTACCACGCTGTGCTTCAGGAACTTCCCAAGCATCTGCAGAGCCAGTTGCCATCGTCCTCGCTTCATGCAACTTTTCCATAGACTTCGCAGTGCGGTCGACTCGGGAAGTGATCTGATGGCCAACGCCTCGTCCAGAATCTGAAGCGAAGCGCGCCAAGATCTGTTGACCTTTGGAGGTTTCTCAGGCAGCGACATCACCGTCCCCCATGGCCTGAAAATCAGGGGCGCGCCCAGGCCTTTGTGAAACAGCTCGAGAAGAATCCTGCCTTTGAAAAATGTGCTTTTTGATCATGTCAAACTACTGGTTTCCTACCTACAATATCCTACAATCACCCCTGAATGCGGCAAACCCTTCCTGGATGATTCTGTGTTAGCCTCCAGGCAGTTGGCTAAGAGCTGTTGCACAGGCATCTAAAGCAAGGTCCGTGTTGGTTGAGACATGAAGCACTCAATTTGTCATGGATTGTGACAAATAGGCAAATAGGCTTCCACAAAACTAATCCAACAGTGCTCAATAGTTCCGAAAATACAACAACCTCGCCGGACTCATGATACACCTTCTGAAACGAAGCTAATGCTCACGACACTTCCCAGTGGCAAAACACACAACGGATGTTCCCTGGCACCCTCACAGCCGGCGCCATTTTTTTTCCTCATTTTTGTCTGGTTGTAACGTGTTGTAACCATAGAAACGGCTTTCTGTACCTTGAAGGTGGACCAACCCCAAAACACTTCTGCAATCCATGGAGTTTCAAATTCACCACCAACTCAGGTCCCTTGGACCCCAAGGTACGGAAGCCCAACCTCGCAGAATCCTCCGATCAACTGACAGCTTTGATGCCACATCTCTCTTTGAGTTTGTGCAGCTGGCCAGTGCCAATCGCAGCTCTGCGTACCCTCGCGACCTATAGAGACTGCGTCACAAGACCTCAACTGACACCCAAGGCTTGGTGCAAAGGGTTCTGGTTTCTGGACTTATGGCTCATGACACAGAGGGGGTAGATGAGGCATCCAAATCAGTAGAATTGGCCATGATCGTAGTGCCTGAAAGCAAATGAAAGGTTTGGGTCCCCTGCTCCAAAATCGATGTAGATCCATGCATGGCCCGACTGATATATGTATATATATATATATGTATATGCGTCAATCTGAAAATTCCGGGGACAGCAGGGACAACCACCGGAATCCCATGGTTTATATTGATTCATTAATGTTCATGATCATTTTCCTCATCAAATGATCATTTGGAGTATACAACCCATTTTCAGACCCACCCATATTGACCCATCACCTGAGGCCCGCACTTCTTGGCAGCACTCTCCCCAAAACGCCGCGTGGGGGCGACTAGAAACATTGTAGCGCAGCAAGCTGGTGTTGCTGTGCAGAACAGCCGCATCCAACACGGAAGGAGGAGCTGGTGTCATGTTGCTTTGAATTTTCAATGCTTTTACTAAGGACTCTTTGATTTTCCTGGAATCCTTGATCGGTGTGCCAGGCTGAATTTAAATAGTTAGTCGTATGAATTTGATATTTGATACTATTGGATTATAATACCAACGGATGCGGCTATTTATCTTCAAAGTCTGGAACCGGAACGAAAGGTGTGGCCCCGCGGCCCTGTCGCCCGGGGAAATGCACTATATGAATTGGCGCTGCGCCCTTCAGAAAATCTTGAAAACTCACTTAGGACCACGCTTCAACGGTGTATCCTTGGATTCAGGGACTGGGTGCTGGAGGGTAAGAAACTCATCTTTGCCAGGACTGGCCATGGAAATAAATTTAGGCAATCAACAGCGGTAAGGTCCCTATACTCTTCTGCAATTCTGGGGGTCTAAAACCTAGAGGTCCAAAGTCGTTTTTTCCCGAATGCGTAGCAAGGGTTCCCGTTTCACTCTGGGGGTTTGGGGGTTGAGGGTGTGTTCGCCAGACGTTGCGCAACCGTCCGCAACC
>BGPT01000916.1:28262-42456 GCA_003297045.1 Symbiodinium sp. clade C Y103 | reverse complement strand
AACGTTTTCTTGATTTTGATCCAAAGATTGGATTTTCTGAATTCATTGGCGCCCGCAATGAATTCTTACAAAAAATGATGCTCGTGATGTGACTTCAGCCTCGTGATGTGCTTTGGCTTTTTCGTGGCGCCCGCCACACATGATGTGCCTTTTGCGGCGTGATGTGACTTAAGTCGAGAACTCGTATATATATATACATACATATGCATGTTATTTAAAATATAGCACTCTCTTCTTCCATTGTGGCTTACTCACTACACCAACCATCTCAACATCAAGTCATCCCACCATATGTATGTATATATATATATATACATGTATATATATATATATGTACAGAATGTATAATCCATACTTGTATATCTCTGTGAGCCTCAATCTATAATCTATCTCCATGTTTATTTGTAGTGCCCAGGTGGAGCTCTCTTCATCCTGTTGGTGTACAGGTGCAGTTCACTGTGCTGTCATGGAAGTTTTAGATTGAGCGTTACTTTAAGCCATTTGCATATTTTGGTGCTGCTGTGAGATGTTCTGAGTTCAATTTTGCTTGCCAATCATTGATCACATGAAACATGTTCGGCTCATGTTGGGAGGCTTAGAACCAGGAGCTGCTTATAAGATGTCACACTCTCACGAGCACGCACGATTCTGAATTGGGAGTTCGGAGTCTATTCCAAGCTGCGTATCGTGTCAATTCGGAACATGTGTGCTATTGTTGGCTATTCAGATTTGTTCCATCCATTGGGCCAAGCGGTGCAAGGTTTCTCATTCCTGAGTCTTAGCAAAATCCGTGCGGCGAAACTAGGCACTTGCACGGAATCCATGCTGTGATTCGAGAGGCGCGATCTTATCGGACAAAACACAAGGAATCTACAATTCAAATCAATGCAATTCAATGTATACATTTTTTGAAACGAATCCAATTTTGAATGTTTTACGCATCATACAATTTAATATAATAGATGATATATATATATATATATATACATGATTATATACACATATTATCAAAATCGAGTAGAGAATTAGCATGTATTATCCATGGGTTGTGTTGATTTCTGCAGTAGATTGGAGATCCCGCTGCAAGAAGGTCATGTGGCCACATGTGCAATTCAACTTAGTTTGCATTTGGCCAGCCGTACAGAGCTTGACTTTGAGCACGCAAGTGATGTGTGTTTTGCCTCTCCACTGGGTCGTTGCTTTGTACCTGACCGGAAGTGATTTTGTGTTCTATCATATTCTGACACTTGTAGACCTCGGCTAATTCTAAATGCAGCGAATTCATGCGAATTCAGGGAAGGCAGCTGCCGGGGCTTCAACAGAGATAAGTACTAGATTGATCCAGATTGGGTGTGTTTGCAACAGGGCTGCAACAAGCTTTGCAGGTTTGGGCATCGTTTTTTTTAATTCTTAGTCAGCATATGCCTCTTGTGGATAGGAAACAAACAATCAAGGAGCTATCAGCTATTCAATGAAGACATGGGACAGGACTATTTTGGCAAAGGCTGATTCTTGGAAAAGCACCCCAACAGAAAGCTGCTTCAGGAACAACTTGCAGTCTATATAATCTTCAATCGTGACTCATGGCGCATGACAGCAGGGCAAATGACAGGCCTCATGTTTGCAGGAGTGTGTCATTTGCAATTCATTCGTGCCGGCTAAGAGTTTAGACAAGTACCGAATGGTTCAGACATGTGTAGACAAGTGTAGAGATGATTTGATAGACCATGATAGACCTAGGTTGCAACATTGCAACAAATCCAAATGAGCACCTCATGGTATGCTATGGTGCCATGGAGCGTTTGGCCTTGGCGAAGTTGCAGCACATGGCAGCCGCAGGTGCTGAAAACGGCTGAAGTGTTCAATGGATTTCCAGTGTATGTACAGGTACAGATACGGTGCTTCTAGATCTTGTAGCATTCACATGTATTGACCGATACTTGGAGTGGATTCATGTCCTTTTGCCGTGGTGAAGTACAGGTAGTGTACTGGGATGTAATGGGCCTTGCCGTCGTGAGTTCTGAGCATTTTGGCAGGGTTTACTCTGGGGTTCATGCGACGAGCTCTTCAAATTTAAAAGGACTGTATGACCAAAGCTTCAACTGCAACTGTACTTCTGAATTGAGATCATGTGCGGTGTGTCTGTAGAAGCTGCCTATTAAATGACGTGCTGTAAGGTAGTTGCGAGCAAAAGCTACATGAGTCCGAAAATCGTACGCCTTACGCCTGTGTTCTTGGTTTCTGCATTGCCCGAGCACTTTCTTGTCTTTGTCCTGAACTTTCGTTATTTGAGATTCCCTGCAGGTGAATGACAGATAAGGGCTTCATTCAAAAAACCTTGTCGTGCTCTCCGCGAACAGACTACTATCAAGGTGGCTGGCCTGCAAAAACAGGACGAGTTTGATCCAATGGAGGCATTTTATAGCCTTTGCAAAAAAAATCAGTGTCCCTCTTCAGACAACTTCAGCAAACATGCCTACCAGATCCTACCAGTAGGTTTGATTTTTTTCTCCATACAGTCGCTGTTGCCATCCGTCGCTGGCTCCTGCCATTTTGCGGTGCGCCAAGTGCGAGATGTTGTGCTTTCGTGGGAGAAATGCGTTTCGTAGAGTTTCATATGTCGAAATCCTTCGCGTTGGTTTCAGACAAGGCTGTGGAAGCTCATAATGGAAGCAGTCGACGTGTGCTGCTGTATAATGTTGATTGATACTAATTGCATACTGTAGGTTGGAAAGAAATGAAAGAGGGTGTCAAGATCAAAAGAAGGTCACACATGCTCAAAACCCAACAACATGAGTCAACAACATTCATGAAAGTGGCCTGCGGTTCTCGTGCTTTGATCACTCAATTGATGTCTTGAGTTTGAGGATGCTGGAAAAAGGTTGGAAAATTTGAAATTGTGAAATCCCGTTTCAAGAAGCTCTGCGAACCAATCAAGACATTTCTTCACCCTCTGCAGCTGCTGTCAGAATCACAATAGCCAAGGTACTGAGGAAACTTTGCAGCGTGAGACTATGTTTTCGGAGTCAAACCGAGTTGGGCTCTCAGTGCAACATGTTACCAGATGTTGGCAGATGTCGGCCCTGGCGGTATGGTTCTGACATGTGCTGAGCCGTGCACACTATGAGGTTTCCGATGTGTTCAGAAGCTTGTTGCCGTGGTTTCTGGCACTCTTGCTGGGTGTCCTAACCGCCATTACAGGCTCGCGAGTGACTGGGTATCAACCCCAACACATGGACCCATGGGTTTTGCAAGGGGCATTTCAGGTCTTTTCAGCAATTTTCAGCCTCTGCTGACTAGACTGCAACGAAATGTCACGGGATTATACAGTTCAACAATGTTCAACATACTGTAATTCAAGTTCTGAATTGAGCCTTCAAGTGCATGTTCATGGTGTTTGAAATTGTTTGCTCATTACGCCTTTGTTACTCCTTCTTCACATCCATTAGCATTCCACCGAGTCCGCAGGCAGTGCAATAGCTTTGTTCTCTGACTTCCTCGGAGACACACGCTTTGGATTTTGCTATGGCATTTTTTTGGCCGATCGCAACCGCTGCTGCGGTGGATCTGAAAATGTCGACTTCCTCTTGGAGACGCGCCTCAGAGCTGAAAGAATTGGATCGGTGCCATCCAAAGATATGGATCTGTCAGTCCGGGTATTCTTTTCTCAGTCGGGCTGGAATATGGGAAACTCGGAAATGAACCTTTACATCCTCGAAATGGCCGAAGCTCAGGTTCGAGCAAGTTGGCCCCCGCTATTTCATTGCCTGCGGCAAGCCCGCCGGCCATAGGCAATTAGCATTCTTTGCTTGGGACCTCTTGGACTTGGGTATTGAGCAGCTTGCATTGAGCACTTAATGTGGTAGTGGTAGTGGTAGTAGTGGTGGTGGTGGTGGTGGTGGTGGTGGTGGTCGTCGTCGTAGTAGTAGTAGTAGCAGTTGTAGGAGTAGCAGTAGTAGTCGTCGTCGTCGAAGGAAGTTTAGAAGCTAAACCTTCCGACAACATGGACAGATGGAAAAGCACAGCCAGGAAGAAAGTCAGAAGATGGAAAAAGTATCACCCCGTCTGTTTCCCCTGCAAAATCTAACACGTTATCGTTTGAAACAAAGCATTATTTTGGTGGTCCTGGTTGGGTATCTTGAATGATCTCCAAGCTGGTTTTAGATTTTGTAGATGGACATTTTTGGGATGATTTTTGGGATGCTTTTTGGCATGTTTCTCAATTTGTAGTGTTTATGGTTTTCAGGCATTTAAGGCCATGGTTTAGATTCTGTCAGATGTTTTTCAATTTGTAGAGAAATGGGCTGGACCATGATTTTCATATGCTTCGTATGGTTCCACTTGGTTTCATAAATAGTTGACATACATGTTCATACATTTTCTGTGGCATTGAAGTTTTGGAACTGAATGGCATTGATGTTGTTTTGGAAACAGCCAAAAAAATGCCTCTGCGGGCGCTTCAAAGCATGGCACAGGCTCAAAGAGAAGAATGACAGTAGAAAAGAATCATCAAAAAAACTAATCAACGAAATATGAAGAAGGAACATCAAGAACGATGAAAAAATAGGTACATATTGCCATATTGCGTTGCAGTATTTCATTGCCAAAAAGTATTGCAGAACATTTTTAAAAGCATCCAAACAAAGTACCCAAAAAATAGAAAAAGATTGGGCGTGGTTGCGGGGCCAAGGAGACATACCCCCCATAAGTTCATCACAGACCAATCCCCCAAAACCTTTTATTGATCCTCAAAGAACCCCCTTGACGTGAATTGCAACCGGTTCCGATTTTGTAGCTGTTTAAATGGCCTTCAGCCCATGTTGCTAATTTTGTAGAGGCTCTTAAGTGGCCAGTGGCCCATGCGTCTGATTTTAAATTTTGTTGTGAACGATTGCGGGGCTAAAAGCATGTAAAAACAGCCAGCAACATCCATTCGCAGTCAGAATCATCAGCATCGCCACAACAAGCACCATGATGTGACATGATCGGGTTTGAATTGCTTTGCGCTGTATTTTTGTAGGCTTGGTGCGCATTGGTGTGCTATGTTTTTTTGGGATTGGCACCTACACACAACACAGTTTAATAAGCAACCTTTCTCCACCGGCCCGTCCATTCCCACAAGCCCACCCGAGACCAATCCCCCAGACCAAAGATTTTCAAAGCACCCCTTGATCTGAATTTGGCAATTCTGGTTTTGTATGGTTTTGTAGAGGCTTTCACTGGCCCTTGGCCCAGGTTTCTGATTTGTAGAGACTCTTCTGTCGCCTTCGGCCCAGGTTTCCAATTTTGTAAAGGCTCTTAAGTGGCCCGTGGCCCATGTTTTTGATTTTGTTGCGAACGATTGTGGGGCTAAAAGGAAGCAAAATCCAGCCAACGACATCCATTCACAGACAGGATCAATCAGCATCGCCACAACAAGCACCATGATGTGACATGATCGGGTTTGAATTGCTTTGCGCTGTATTTTTATAGGCTTGGTATCTTGGTGTGCATTGGTGTGCTATGTTTTTTTTGATAGGCGCCTACACAAAACACAGTTTAATAAACCAACCTTTCCCCACCGGCCCGTCAATTCCCATAAGCCCACCCGAGACCAATTCCCCAGACCAAAGATCCTCAAAGCACCCCCTAAATCTGAATTTTAAAATTCTGGTCTTGTAGAGACTTTCACTCGCCCTTGGCCAAATAAGAAAGGACAATAGGGGAGCAAATAAGAAAGGACAACTGTAAAGAAAGGACCAAAGAGTGTGCGAGCAGCAAAAAAAGAAGCATGATGAAACCACAACAGAGCAGAAGGGGGCCCTCTACAAAATGCAAAAGTGAATCAAGCTGATTTCGAATTCTCAAACACTGGTTTCTCTACAAAATGCATTTGTTTCTGAGATAACTTTTTAAAGGGGTATTTGAACCAACTTTTTAATGCCTGTAGTTAGTAGGATGATTTCAATGTTTTACATTTTGTAGAAGCACCAGAGGCCCCAGGTGCCAACCCAAGTGGGGTTGTATGTTTAGATTTTGTAGACCCACAATTTCCCAGTTCAAATGACATGTTTCTTAATTTGTAAGGGCCCCCGCCTATGTTTTTGGTGCCGGCGCCTGTAAGGGGCCCGCGCTGTTGTTCAAAATGCATATGTACGTCATGCTACGTTATAATGCATATATACGTCATGCTACGTNCGTTATAGACGGGTTGGGTGGGTTGGGGGGGGTGGGCTGATAACGTTCATTTGCACTTGCAAACATACGTCATGCTACGTTATACACGGGTGGGGTGGGTTGGGGGGGTGGGCTGATAACGTTCATTTGCACTTGCAAACATACGTCATGCTACGTTATAGACGGGTGGGGTGGGTTGGGGTGGGCTGATAACGTTCATTTGCACTTGCCAACATACGTCATGCTACGTTGAAAATGTTTTCTCTTGCACTTGCCAACATACGTCATGCTACGTTGAAGATGTCTTCTCTTGCACTTGCCAACATACGTCATGCTACGTTGAAGATGTCTTCTCTTGCACTTGCCAACATACGTCATGCTACGTTGAAGATGTCTTCTCTTGCACTTGCCAACATACGTCATGAAGACGTGTCAAACCGTCTTTGTCCAAGTTGAATGGAACCCAGACGTTGGACAGGACATGGGATATTTGCAAGCAAAGCATCCCTAGATCTTTGTCCAGTCGCAAAGGCGCTGTCTCGGGTATGTTGGATGCCTATATCCATGTCTGGTGGTGGAGACATCACCATGAAGGTAAGGACCTTCTGACACTGGTTGGCAAACTGTGCTCTGCAAAAAATGCAGAGTAACCATGCTCTGTGAAGATGAAAAAGAATTTCGCAGCAGCCTGGAATGAAAGTGTGTGGTTGCACGAAACACCAAATTCAATGCTATTTGCAATAAATTCACACCATTGCAACTTTTTTTTTNCAGCCTGGAATGAAAGTGTGTGGTTGCACGAAACACCAAATTCAATGCTATTTGCAATAAATTCACACCATTGCAACTTTTTTTTTTGGACCTCAACTTAAAAATTTGCATTTCGTGCTGGCGAAATGCTAAAAATGGCGCCGAAATCACAACCCTTACAGCACGAAAATGCCTTTGAATTTTGTATGTTCCGAATGGAAACGTGGAAAAGATGGGAATTTTCAATGATGAGATGGAAAAGACCATGATGAAGACGTTCAACCCCGCGGGCCTCTTACAGGCGCCGCCACCTTTTTGTTTTTGGACATGTGTCTACAAAATGCGAACACCCAACCCCACCAGGGTAACAGACGGGCTATGAAAAAGTCAGAAGATGAGAAAGTCAGAAGACAGAAGATGCAGGTGCGCGGAAGAGAGAAGATGCAGGCGCGCGAAAAGGTAGGCAAGTCGCGAAATCCTATGTTTTTCCAATGATTTGTGGCTCCGGAGGGTCGAAAAGTAGGCTCGCTAAAGCGGCGGGTGCGGAGCCATCTGGGCAGATGAGACATAAAAAATTGCACGCCGTTGTGGCGCGAAGCGCATTTGGATGTAAAAAGTGTTGAAACACACCATGTTCGGACCACTTTTGGAAGTTGAGATGTTGAAAAAGTGCACGCCGTGGTGGTGCGAAGCACATTTCGAAGTCAAAAGATGTCAAAAGTGTCCAAACACACCATTCTCGAAGCACTTTTGGAAGTTGAGATGTTGAAAAATGCACGGCGTTGTGGCGCGAAGCACGTTGTGGCGCGAAGCACATTTGGAAGTAAAAAGTGTTAAAAACTGTCACGTTCGGAGCGCTTTTGGAAGTTGAGATGTCGAAAAAGTTACGACGCTGTGGCGCGAAGCACATTTATTTGGAAGTGGGCATACTAAAAACACCACATGTTCGGACCGCTTTTGGAAGTTGAGATGTTGAAAAAGTGCACGGCCTTGTGGCGCGAAGCAAATTTGGAAGTAAAAAGCGTTGAAACACACCACATGTTCGGACCACTTTTGAAAGTTGTGATGTCGAAAAAGTGCACGGTGTTGTGGCGCGAAGCACATTTGGAAGTAAAAAGTGTTGAAACACACCACATGTTCGGACCACTTTTGAAAGTTGTGATGTCGAAAAGGTGCACGGCGTTGTGGTGCGAAGCACATTTGGAAGTCAAAATGTTAAAAGCACCACATGTTCGGACCACTTTTGGATGTCCGAGTCCAGACGTCGTTTTTGGTGGCTGGCGCAAGGGATTCTGCACCTTGTCAAAAGTGAGCTAAACGTGTGGGTTTTGTAGCATTTTCAAAAACGATGGCAGGCGTGGACATTTGAAGAGGATCTGCGCAGATGCATTTTTCATGGCAGGCGCAATACAAGAGACACTTCAAGCAGAGATGTTAAGAGGTCAGGGCGCTGATTTCATGAGAGGGGTTGCATTTTGGAACGTCAGATCTTCAGGTTTGCTAAGAGGATTTTGCGCGACAGTTGCAGCACTTCGTATGACCTGGCCTCACGTTTTCGTGGCAGGCGCAGTACTTTAGAGACATGGCATGGAAAAATCGCGAAACGCATTGGTACGAGGCTGTCAGCTGCACCTCAACTTTCCATTTTTGAAGGAAGCCTCGCAGAACTGCTTCGTTTTTGATGTTGCCAACTTGGAAAATGGAGGATGTCCCGCAGAATTGCTTCGTTTCCGAATGTTACACTACAACTGCAACTGCAACTGCAACTGCAACTACAACTACAACAACTACACAACAGCCACTACGACTACAACTACAACTAAAACTACAACTACAACAACTACAAAAACAACTACTACAACAACAACTACAACACCTACTACAACAACAGCTTGAACTACATGAAAACTACAACTACAGCTACAACAACTATAACTACTACAACTACTGCAACTACTACAACTACAACTACTACAACTACAACTACAACTTCAATTCCATGACATCTACAACTACAACATCTACAGCAGCAACAACAACAACAACAACAACAACCAACAATTCCAACTACAACTAGAACAACTACAACTACAACTACAACCACACTAACCACTACAACTACACTACACTGCACTGCACTACAAATACCACTGCAACTACAACTACATTACAACTACAACCACAACTACCTCTACAACTACAACCACAACTACAACAGCTACAACTACAACAACTACAACTACAACTAACAACTACAACTAACAACTACAACTAACAACTACGACTAACAACTACAGCTACACCCACAACAACCACAGCAACTACCACTACAATTACAACTACAACTGCAACTGCAACAACATCACAACTATACTGTTCTGCCTCCAACCACTTGTCGGTCCATCAGTGGGTTCGCTCTGCCATCCATCACTCGCAGCAACAAACCGCTCCTGAAGGTTTCCTATTTTTGAAACTTCCGCCACCGCCTTTTGCGGTACTACTGGTGGTGGTGGTGGTGGTGGTGGTGGTGGTGGTGGTGGTGGTGGTGGTGGTAGTAGTAGTAGTAGTAGTAATAGTAGTAGTAGTAGTAGTAGTAGTAGTAGTAATAGTAGTAGTAGTAGTAGTAGTAGTAGTACAACAAACCAAGAACAGAACAGGAACAACACCTTCCAATCAAACACGCCGGCAGGCCGGCGGATTGGCAACACTGTCAATCAGCTTGCTGGTTCACATTGATGGCCGCTGTCGTCCATGATGATTGCAGGAATAGTCCAATGTCTCAAGTTGTTTGGGATGATTTGGATAGATCACTGATAAATCCAAGAAAATGCTGTGGTCTTGTCATCTCCTTTTTCACCTATTTGTTACTGTGCTGAGTGCAGCTTACGTACCTAAATAAATCCAAAGCAATGCTAAATAGATCGTAAACCAATCCTGAACCAACCCTAAATTAGCCCGAAACAAACCCTAAACAAACCCCAAATGAATTTTAAACTAACACCAAACAAACCCTAAACCCAACCGTAGATAGACCTTATTTAATCCCATCCTTAATAAACCCTGAAACAACCCCAGAGAAATGGCAAACCAACCCTAAAGACACCCTAAACCAAACAGATCCTAAACGGATCCTGAACAAACTTTAAACATCTTTAAACCAACCCTAAATATATATCGCAAACCAACCCTGAATACGCCCTACACCAACCTTAAATAGATCCTAAAACAATTCTAAATATGATAAACCAAACCCAAAGAAATCCGAAAACAACACTGAACAAAACCCTGAACCAACCCGATATATACCGGTCAGAACAAAATATCTTTGCTAATCCTTGCTAAAGTTAAATAAACCTCAAATACATCTTAAACCAACCCAAAAAGGTAACCCCGACCCGAAATACATCCTTAGCCAACCCTGAAAAAACCTTAAACCAAGCGCAAACATGTCATAAACATTTCCTGAGTATACCTTAGGCCAACCCCAAGTAGATCCTGAACCAATATAAAATAGATGTAAAACAACACCCAAATAAAACCTCAACCAACCCTAAATAGACCCTAAATTCCAAAATGCTGCAAAATAATTGCGCAACATGAATGGTTCGAGAACCAAAATGTGCCCCAGGGTTGGATTTGCATTGGACTTTCTTTTGGACTTCTCCGGTTTTTCCTGTGGATTTTCGCTCCTTTGGTGCCTGGGTGTCCTCGTCATTATTGTGCATTCCATCTTTTGTTTTCATCTCATTGCCCGGTCCATGTCTCACACAACTGTTGGAGCTGCGCACAGCAGCCTTTGAGTGCTGCGCAAGGGGTCAAACATGCCATGGAAAATTAAAGTTTGAACTCCAAAATTATGCAAATACCAATGAAATGGCAGCCTCCAGCTCCAAAATGCTTCAAATACAGTAGCCAGAAAAACGGACCCAAAGGGAAATGATTTTGAAAATCCGGACCCTAACAGCCCGTCTCAGATCATCTAAGCTCCATGGTCTGAATGATTTGAAGCCGGCTAGCGTGAAAATCCAAAGCAAAGACGCTGTAGTGACACAGCAATAATGGGACTGTAATGAGCCTGTCATAACATGTAGTAAGACTGCACGGACATGGTAATGACATAATGACACTGTAGTGACGCTTGCCAAATGGTACCAAATCGTGCCAAATACCAATTGCGTCCGGTGCCTTGGCCCAGGTGCAAAAAGCCTGCGCTTCTTTGATCGCAGATTCAGACATTGCAGCAACGGAAGTCACAAAAGTCATGAAAGTGAGAGGAGTTTGTGTCTATGGTGGTTTGCACCAGGTTTGATCAGGAGTTTGTTGCGTGCGAAAGAAAGAGTAAAAGAATGTAAAAGAAAGCGAAGGAAATCAAAGGCAAAATGGCTTGTTTTCTTGGGGGACATCTTGAGATAGAGGGACGTTGGGAATCTCGTTCTGGACAACGTGCATTCGAAAGTTGATAAGACAAGCGGAAAACAGTGTATAAGTGGTTCGCATGAAATATTGCAATTCAGCGATTCTTGCGCGCCCAAATAAGAAGCATCAAGGAACCATTTTTCGGAAGCTTAACTTTCCTCATGCCCGCGTACTCCACCACATTCATGTCAGGATTGGAGACGACGGAGTCCAATGGATTCCATGGGCGCACTTGCTTGAGTTCCATGGAGGAAACAGCAATGGACTGTTTCTTTCTTGGCGTCTTGTCAGAATGTCCCTTTTGCGCGTTTGGCTCTAAATGTTTTATAAGTTATATATATATTGTCACCGCTGTGCCCTGCTTTATTGATCCATGCACGGTCCATTGCGCTTTTTTGTTGCGGACGTTTTGCAAGGTATTGCTCAGTGGACGCGCAGTATACATTTAAGATGTGCAATGTGCAATGATAGTCTTATATGATCTTATATTCTGAACATGTTTGCTCCCCTCGTTGCGTAGGTTTCAGTACACTTTCGCCTCTGTGATGTTCACTGGTTTGGCAGCATATTTGGTCTATGAATACGCACCCACAGCACGAGGGAGCGGCATTCCGGAGGCGGATCTTGGACCTAGTCTTCAGTACTGAGAAAAGCAGACCGATGGCTTCGCAAACCGCGCAGGTGTTTTCAAGTAATTTCCGCTCAATCGATACTGAATTGGTTTTAATTGAGCCCCAACTGAGTTCAAAATTCATTCAGATTCGATCAATAACTTCGAGATCTATCAATAGGTCTAGAGGGCATAGAGGAGGTGGATGACAAAGGGTTGATACCTTCCATGACCTCCATGTGTTAATACTTGTACCATCGTGGCCTTTCCTAAATCATCTCTTTAAGAAGGAGTGCCAGTGCAGTGCCAGAATATGTTAATCCCTTCAAAAGGCATTGCTGGCAATGCTGGCAATGCTAGACCCAATGGATCGCAGCTCCTCTTTTTGCTGCCATTTGTACATTTGTTCCTGATGCCAGATTTGGTGTAAGTATTCGATTGGCAAATGTACCGAGTGTGCCAAGTGGCCAGACTGATCAGAAGTCAAGAAGCAGAACGCCACAAATCGCACAAATTCTGCAGGTGAAGGCAGCTGTTTCTGGACACTTGGCCTGTGAGCTTTTTGCATTTGGACAATCGACATGCATTTTGTATTGTCTCATAGCTTGTTAATGCTTGTTATATCATTTCATGCTCCTGAATTTGCTCATTCATGGCACAGAGGATCCAAGATGACCCAAGCAAAGATTGATCTCCAGCCGAGGATATGATTTACCCCTCAGCTTCACAGGCTCCTGCCTTCTGATCAAAACACTGGGTTTGAGCTTGGCTGTTGGTGCCGGGCTTTCCTTGGGCAAGGAGCCCTTTGAATCTTTTTGAGCTGGTTTTTCCGAGTCTTCGTTTTTATTTTTTCCTCGAGATCCTTTTCGTCAAACAGAAGTGAAAAGAACTTGATTCATTTTGTTCCTATTGTATCGACCCGGGTGCCAGAAGCAATAATCAATGCAGCGCCAGAAGACTTAATTAAATTTGCCAACCAGGAGGGACCGCTCATCCACATTGGTGTTTGTATTGCGTCAACCTTGCAACGTATTTGCGGTGCATTCGGCTGGCGGCGGGCAGGGATGCCCTTCCATGAGAATCTTGGTGACAAGCTTTGATGCAATGGGGATTATTGGATGTTATTGGTTCGATGCCTTGAACTTTCGCATATATTGTCCTGCTATGTCCTGCTGATTTTTATATAGATTTGTTTCGCCAAAGAATCTGAGCTCCATTAGGGGATTAGCAATTTGTTGGTCCTGATGCAGAGAACGTCACAGCGCATCACAGCACGTCACAGCATTATTTTCGGCGCTTGGCCCAAAATCCAAAAAACTGCGGAGGGAGGCTTTGCAGAATTTGGCAGATGTTCAGCAGGTTGGCCTGTGTCGGAGCTGCTGCCGGCGTGGCAACTGCCTTCGGAGCTCCTTTGGGAGGTGTGCTTTTCGCAGTGGAGGAGCCAGTTGGAGCACCTCGGGGACCGCCGGGATCGCTGGAACAGGCTCTAATCAGCTGAACTCAGCCGCGGTCATTCTGAACAATTCTACATATATGTGTATATAGTTATATATATATATATATCTATATATTTACATACAAAAATCATTGTGGGCGCAGGGCGGGCGCGATGATTTCATTCCGAAGACGTGAACACGCGAAGACGCGAGCAGCCCCTGGCAGCGTCGCAGCGTCGTGACACCGCGCAGACGCAAGCAGCCTGCCGCAGCGTGGCAGCGTCGTAGCGTCTGAGAGCTTTCGCGCCCGCCTGGCGCGTTCACGGAAAATATCCAAAATATACATTGTTAAAAAGTGTGTAAAAGTGTTTGTGTAAAATTGTTAAAATATACATTGTTCCAGTAGTACCGCACAAGGCGGTGGCGGAAGTTTCAAAAATGGTAAACCTATAGGAGAGATTCGTTGCTGTGACTGATGGATGGCAGAGCGAACCCACTGATGGATCAAAAGGTGGTTGGAGCCTCGGCCTATCTATCTGTCTATCTATCTGCCTGCCTAACTAACTGACTAACTGACGAACTGACCAACTGACTAACTGACTAACTGATTGACGGACTGACTNAACTAACAAACTAACTAACTGACTCACTGACTAACTGACTAACTGACTAACTGACTAAGCGACTAACCGACTAATTGACTAATTGACTAACGGACTAACTGACAAACTGACTAACTGCCTAACTGACTAAGTAACTAAATAACTAACTAAGTAACTAACTAACTGACGAACTATCTAACTGAGTAACGGACTAGCTAACTAAC
>BGPT01000916.1:0-26541 GCA_003297045.1 Symbiodinium sp. clade C Y103 | reverse complement strand
TCCAAAAGTGCTCCGAGAATGACAGTTTTTAACACTTTTTACTTCCAAATGTGCTTCGCGCCACAACGGCGTGCAATTTTTCATCTTTCATCTCCCCAGCTGTCTCCGCACCCGCCGCTTTAGCGAGCCTACTTCTCGACCCTCCGGAGCCACAAAACATTGGAAAAACACAGTNNNNTCTCTTCTGACTTTCTTCATCTTCTGACTTTCTTCATGGCTGTGCTTCGCCATCTGTCCATATTGTCGGAAGGTTTAGCTTCTAAACTTCCTTCGATTAGTGATGGATGGGCTTCTGCATGTCTCCCGCCAGTGTGCAGGTTCCCCACCCACAAGGCCCCCCGCCTCTGTACAACTGGAGCACCTGGGCAGGTCTTACTCAGCGGGCCCGGTACCGCAACATGGTCACTGGAATAGCTTCTGGTAATTAAACACGGCTGGCCGGGAAATCCCCAAGAAACTCCTTTGGTTTGCAAGACCCGGCACTTTGCCCAAGATCTTTTTTGGGTGCTGTGTGGTTGCGGGGGTGCTGCCCCAAAATGTCCCAGTCATGGTTCCATGCATGCACTTTCACCTTTTAGAACAGCTGAAGTAAGCGCCATTGGCTGTGAATTTTTGTGAAATCACCAGGCCGTGGTTGGTGTGGAGTTTCATCATTCGGCTCCTGGTGTGGCAAACCTTGAACATGGGGAACGGCCCCAAACATACACAGAGACACACCAACCTGTATGATCTTTTGTGGGCATTCATTGGCCCTTGATCAGTTGAGTTCAACTTCCTGCACGCCGCGAAGAGCCCGTTCTTCCTGTACCGACCTCTGGCGCCGCAAGAAGAAAGCCACACCGCCGGCTGCCACCACTAGCAGAGTTAGCACCAGCATCACGATCAAAATGATAGGTCCTGCACCCAAACCAGGCACTTGTTTGGCATGGAGTTGGGGTAGTTCCGGCCCTATATCTTTTAACACCGGCGGCTTCGGTGGGTCGGCCGGGGCGCGTGGCTTGCCGTCGATCTTCATGCCGAAGCACTCGCCGGAAGTGAGTCGGGCTTCTGCTGAGCAAAGGCCATGATCACCCAACGCGAACCTCAAATCAATGACTTCACGGACCTTCCCAGTCTTCTCCTCATAGGTGCTGTAGAAGTACATGCCCATACCATATGTCTCGGACACGCGCTGGATCAAGCCACTGCCATCCGGGATGTCGTTCAATCCTATGCCTTGTGCGCGAAGTGCACCTGCATAATGCCATGGACTCAACAGCATTGTAATCTGCACTGGGACCACGCCGCTGCATGCGTTGGGAAAACCCCCCGCTCCCTGGCTACAAGTCATGTAAAGCGCTTCCGGCATTTTGATAGCCTGCATGCCCATGAAATTTTCATTCATTTTCGACGGTAGTGGCAGCGTCAAATTCACATGTGTCTTGTCTAAGACATTAACACTCATTGGGCTCATCGAGTACAGTGCTGCCCGCGCCAAGACTTCCAACTTCTTGTCATCCGGTATGTCATCCGTGTCAGGAACGCATGCCTGACAGGTGGCGCATCTGGACATCCTACCCGCCTGGGTCATGGATCTGGTAAAACCAAGTTTCGAGACTTCTATCCCTCCTAAACTGAGAAGAGGGCCCCAAATGACGACGCAAAGCGGCAAATGCTTGAAACATCTTGAAACCACCAGCTACTTCCCAGCCCAGAGAGTGAACGCATTGAATTTGATCACTTGTGCGGCACTGATCCGGAGGCTGCTAGAGTTAGGGCAGTGCAGCTCGTGGCAATTGACACTGGGTTGCTTGCAGGGTGCTTGCTAGGGGTCCACCGCTGCTTATACCTCCAAAAAAAAATCGCGTTCGAGGCCGTTTGCGATAGGCATGTGAGGGGTTGTTCAAGCAAAAAATCCCGAAGAAGAACATTAGACTAGACATTACTTTCTCCGGGTGAGCACCGCCGTGACACAAATAAAATATGTTGACCTATTTTCCAACCTTCTACTTGACATAAAAGTTGACATCCTAAGTGGCACCTTATCCCGCCTAGCAAGCGCATTGGAGATCAAATGCCCTGTCCCCATGATGATGATGATGATGATGATGATGATGATGATGATGATGATGATGATGCAATGCGCACTTTGCTCAAAACGTCGTGAAACATGATCAACCTCGCGAATTTAATGCTTTTTCCCGAAAGCTCCTGCGAATGGTTGTTCCCAAAGAACTGCTACCAAATTCAACTTTTCACTTCATCTAAATAGCATCTCCTACATCCTTGTCATCAGCTACATCATGCACATCAACTTCATCTACATCACATACATCAGCTGCATCTCCTGCATCTCTAAATATCTCTACTACATCTCATACATCACGCATATCATCTACATCAGCTTCATCCACGTATATCCACGTCACATACATCATCTACATCACCTACATCAACTTCAATCAATTTCACACACATCATCTACATGAACGTCATATACAGGTACTCACAGCCTACATATCTCCTACTAGCGCAAAGCTCCTACAATGTCATTTGCTTCTTTCACAGTAGTTGTTACGCAGGAGTTCTGACAAAGGAGTTCTTACACAGGAGTTGTGACACAGGAGTTGTTCTGCAGGAGTTGTTACACAGGAATTGCTCTACAGGAGTCTCGGAGTTGCTACACGGGAGTTGTTACACAGGAGCTACCTTCTAGGTGATCTACGTATAGCTGAATTCGTACAGAACTCCTACTTCTCAAGTGCTTGTAAACTTCTCTGTTTTGGCGGCACGGGGAGCCAGGCGGTGGCTTACGAAACGCGACCCTCTGCGGAGATCGTGCTTGTCGGACACCAGAACCCTCAGCGGAGATCGCGCGTGTGAAGCGCACAAACGTGTGGGGAGATGCGGCTCTTGTGTGGCCGGCGCAGCCCTCTGCGGAGATCGTGCGTGTCGGATACACAAACAGAAGCTGGTGTAAAATTGCGGTTTTGACTTCAAATGGCAACCGTTATATGCACGAGATGAAGGTCGAATGACGAAAACTTGTGCAAAATTGCGATTTTACAACGTCACACAGGGATGTCGAAAATCTGGTGTAAAATTGCAATGTTGATTGAAAGGTCGGATGCAACCCTTTCGCACGAAATGAGAATCAAACGGCAAAAAATGCAGTAACATTTGTGATCGTGCAATGTCGTGACAAAGGTCCTCTGTGGCAAGGGTTGTTCTCTGTGTAAACGCTTCTGTGTGTAAACGCGTGTGTGTCTAAAAGCTTCTTTGTGAACGCGTCTGTGTGTACAAGGTGCTCTGTGTAAAAGCGTCCGTGTGTAAAAGCTTCTGTGCGTAAAAAACCCCTCTGTATGGAAAAAATCTGTAGGTAAAAGCTTCTGTGTGTAAAGGTGTGTGTGTGTGTAAACGCGCCTGTGTGTAAAGCTGCTCTGTGTAAAGCTTTCTCTGTGAAAAACTGTCTGTGTGCAAAGCTTCTGTGTGTAAAAACGTCTGTGTGTAAAGCTTTTCTGTGTAGAGCCTTCTTTGTGTAATAGCTGCTCTGTGTAAAAGCTGCTGTGTGTAAACGCGTCCGTCTGTGTGCAAAAGCTCCTCTGTGTGAAGCCTTCTGTGTGGAAACGCGTGGTTCTTACTGTCACCAAACCGCCAGCCCTGGAGCAAACCTCCTGCCGGGATAAACATCAAACATTCATCATCGTCAACATCACCACCATCATCACCATCATGACTCATCATCATATATCCTTAATTTTTCTTGGGTATTACCTTCTCGTCTCCTCCCTTCTGCTTTCTTTCGGGCCACACTGTGGTCTAGTTGGGACATGGAATCCAAGAACGGTTTTTTCACATCTTTTCACCCATGAAAATTGACAAGAAAACCGTGTTTCCCGGAAGCTCCTGTGAAGGGTTATTCCCAAAGAACTGCTGCCAATTGCAAGTTTAACGGCATCTACTTGCATTTCACCTTTTAGAAAATCTGCTACAGTATCTACATCATCCACAGGTGGCCAACTTCTATGAGCTCCTACATGTACAATGTAATTTATGCAGGGGTCGGCTTGTAGGTGATCAACTTCAAGCACCTACGAAACTCTTACAACACATCTGCAATGTCGCCCTTTCTATCTCTCTTTTCTGCGGCAAGGGTGGCCAGGCCGCGTCCATCGAACGTGACCCTGTGCGGATTCGTGCGCGTTGGGCGTCCAAAAGTGTGGTAGAATGCGAATTTGGCTTGTCCTTGGGCAACGCTCTACGGGGATCGGGCGTATCGGACATCTAAACGTCTGCATAACCCTCTGCGCAGATTGTGCGCGTCGGACGTCTGAACACTTGGTGGCATTCGAATTTGTTTGGCGCGCGCGCGCGCGCAGAATCTCCTGCGGAGATCGTGCGTGTCGGATGTCTAAACGTGTGGTGAATACTTTTGTGGGGCGCTGCGCTACCCTTTTGCACGAAATGAGGGTTGAATGTCAAATACTGTGGTAAAATTTGCCTTTTTCATATGTCCTGTCCAGCCTTGAGCCTCGTAAACTGCGGCTAAAAAAAATACTGTCAAACGTCGAGCGCAACCCTTTCGCACGAAGCGAGCTTCCAACGTCAAAAATCAATGGTAGAATTGCTGTTTCGAAGCCTGTCAAAATTGCTCTATGTAAAGGCTTCTCTGTGTCAGGGCTTCTCTGCGTAAAAACTTTTCTGTGTAAAAGCTTTGTGTGCCAAAAGCTTCTGTGTGTAAAATGTAAAGGTGTCTGTGTGCAAAAGCATTTCTGGGGGCAAATCTTTCATGTGTCAGAGCTTTTCTGTGTACAAGCTTCTCTGTGTGAAAGTTGCTTTTTAAAGGCTTCTTTGTGTAAAAGGGGTCTGTGCGCAAGAGCATCTCTGCGTAGAAGGCTTTTCTGTGTAAAAGCTTCTCTGCGCAAAAGCTTCTCCGTGCAAAATCTTCTGTGCGTAAGAGATTTGTGTGTAGAAGTTTCTCTGTGTAAAAGCGCCTGCGTGTAAAAATGTCTGCGAGTAAAAGCGTTTTCTTGTAAAAGCTTCTGCGTGTAAAAGCTGCCGTGTGTAAAGGCTTCTTCTCTGTGTACAAGTTTCTGTGTGCAGAGCTGCTCTTTGAACAAGTTTCTCAGTGCAAAAGCATCTGTGTGTAAAAGCTGCTCTGTCCAAAGGCGCCTGCCTACAAAAGCAGGTCTCTGTGTGAACCGTTTCTGTGTAAAAGCTTCTGTGTGTAAAAGCTGCTCTGTGTAAAACCTTCTGTGCTTACAAGCTGCTCTGAAAGCTCTTGTGCGACAAAGCGTCTATATGTAAAAGATGTTGTGTGTAAACGTTTCTCTGTGTAAAAGCTTCTGTGTGTAAAGGCATCTGTGTGTAAAAGAAGTTCTCTGTGAAAACGCTTCTCTGTGTGAAAGCTTCTGTGTGTGACGGCGTCTGTGTGTAAGGGATTCTGTGCTGTGTGTCGTGTGTAAGGTGTAAAGGCTTTTGTATGTAAAAACTTCTGTCTGCACAGGTCGCTCAGGCGCCAGCCCTGTAAGATATTTCACCTACATCAGTTTTCATTCATCATCATCATCATCATCATCATCATCATCATGTATTTTTGGATCACTTCGGCTTTCTTTCGGGCCATGTTGCCTCGTTATCCTCTCTGGTGAGAAACAAAATTCGTTTCGGGTGAATTTTGGTCAATGAGTCAGCGCCGAAGACTTGGTGCCACGCCGGTGAAAATCAAAAACCTGATGAAATTCTTCGGGAAGTCTTTGTGAAAAACGTGCCGGAGCTCTAAAACTTAGTGAGATTCCGCAAGCTTGTGAAAAGCGAGTAGAACTTGAGGCCAAGGTGTAGGGAAAGAAAGGAAGCAGGCGGGGACAAAACGAAACAGAAAAACCCTGAGTTCTTCGCATTTGGGGCAGCCGGGCAACCCCGAAGTTATCAAACGATTTTCAGAGCACCTCCGAAGTGGTAGTTTGAAACAGAAATCATATTTCTGGGTCAACCTCAAGCCAGCGTTGCGACTGATGAGGATGAAAGTGATTATGTAGAAGGGTCATGAACGCACTGATTCTGACGAAAGGAGACTGGCTCAACAAACATCACTCCAGACCAGCAACTTCGCAGCGAAGGGTAAGAGATCCTTCACTCCAGTGAAGTCGCGCATGCCATCAATTGAGCGTGGCAACCCCATAGTAATAGAAGAACCATGAAACACATCTGGGAAATCAGGGTGTATCGTCAGCAAAGCGGGGCTTCTCATGTCATGTCTGATTTCCGAAAAAAATCTGGAACTCAAAATCACCGAGGCACATATCTGCTCTTCACGTATTCCACCTGGAGCGAAGGAAAACATCACCGGGACTGATGGGACGATCACGTTGCAGCGGAAACGTTTCCAATTTGATCCATGGTTGTTTGTGGTGTGGATTCCACCAATAGCTGACCGGTGTTGAGTCAAAGCTACACATGTTCCCCGCGAAACACGACAAAAATCTGTGGAGTTTTCCCGTCCCCACCCCAAAACGCAAAACGCTAGGAGGGTGGTGTTGCCGACGATTTCCAAAATGCCCGACCCAATGCACCTAAAATCACCGAAGCATGGCTTCTTTGTTTTCTTCATCTTTCTTCTTTTGTTTTTATTGGCCTTGTGCCTTCTCGTTTTCTACCTTTCGGCCTTTCCTTTCCTCTTTATCCTCTTTTTTCCCTCCCTTTTTTCTCTGGTCGTCGTTTCTCTTCTCCTTTCCACTTTCGTCTCTCATTTTGATGGCTTCTTAGCCCTTTGTTAGGTCACTATGCAATGCCATGGGTCAGAATCGCGACTTACATGGAACCTCAAAATTGGATGATGTCTTTTTCCCGCTAAACTAACGATTTCCAAAGTCGAACACAATCCGAAGCTTTCAAACTTTAATAAAATTGGCACATTTTCATCCTCTAGCATCCCAAGTTTGCGTTGGTTTGATTGTTTGCCAACACCAAATCAGCAGGACAAATTAAGTGTAGAAAACGGGTAATTAGGGGACTCTGCAAACAACCTTTCTGATGCTGATCTGCCTGGCAATTCTCAACCACCACCAAGTTTATGATCAGCAACAGCCAAAACATGGCAACGGCTGTGTCAAGGCGACGGGAACACACGCTGGGCGAACTTTGTCATGCAACGTATGTAGACTGAGCCGAGCTGGCGGAGCGACATGCCGTCACAGAAAAAAAGGGTCATGTTGGTGTTGACAAGAACGTGGTTGTCTCCATTTCAGTGTCGATGCTTCAAAATGATTCAAACTTCCTGAAATCTCGGGACATGATAGTCCATTCAAATAAACGTTGGGATAGCCACATCTTCTAATCTTGAAACCATTTTCTACCATGTTCTGCCTTCACGTGACTGCATATATTTTCTTGCTCTCTCAGTCCCCAAAAATGCTGGTTGATCTGGATACTGCTTTTGTATAGTTGCCCCATTGAGGCAGTCATTCCAAACCAGGACACGAAAACATTGGGTAAATCTTCTAGCTACAAGAATCCCCAGCACGGCGAATAAATCGTCTTGGGTTGCCAACTGGAGCTTCGCGCAGCGTCTGCCAAGCAGGCCTTGCACTGTGGATGTCTCAGGCGAGCTGTGGAAGTCCGACTTCTCTAGTGGCAACCATTCCGGCCCAAACATCTGACGAGGGTGCAATAGCTAGCTGATTGAGGCCAAAATTGGAATTCAAAGTGATCTGTTTAGTCCCACCGAGAATGCTTAAATAATCCCTTCCCCCTATTACTAACCCCCCCAAATAACAAAAGCTAGGGTCCGTCTCCAATTTGGGAAAATTTGTGGTTGGCCAATTTGACTTTTAATTGATCCCCTTTAGAAACAAATTGAAAATAGATCTAATATTTGTTGGTTTTACCCCCTAATAATAAAAACTAGTTAACCCCGGGGTGTTTATTATTAGGGTCCCCTGAATCCAAATAGTTTTTAGTAATAAGGTCCGGCGCTTACTATTGGCGATCCGCTTTGAAATCCAATTTTTTGCAACGAATTAATTGCGTTTTAAATTGGAATTTAATTGATTTTGAAATCGAGAAAAATAGTTTTTAGTAATAAGGTCCGGCGCTTACTATTAGCGATCCGCTTCGANTAATTGCGTTTTAAATTGGAATTTAATTGATTTTGAAATCGAGAAAAATAGTTTTTAGTAATAAGGTCCGGCGCTTACTATTAGCGATCCGCTTCGAAACCCAATTTTTTGCAACGTATTGATTGCGTTCTAAATTGGAATTTAATTGATTTTGAAATCGAGAAAAATAGTTTTTAGTAATAAGGTCCGAAATTTATAAATACCCCCCCAATAATAAAAACTACCTGAGGTGTTTATTATTAGGGGGGGTTTAGTATTAGGGGGAAAGGATAGTTGGTCATAGTTGGTTCCATTGAAAGGAAGAACACGGGAAAGCAACGCAAAAAAAGCAATTTCCCCTCCAGTATTTTCACCCTCGAACCGGCCATTGGGCACCGTTTCATATAGGCCTGGAATGGCCCCGACAGTTTTGCGAAATTCAGCAACTCATTGTCGGCTTGTAGTTGTGCAACTCATACCCCAGCTTTATTGCCAACTTCTGTCTGTCCTCCAAAGAAGTGGTTGAAAACTCTGGGGAAACTGGAACTTCAAATCTCTAGCCAGTCATTTGTTTCCATTCTTGCAGCAAAGAACACCATGACATTTTCGTCTTTCCCGACCCTTTTTTTGGGGAGTCCCCCCGATTTTGCTGTTTCTTTTCCTCCGGCCAGGGAGGGTCCAGCATGTTCCAGCTAAGATGCAAAAAACGGGGCATGTGATACCGTTTGATCCTCCCCCAAAAAATGGCAAATGAAGTGAAGTAACCCGTCTTTCACATCTTCTGCGCGTGGTTACCTGAAAAAGTACATTGACCCCGATCACCCACCTGCAATCTAGAAATATCAACGAAAGCTCTGAAACATTCCGAAACCAAATTTGCACTTGTCAGGGCCCAAATGCAAGTTAGATTTCTGGCAAGGACACCATCATGAGATAGAGAGTCATATGAATCATCACAAACAGGATCAACACAGGTGACACTGTGACGCTTTCTCATCATTCGAGAGAATGATAACCCTCTGGCATTCCATGAGTTACCGGTTTGTTCATAGGGATTCACATCATTTATCATTCAATTCCCGCATCTTGAATGATCAAAATAGACATAGATATGCAAAAAATCCTATGAATGATGGGCAAGTCCCCCCAACTAATCAACAAATAGGGGTTTGCTGCACTTTTCAATGCTGCGTACTGACTGGTCCCCCGGCGGCCTGCACCTCGAACTGGAGCGCCTAGGCGGCTAGATCCCGAACTACATGGGGGGGGGTTCCATACATGGGGGTACCCCAAAATGGATGATTTATAATTTAGAATAGACAACCCTATTAAAATGGATGACTATGGATGATTTGAAGGGGTCCCCCATTTTCGGAAACCTCCCAATGGGCATTGAAATGGGAAAATCCATCAAACGAGTTTGTCAATGAGGATCTTCCATTGCCGCGTTTGAGCCTCGGTTTGGAGGATTTGGTGTCCTCCAAGACCCGACACTGGGTCAAAGATCTTCGGTGGTGTGTGGATGCGCCAAATTGCAGGGGAGCTGTCCCAAAATGTCCCAGTCACGGTTCCATGCGTCCACTTTCAACCTTTTGAGCAGCTGAAGCAAGCGCCAGTGGCTGTGAATTAAGTGAGATTTCAAGCCGTGGCTGGTGTGGAGTTTCATCATCCAACTGTTGGCGCTGCATAGCTTAAACATGGGGAACGGCCCCAAACATACACAGAGACACACCAACCTTTCTGATCTTTTGTAGGCATTCATTGGCCCCTACTGTTGAGTTCAACTTCCTGCACGCCGCGAAGAGCCCGTTCTTCCTGTGACCTCTGCCGCCGCAAGAAGAAAGCCAAAGCACCTGCCGCCGCCACTAGCAGAGCCAGCAGCAGCAGCACGATCACAATGATAGGTCCTGCACCCAAACCAGGCACTTGCTTCGCATGGAGTTCCGGAAATTCCGGCCCCACATCTTTCAACACCGGCGGCTTCGGTGGGTCCGCCGGGGTGTGCGGCTTGCCATCCATCTTCATGCCGAAGCACTCGCCGGAAGTGAGTCGCACTTCTGCTGAGCAAAGGCCATGATCACCCAACGCGAACCTCAAATCAATGACATCACGGACCTTCCCAGTCTTCTCCTCATAGGTGCTGTAGAAGTACATGGCCATGCCATATAGCTTGATTTCACGCTTGATCCTATCGCCAGCTGGCAGCCGGTTCAATTTCATCGCCTCTTCCGCGGTCCATTTTTCGGGTAAAAATGGTACTGTACTCGCCTCAGTAACGTGAACTTGCACCGCGGCGCTGCATGCGTTGGGAAAATCCTCCCACCCCTGGCTACAAGTCATGTAAAGCTTTTCTTGCATCTCGATGGCCGTTTTTTCTGGCACACCTTCCTGGTTGCTGGTGAAAAAAACCAGCCCAAACATATGAGACGTCTGAACCAATCATCCAAAAACTATAGTTGTTCAAGATGTTAAAAGAAAAAAATACCTAAAGTCCCCCGCCAGCGTCATTCATTTTCTCGACTGGGGGCAACTTCACCGCCGCACCTGTCTTGTGTAGAACCTCCAAAGTCATCGGGCTCATCTTGGACAACGACGTACGTGCGAGGGACTCCAAGTTGCGGTCATCCCCAGAAGGGCATTCCTGGGTGAAACTTCAATCCCTAGTGAAAAACATGTCCCAAGTAGCGATGAAAGCAACAACAAAAAGTACCCTCTGGTAATCCAACATGGCTAACTGGAAAATCCCCAAAGCAAATTTCAAATGGAGGTTTAGTTCGCTGGGAAAATCTTTGAACTGAATGGGGGTTGTCCAGCAAGCCACTTTTGATGACACCCGAGCGATATCGGGCAGTGCAACCCATGTCACTTGACTACGCAGAATCCCAAAACTATCCCAAAGGGGGTTGAAGTTGGCAACAGAACATCCGCATTTCAGATGATCTTATGATGATTTTGGTAGAATGGTTCTGTGGAAAGCATGGGGTATCATATACTATCATCATCTATCATCATTCACGTGCTTGATTTCCCAATAACGGAATTCATCGTCGAGATACGTATTTGCTCGTCACGTATTCCACCTGCAGTGGCAGAAAAAGGGAGGATTCTTGCTGTAGCCAAGCCAGCTTGCGTCAAGATTGGGGGACCCACACCTTTTACCAGTGGGGCACCCTCGAAATCGACCACATGAATGGCCCGTATGACTGACATTTCTCCAAAGCCCATGACAGGGAAACTCTGGAAATTTAACATAGCTAGGGAAAACCACAGTTTTTAACAGGTAAATCAGCATTTTGGTAGGTGCTCAAACGACTCTGGAATCCCAATGAGTCAACCTTCTCCACATGCTTCGCGCCTGACAAATCTCAGCCACCACCAGGGCAAGCAGTGTGATGCTGAGCGACAACCGAAACATGGCGCAGGTCTCAGGGGGGAACACACCGAGTAGGCTGACTTTGGCCTGCAAGGTTTCGGCCTTTTCTTGAGCCGAGCTTGCAAAGAATGGCTGGAACATCATGAAAGACATTGAAATACTCACCTCAGGTATCTTGTGGTGAAGAGAAACTGTCCCATGTTGTCCTACAGTTTCATATGATATCTGTTTCGGGGGGTGGCTAGCTCTTGAGCTCTGCAAGTAGACCTCACCAAGGGCCCATCCCACATGAATGGAACAACCACATGGTGTGACATGTTTCAGTTGCTGAACCTGTTATGGGGATGGTTCAATTTCATTATCTACCGCCCGGTTTCTACATGGGCCATGGCATGTATCTTCCGAGAAAGACTCGGCGTGGCTGGAGGCTTCAAGACATCTCAAAGCTCGTGAAATTAACGCGCAATCATGCCAAACAGGCAAGGAAAACAAAAACATCAGCCAGCCATTCTTCAGGTTTTCTGCAATTTGGGGATGCAATCCCAAGCTCTTCGTCTTCAAGTCATCTGAGATCGAAACTCCATGATGGGTCAGCTGCTTGGCAAAGCTTTCCATTGACGCCTGTGTGAAGCTCCGCTCTGCAACAATGCGCCATGCTGAGTAGTTTTTGTATGGATTCTTTTGGCATATTTGGACCCATCAGTGCAAAGCCTCACGCAATAGATGAGAATCGTTCACATTGGGAGAGGGAGTGTGGATGTAATAGCGCGGCCTCAAGTACACGCTAATGTTCTTCCCCTAAGTTCAAGAGCAACGCCTCCCTTCCTGTCATAGCCTGAGGGTGCCTTGATCTGTCTTAACCCGCCTTGCCCGAAATCCAGCCATGCGTTTGGGGAAAGCCCTCTGGCAATTGAACATAGCCGTGGAAAATCACATTTTCCTTGTAGGTAAATAATCTATAATTGAACGTTTTGCATAGCTATGGGCAATGGGCTATGTTGAAATACTAGAGGGTACTACGGTAGATTTTGCATGCAGGAAACCATTAAATTAGGCTTCTGCCGCATCTGAAGTTCTTGGGAACCACCGTAGGGCCCCATGGCAAAATGTGGCCTGCAGCCGCTTTATTCCATGGCCGAATGCAAGCCGCAGTCCCTCAATGGGGGTTTGTGCAGAATGTTCATACCATCCACATACTTCACTTAACGATGAATCAATGACAATCCCACCCTCATTCATATTGAAAATGATTAAACACCAGCCCGAAACCATGAGGGATGCATGTTAAAAGAGGAATGATTTCGAGGATATCTGATCATCGTTGTTAGGAGATATATGGGGTTCGACTTTTGATGAAACAATGCCGGAGGATCCAGGGAGTAATCGATGCTCGTCCCAACCACCCCAGAGAAATCATGGTGGATAGATAGAGGGGATGGAATCACATATGACTGGGACATACTGGGACCACAAGGGGACGGGATTATTGTAGGTAGTGCAGATCTCAATTGTGGATGAATTGATTGATTTTGTCGAAATCACCTGCAGGCAAGAGTTGTGCGTCCACATGACAGGGGCGGATTGCTGGCGTCCACACTTCTGGTTCAATGACCACTCCAAAATTTCTTTGTGCTATCCCTAGCTGGTAGTGATCATGACAATTCTTCGGATTTATTCAGTGTTTAAGGTGGATATATAACCTTAACTGAAATTGTAATATCATAGCATTATATGATATGTGAAAAGTCAATGTCTTTCAGTTGCGAAGTGAATTGGAGCATAACATCCAGCGAGTCAATTTTTCGTGCAGCTGGAGCCGGAAAGCGAAGGAACTGTGAAGCTGCATGGCTCCGCATTGAATCTGTCCTCGCCTTTTCTAGAGGCAACCTTTTCTTTTGAATTTTCGACATATTCGTCTTGATCCATGAAACATCGGATAAACCTAGATATTTTCCCACAAAAAGCACTCCGGAACTCGCGGTCCCCTTGACACACCTCTGCGCGCACGCTATGTTTGCTAAGGACAATTCCACATATCACAGATTTTCCAAGGTGCTTGCAGGATGCTCGCACTTTTTTTTGTTGCCAGCTATTGCCTTATTGGAATCATATCCGAAACGATTTTGAAAAAAGATTAGCATCCTTCCATCGCAATGGATGCAATCCTTCAAACGTCAAAGAGCTTGTCCAGCATGCTGCCTGTGGCGTGTCACGCAAAATGTCCACTTTGGATTCATAAACCCCTAAGTTGTCCAATTGCAGGGTGCCAATGAGCGTTTGAAAAGTATCATCTCATCCCAATCACCATTTTGGGCTGGTAAACTCGCTTCATTTCATATTTATGGCTAGTAGACTGGCAACCAGCTTCAAACCAGCGGCACTACGCCCAGAGACAGCCTCCTTGGGGAAACCCACAACCCAGAACCCCACCTTCCCTGGATAAAACAAATATGCTAAAATCTGATTCTTTTCAAGCCACCAACCCGGAAATACTTGCTGATATAACTATCAAACACTAAGTCAGACCAAGTCATCAAGAAGCCATAAGGACATAAACCACTATTTTGTCTGGCTTAAACCATCTTATGCCATTGAGAGTGGCATCCAATAGTTGAAGCATTATAATTTATATGTTGAACCCACCAAAACTGGTACTTTAAGAATTTCTCAATCCCCAAATTATGTCTCCACATTACCGTCCCCCAGGGCCATGGCCTGCTTCCTCACTGCTGAGCACGCCAGCCTTAGCAGCGCCACGCAAAGCTTCGATGCGACTGAGAACTTTCGTGGCGTTGGGCGACATCTTGGCGCCTCGGTGTTCGGAAAGTTGATGATCATGGGTAAAATGTATTGTGATGCCCTGAAAGTCACATGACTTATTTACCCATGCTGTAATGCAGTACACTTGATAAACGGTGGTTCGGGTTTGTCTGAGGATCTGCATTTGTGTGCACAAGGGGCCTGCCGGGGACAACAGGGGTTTCAATTTCAATTACTTTCAGCCCATTTCGAACCTGAAATTGCCAGGACATGTTTGGTAACATTTTTGAATTTTCCATACTGCGAAAAATGGGTTGCCAAATGTCCTTTTAAAGAAACAATCCCTCCAAGACTAGCCTTTTAAACACGCGAAAAGAAACATAATGTCAGTAAAGCAATAGTAGACCATCCCAATTGTACGACAAATGGGTGGTATAAACCAACATATGTGTAGTTTATTTTTGCTTAACCAGCATTGTATGAGATTGTTTCACCCAGCACAAATGCCACATGTCAAAACATGGTCATCGTTTTGGGAGCTGATTGCGGGTTCGTTACACACATAGTATGCAATTCTGGGCGTGCTTCCTTGGTGACTTTGGACACCTCCATGTAGAGGCTGATGACCCAATGGCACAGTTTTGGATGCTCGTCTAGCCATGGATTTTGAGTTGGGTATGGCTCAAAAACCTTGTGAATACCCTTAAATAATTGATATTGTTCGCAAAGCAATGTCATAAACCAGCAATATGGATTGATGGTTTAAATCCACCCATAAAAATAGTAAATCTAGGGGATGGTGGATCCTATCTTGCTTTACTATCATTAGTCATGAATATCAGCCATGGATGTTCAATTCATCCTCCCCTCCGGTGCAATCAGCCGACCTTGTCCGTCGAGAATAGCCAAAGCCTTCTGACCCATCAAGTTGCCAAGGTACGTGGCCTCAGGCCATAGGAAACGGCTTCGCAGTTTCGCCCCAGCCGATTTCTTGTTCTGGGACAAACATGATATGATTTGGTGAATTTAAGTGATTTCAAATGATCTTGAGTGGATTTTTTGCTGCTACTTTGTTCTTGGATTCTTGCTTGATACTGCATTTTCATTTCTGTTAGGCAAAATAAAGCTGGCAAATCTGGTAGCACATTCTGTTTACGAACCGGCCGCCATCATAATCAACCTTTTTGGCTCAGGCTTTTGAGAGATTCAGCTGCCTGCCTGCTGCTTTGCATGTGCGCACATGTATATGTTATATAACTTATATAACTGGATACTATATATATATATATTACATGTATAACATCATGACTATGTACGAACACAGTCACGACTTCCGTAAATTCATGTGCATCAATCTGTAGCCAATATTTGCAAATTTGCATCTCGTATAGCCTCCGAACATTTAGCAGTTTGCGATGGGACATGGCTCATGTACTTCGATGATGTTTGTGTTGAAGATATGGCTTTGTCTGAAAACAAGGTACCCCTATATCCATTGGATCATCTTCGTTTTCCTTATTTGTAAAAGCAGTCTGTTTGGACGAATATCATGTTAACAATTGGTGGGTTTTCCAGTTCGCAAATTCAAAGAAAACTAGAATGAGAGGGTATCCACCCCCTCACATAGCCTAATTTGAGGGGGGTATAGCCATGGAGACTGGGGCATCCATATCCCTCCGAGCACCTCCACAAAGTCCTTCACGGGGATATCATAGACGCTGGCGTTGGGCTTCTCCGCGTTGCAATAGGCGGGGAGACATTTGGAGATGCCCACGCAGGAGCAGTTGAACTCGCCTCAGTGCAGAAATCCTATCGAAACATTGGAGATTCAAAGGAGTCTGGTGGGATTTCATAGGGGGTAACCATCAAAAATAGAGATTTCATAGAATTTAATGAGATTTCATACGGGTTCAGCCATGAAAAAAATGTGATTTATACAATGGGATTTAACATGATTTGATATGGTTTAACCATGTTTTTAACCATCAAACATGGTGATTTTATGGGAGATTCATGACATGACATGATTGTTATAACTGACCAACTGTAATTTATCCCTTCCCCAATTTTTCGCAATACTCCCAAGAAGCCAGGTGGATGTAGGGGATGAGATTTACACAACTGGGGGTCGCAAATGACTGTAGGTTTCCAACACTTCAGCATCTACTCTCCGATCATTTAATCTATGGAAGCCATGGTTCATTTATTTCGATAACTTACCTCAAATTTACCCTTCTCACACATGGTGATTCACCATACGTTAAAACAAAATCAGGATGTTAGTTCGATGAGATTTCCACTGGAATTTGGAGGTTTCCAACATGGGCATCCATAGGGGCCAGGCACCAACAATCCACTTGTCAATGGTGCAGGGGGTTCCAGGTTTTCCTGGATCCGCATTGATGAAATCGCCTGCAGGGGAGAGGAAATCTCCATCTAGGGATCCTATTCACCAACCATGCGGAGGTCATTCTATGTCATCCCAAACAGGGGTATATGCAGTAAAACTACCAATAGACCTAAATTGGAAAGGTGTATTGTTAGGATTTCAGTCTTTGAGTCTTCATGAATTCTCAAGGCTTAAATGGAATGTTGGCATAGGAAGGCGTGAAATGAATCCCAAACATTCGAAACGTCACCAATGTTGTGGGCATGTTGGTACCTCAATTTTGATCCTGGTATGGAACCGCAATGGCTGTCGCCAGTGCCAGTTCTGAAATCATCTTCCAAAGCTTGACAGGGCCATGTGTTACGGGTCTAACATGAAAGCCTTCGCTACATCTCATACGGAGTCATATGGACACATGGACGTCATATACATAGATGCGAAATGATGTAGGCACGCACAAGTGTACAACAAATAGCCTGTAGAGATTGATCCAAATACTTTGAACATAAAACAAACAGCATGTGTATATCATTGTATATCCATCTCCCTCTCTCTCTCTCTCACACAGATTGAAGGCTAGCCAGCAGCGCAGCCCCCTAGAAACAGTGTCTCAGCCAGCAATTCTTTTTTGTGATTTGTCCCTTGGCCGACCACGATCATCCCCAGCCGCATGCAGCTCCCACCTGTCCACCACAAAGGCAGTGGCTCGCCCTTGAGGTCCAAACTCTCCATCAGAGTTGGGATGGAGTTCTTCAGGAAGTCCTCCACACTGAAGGACGACAAAAACCACGACTTTTGATGAGAACAAAACATTGGTTCAAGGATGGACACTGATATACTAACTGGTCTCCCTAAACATTATTTATGATTATTTAAGACATTCAAGTATAATGATTGGTTGTATACCTCTTTAGACAGATACTGATTGGTTGCTTGACTATTGAATCATCTAAGAATTTGCTGTTGTTTCACATTAATAACAATTGTTGGCTGTAACCATCTTTCCAACACTATATATCTGGTTGCTAGCCCAAACGATAGGAAAACTGTGACTTCTTGAATTGGTGAGGAATTTTGTGGAAGCATCACCTGCCGGAGTCATTTCGGGAACCTAAACTATCCAAACTACTTCATCAACAAAGCTGGAATGAGACCCATTCTCTAAGGCCATCTTCCAGAATCCGTTTCCCACGGCTGTCAGGCTCCACTGTAAACAGCTCAAAAAGCATCGTTCCAGTCGATGATTCCATGTCTTTTCTCGTGTTTCTTCCATCGTTTTCCACATTCGTCTATCATTTTCGTTTGTGCTGGGTTTCGTACCCTAAAATTGCAAATTACAAAATAATTAGAGGATATTGAGGGAATGATCACCACATGTTGTCAATCAAACTTGTTCCAAAACATTCCAAAACCATGGCCCAAAATCTTGGCCACTTGGGGAAATTGTCCGCAATTCAAGATGGCAATGGACAATTCTTACTGGAAAAATATACGATCACACTCTATAAATTCACTGCTCTTCCAGGCGTGCCACCTTGGATTTAGCTGGATCTTGCAGCTCGCCAGGTTCAAAAACCTCTCCATTGATTTCACCACAAACAAGAAAATGGATCGTTTCCATTGATTTTCCAAGTCTAGTTCAAAGAACTGGAGGGTTTTTATTCGATAAACCGACGGCATTTCATCCATGTCCATCTCCCACCAAGCTCAAATCCCCGCAATCCTCTGAGAGCTGCTTGAACTCCGGCGCATCCGGGCCATAGAAGGTGTAGATCGACCCCGTGCCTCCCACTGCTGAGATGCCGCCTGCCTTCGGTTTCCTCAAAACTTCGGCTGGATCCGGAGAAATTTATGAGTGATTTAATGGGTTTGAGCATGTTTTACCTGTGAAAATTGATGGATTCATGGTTTTAGTTGGAGATTTCATCAATGCATGCAGGTCTTAGCCATCAAAACATGGGGATAATGAATGAATGTAGTTGATACGATCTGGTTTCATCATACATTGCAGGAAGATTCGCCACTTTCGATGACTATTTAGTTTGAGGATGTTCATTTGCGACGTTTGACTAGCAAAGGGCATATCTTTTTCTAAGGTGAAAACACCACAAAGTGCCATTGGATGGCACTTTTCATGGGGACTTTTTACCCTCAATGCCGTCGGAAACGAATATGCTGAATAGGTACAGCAGTAGATCATCTACAAATGGCTAATTCCCAAAAGCTATGTGTTTTTTTTCCGGAGGTTCCTATCCTTATACTTTCCCTGTAACAACAGGTGAAGAATCGAGGGTTGGAGACCCTGAAAACAGAATAGCTACACCCCAACTCTGCATTTTGAGAGACGGCCTGAATCCTGGTCCCCACCCAGGGCCATTCCCCCCCGAAAGTTGCTGCACTTGTAACTCCAACAATCATGGGGGCAGCTGATACCCCAACTAAGCAAACGATATTCGAAGGATGTTTGGATGGATTTGTTTAAGGAACCCCCAACAAAATCAACAGACTCTTTCCCAAACATATAGATTCCGATCAATTTCTAGTGGATTTCCCTTGGAAAAATATACAAACAACTATCGACAGATCGCAAATCGCTTCCCACAGCTTCGGAACTGCGTCAGTCACTTCATCCTGGGGTAAACATGTTTAAATCTGCTGAATCAAGGCCATTTCTGCATGATTTTCCCATCATTTCCCATCCCTTTCGGCAGCAAGGTGCTTGTGGATGATTCCGGTGCAGGTGTCGCCGATCATATTCATTCGAACTTCACCTCCCAAACGCGAAACGTCAACGAGTTGAGGCTGTTGCTACTGCTGAGCTTTGTATGCAATGAACGCCATAAATTATGCTCCAAATAAGTAATTCCGCTCCAAGTAGTGCTGCAATTAGCGATTGAAATACCAAAAACGAGCAGCCATGATCACCCTGAAACCATCCAGCCCGTGATGAAATCCAGTTAAGTATGAAACATCGGATATGCAACCCTATCATTTTCCTTCCCGTGGGTAAAACCGATCACCCAAATGTTTGCTGACAAAACCACGCCATGGTTCCTGCAAATCCAAATGGGAATATGAAAATAGAGCAGCCCAAATGTCCATGGTTGAGCTTCATTTTCCCCGGAACCAATAAATCACAGCCATTCTGGCCCAATTTTCCCTACACGGCAGGGGATTCGGTCTCCCTCGCGCAGCGCCTTCCACAATACGTGGGCAAAAGCGTTGGTCTACGAGTTGACCACCCGCCGCCTTTCCACCTGGTGGCTGGATCAAAATCAGAAAACAGCTCCCAGAAGCGATGCTAAAAGGGGATGACATCTCATATGACTGGGATCATACACTGTTTGATATCAGGGGGAAGGGATTGGTATCGAACATGTCTGATGAACAATATGTGATATTGACTCAGTATACACTATGAATTTCTCCAATCCGATGCAGTAATTGGGAAGATGTGCAGGAAAAACCGGAAACCGAGCAGTCGGGGATAGAATCCCCCTTGGTTTCCGGTTCAGATTTTATCTGAAACCAATCCTTTGAAGCAAACATACCCTCCGGCAATCAAACATGGCAATTGAAAGTCATCTGTTTATAGATAATTTTCCCATTAAAACCTTAATTCAAAGAGGATTTTCCATTGCCACGTTTAATTACCAGAGGGTAAACCTGTTTCACCGAGAAACATCAGCATTTGGCTCAGAAAATTGGCATATTGACCAGAAAACATCCGGAATCATCAGGATGTAGCCACCAACTCTTTGAGAAGTATGGTGTTCCAAAACAATTGTGTCATATCATATTCCTAGCATGATGGGGCACTTGGGCGCGACTATAGAACCATTGCTGAGATCCCTGCAACTTCTTTTCAACTCTTTGATGATTTTCGTTGGTTTTACTTCTTTAAAACTTTACTCTGAGGTACCCTTCCCATCCTTCCCCATTTGGATATCGACAGGGTTCTGATTGGAAAACAACTCACCTGCATCAACTCACTCCCCATAAGGATTTGTACATAGGGTGCCTCATTCCATTCATCGTCAGCATTGGAACAGAAAGGGGAACCACAAACTCTTGGAGAAATCCAAACACACATGTTGGCTCTATGCCAGTTGGAGGTAAACATCAATCCCATTATATCCCCATGATACCCCCAGTATAATTATGAAATATTTCGGTTTTATCCCCAATGACACATTCCCCTTACTGTATATCCTCCCAATAAACATCTCCGCCTGAAATGGTTGCTTTTTGTCCCATAAATATATGGGCAGCGGCTCCAAGTCATGAGTTTTTGGAGAGCGTACTGTACTATCGTTTTCTGCGCCTCCGCTCAATTTCCAAACAACAGAGACCTCACGAGTACTACTCTTCACTACTGTAGATTTTGGTAGCTTGTATGTTTGTAGATTATATAAATCCCTGCCTGGTTTGGCCCAAAAGAATCGTTATGATCACTCTATTGTCATTGTCATGATCTTTATTGATATCTAAATATGTAATATATAAATGATTATATATATATACATTTATGTAATGTATTCCATTCTTGAATTGATAATATGGGAATGTATTGCTATCCATTGGTAGTCTTGGACCAACCCATCCAGTTCCCTTCCCTCGCCTTCCAAGTACTTTCCGGTCCCCACGGTGTCCCACTTGCCGCTTTTCGAGGTGCGCCCGTTGACGCAGAACCTGAAGCCCAGGCCATTTTTTTGGATCAATGATGTTTCAAGACTCTTCCCCCCAAGAAACCTGTAAAGTCGAATCAACGGGATGAAACTGAAGTATACAATAAGGGACATCTGCCATTTGCCAACTTTGCGTAGTTGAATTCTTACTTTTTAGGGTGTAAACTGTAAACCAATAAGTTGGGACATACCCTTAAAGCAATGGTTAGTTATATACATCCCCTCTAGATCCTCTAGTAAACCAACATAACTATGTCAAGTCACCATTTTGAAGCTAAATCATCTTTTTCCATAGCTATATGTTAGTTTACCAGAGGGTAACTGGAACTGCACTTCCAAGAACCCCAGGTCTACAGGATCAAAGATCGGCTGGGACACTCAATGAACTCAGCCACGGTGTGGGTCTCCGAATGGTTGTCGCAGGCCTCTCCAAATGGAAACCACAGCAGGTTGGTGATCCATAAAACATATCCATAACATGGGAATTCGTTTTTTTTTTTTTTTTTATCTTTTAATGGGATTCACGTTTTTCTTTTTTTCCTCTCTCTCTCTATCTCTCTGTCTCCCATTTCAAAAATTCTTGTTCTTCCGATTTTTGTCTGATTCCATCAATTTATGAAATGCACAAGCTTAAGTAATTCTCCGCAAGATGGGATTTTGAACAAACATACGCAAGGAATACTGCCATGTTATTTTATTTTGCTCAGTGAATGTCACAAATCCAATGACAGATTCGAAATGAAGCGCAGAACGCCTCTATGATTTTGCAGGAATGATCATTGTTGAATTAGTCTTCCTTGCATGGACGAAACTGGATACCTTGGGGCCATCCCCATGTTCCATGTCATCACATCGGAAAGGGACTGCAGCTTAAATCCATGATTATACCGCTGTTATGCCATTATGTTCGCTTATCGTTGATTTATATAAAACACCCATCGTTGTTACCAACTGGTAGTCATCTATCATCTTAAAATCACATTTATCATCTATATCACCAATACATACCACATCATCTACATCATCTACATGATTCACATGACATGGGCCACATCATCTACATCATCTACATCATCTACATCATCTACAGGACCAAATTCATCATAATCATAATCATAATCATCATAATCATAATCATCATCATCATCATCATCATCATCACCATCATCACCGGCATCGTCATCGTCATCGTCATCGTCATGATCATGATGATCATCATCATGGCCAATCCCTTCCCAGCACGATGCCTCCTGACAAACTATTGCATCGCCGATGTTTTTTGCTTTGCTGCCCAGTGTAGGTCAAATATTTTACATATTCTTTCTGAATCCCGGGTTTTGGTTGCGAACTCTCGGAATCTAACTCTAAACCAAGGATTGTTTACATGCTTACTTCGTGCAATATCTAACCCTTACATATACTCACCGATTTTCATAGGGAAAAAGCATCTCGCAAATGGAAAAGACTTGCGGATTCTCAAGTTGGACCTGCCATATAACCCTCAAATCCAGTTGGATTCCAATTTTCTCAGGGATTAAACCATGAGTAAAACCATCTCTGCTTGTTAAATCTCATATTCGTTCCCCTTTCATCGGGCCTCCATCATCTCCAAGACCTCATCATCAGTGCAGGAGCGATCTCCAAAGTTCTTGCCTGAGCGATGAAGCAAGAAGTTACTATCCATCTCCACATGTACTGCAAGGAATCAAAATTCGTCCTGGTATGCATATTCAAATGTGCTTATGTGTGATTTATTGTGATTTTAGGTATATGACGTACACGTATATACTTCTTGTTCTGAGTCAGTACTGTTGGGGCGCCCCTTGAAATAAACATCAAAATGGGACCACTAAAAGCTCAAACGGCAGCCTTACTAAGCCAGGTTGCAATAGTTCTCGCTCTTGAGTTTGATAATCCAGATTCCTTGGTGTCTTTTGAGTGCTGATTCCCCGTAGAGACTTATCACATAGAGAAAAGATCAAAACCAAAGTTTCGCCTCCGCGAATGACACGCGAGAGACAAGGTCACAGCAATCTCCAGGACAGCCCAGAAATGGACACCGCTGCAATATTGCTCAACCAAGATATAATGCAGCAACTGGCTCAACAGTCACAGGACTTCACAGTCCGCCAGACCACAGAGAAGGCGCCAAGCGTCTCAAAGAGAAAGCAACCCCAAACGGCCCACAAGGAAAGAGACATGTGCTCACGCGAGAAGCGCCAAAGTTCGACAACCAGCAAACCACAACAAACTGTTGCGCAAACTGTACAAATGCACTCAATTCTCGTGCACTATCACAGAAAAAGAAGGTCCAAAGTCAACAAAACCAAAAGCTCTCAGTGAGAAGACACACAGTCCACAAAATCTAGATGTGGTCAGTCTACAAAACTGCGAATTTAGAATTCACTACACGCCCCCAAAGTGACAACGTGAAGCTGTCGATAGTTCTCCGAGGGTGAACCCAGTACCCAGGTCGATTCGCGCGAGATGGCAACCCAAGTAGTCACCATCCCCCCCCTTGGGTAATCCAGGGTTCCTTCACCTGAGGAGCCACGGTTTTGTTTGATGACACGAGGTTGGAATGCCATGGTCTTCTTAAAGCCCGCCGCGAATTCCTCCGGGGTGTAGTAAGCGAAGGTGTCGATCAACCCAATGCCCAAGTTGGCGATCTTGCACAAGGCGTCCTTGGCACCCATGTTGGTCATCACGTCCGGGGAAGGCCACACCTGTTTACCTCGGCACCAAAGTGCGCAAGGGATGGAACGTGGTGGCGATATGCCGAAGAAATTGCTGGTTGCAAACCCAGGGATGTCTTCCAAGTAGGACAACAAGAAACAGCACCATGTAGCACATTTCCTTCTCCGCTATTGCAGAATACCAGCAAATTGTATACCCCAGTGGTTGCGTCATGCTTTGTCCGTAGTTGATAATCCATCCTCTACTGCCCAAATGAAAACTCACAATGAACAGATCCACCACTTCCCCAAGGGGAGCCTTCCCAAGGTTTCTTGCGGAGAAAATGATTTCCGGGGCTCCGTCATCTTGGGGACATTTGGGGACTCCGGCAATCAGCAATTCCATTTTCCCAATCAAATCAACAAGTAAATCATCTGGAAACCAGGGGAAATGTCTGTTCTACAGAAGGGACCCAGGCAGTGCCATTGCTGCCGTGCAACCCTTCTTCTGCAAGGCCCTCATGGCATCATCGAACTTCGTTTGTTCACCTGTGCTACCCAGTGGCATCAACGAAAAATGGCTGGGAAATCCCTGGCAAAAAATGGGGGGGTTTTAATGGGAAAACATAGGAACATGTAGGAAGTTATGGGAAAATCCAATAATTATACATAAATGGGAGGTTTGGAATGGGAAAAAAAACAGGGAACTGTAACTGGGGAAATTTCCAGCAAGCCATGGAGCTGACTCCGGGTAATTGTTGACCGATGATGACTAGTTCACTCGTTTAATAGGGGGTCACAGCTTTTTGAAGGTGGGCCCTATAATTAATAGACATTCACTAATCGGAGTTGCATTTACAATTTACATAGTTATAACTGATGATCATCTTTAATCTTTTATCAGTTTTTAACAACAATAACACACACACACACATCCTCAGATAATCAAACATGGCAATGGAAAATGCCACATTGATAGAAAATGGTTCAATTTAGTTTTCAATTAAGCCCTTCATTGATACATCCCCATTGCCACGTTTGATTGCGGGAGGGTAGTTAAAAACTCATTGAGCTTATATATGTATTGTGAACGAATTTAACCTCGTTCCGGTTGCTACCGCCTGGAGTATCGTCAGTGTGATTGATCAAACAGCAGAGCAAGAGCGGCCCATGCGGCGAGCACTNTGTGAACGAATTTAACCTCGTTCCGGTTGCTACCGCCTGGAGTATCGTCAGTGTGATTGATCAAACAGCAGAGCAAGAGCGGCCCATGCGGCGAGCACTATTTTCTCCTTATTTGATGGGTGGCTTGAGCCACAATGGTGGCGCGTCAAAGACAGTGAATTACATGTCTATACAACGGCCTATACCATGCAGCTGTCTCACCTAGTCCCCTTTCACANGGTGGCTTGAGCCACAATGGTGGCGCGTCAAAGACAGTGAATTACATGTCTATACAACGGCCTATACCATGCAGCTGTCTCACCTAGTCCCCTTTCACACCCCCCATGTCCGCCGTTATTTCAAATGGCGGACACAGGAGAAGGGACATCAATTAATTAGGTATGTACCATGCATCTACCGCAAAAGTCCTATAAATGCTTGACTCATGCTTCACCCACTCCCGATGGGAGGAAGGGATCCGCATTCGTCATGGTCGATTACCCGACCGATGCAGAGGGGTAGATGTATCATACAGCTGAACATTGACCCAATTCCAGCTACCTAATCTAGTACGTCTAAGAAGATGGAACGCGACCGTTGGTCGGGAGAACCATACTACTCTGTACAAAGAAATAGACAACTATCTACGGATCTGTTCAGAAATGAATTAACTTGGAGATTGGGAAATTGACGTGAAAACTAAGCTAAGCAACTCTACAAGCCTCGCTCAGAGTCCACTCAGATGACATACTTCAACATCATCCGTAGTTGTAGTGTTATCGTGGAAATTCATTCAGTTCGTTTCTTCTTCCATTGTGGTGTTGATTTGTCTCCGCCAGGTGGTGACTTGGAAATCTTTGGTTTGGGTGTTGTTGTTTTCGGTGTTGTTGGCNTTTCTTCTTCCATTGTGGTGTTGATTTGTCTCCGCCAGGTGGTGACTTGGAAATCTTTGGTTTGGGTGTTGTTGTTTTCGGTGTTGTTGGCATTGGTTTTGCTTCAGGTTTGCTCTTTGCCGGTGGGACAGTTGGAGCTTTCGATNATGTTGTTTTCGGTGTTGTTGGCATTGGTTTGGCTTCAGGTTTGCTCTTTGCTGGTGGGACAGTTGGAGCTTTCGATGGCATGGCTTTTGCTGGTACTTGTTTTGCTTTTGGCATTGAAGCAGTGCTTGGCGCGGATGAAGAAGATGCAGCAGCCGGACTGGGAGGAGGATGTTGCGGTGCATATGACTTCGGCGTCTCCATACGTGGAGGAGCCTTGGCTGCAGCCTCAGCAGCAGCTCTTCCCATCTTGGCGGCTGCGGTGTCACCCATATCACCGATTGCAGCCTTGACGACAGTCTCTTCAAGGTTGCGTGCAACATTGGTGAGGCGGTGATGTTTACCCCGAGCTGCTTCAGCAGATGCATAAGACATCGTGA
>BGPT01000915.1:171989-214224 GCA_003297045.1 Symbiodinium sp. clade C Y103 | reverse complement strand
CAGAGCGACGCTGTGACACTGTCCTTTTCAAGATCAGTTGAAGCTAAAATCCCATTCAACGGATGGGTCAGAGGGGGTGGCGGATTTGGTCCCTTTTGAAGATCAGTTGAAGTTAATATCCCATCCGACGTATTGGTCANCTCGGCTTCTCGGCTTGTCCAGTGTGTTCTCAGCTTCTCAGCTTCTCGGCTTCTCGGCTTCTGGGCGCATTTCTGGGCCCCTTTTACCCGTGCATTGCACAAATGGCTCAAACTCAACCACTATCAAATTTCCCCACCCAGGAGAAGCAGTGCGGAGACGACAACTAGCAACAGCCCCAAGTGATACCCAAACGTTCCGGGCACCTGGAAACATGAGGTAAATAACAGTGAATTATCTACAAAAAGAGTGAATTACCTACAAAAAAACAAAAGAGATAAGAAACAAACTATATAATCTACCCTTGTTTGGACCTATTTTAGAAGGATTTTACTATGCCATCTTTCTTGGGTTGCTATATTTTAAACCATCCTGGGTTTTGCACCCTTCAGTATCTTTTTGGGGGTTGCTGGACATGCATCATCATATTGCCACGGCAAGATGAGCGAGCGAGGTTGCCACCCGGTAACCCGTATTCATGATCCCCACCTTTGTTTGGTTTCAACGATATTTGTGATCTTTTAATTTAATGTTTAATGGGGGAGGGGTTTATTAACACGATGTGGAACATGAATTCACCTGAAATGAGGCCTTTTGGGGACAGTTACTCCTATCCCATCATTCCAGTGACGTCACGACGTGAGATCGCTGTAATTTATCCAGATCGATATTAGAGTTTTCCATTGCCAATCTTAGATGATCACCGTGCCAACAAAAAATATTCTTGGCTGGTGAAAGTAGATATTATCATTTATCGCAGCAGATTAGTTATTCAGGACTAGTCACTACCCCATCCAGTTGGTTCACCTAGTTTCATATTGCAATCAGTAGCAGCCTAGGGCCCAGGAGACCGGTCTCGATTTCCGCGAGAGTTCCGGGGCCTTCTCCCAGGTGTAGCTCGCAAGTCTCGGGGTTGAAACTGTACGTGCCCTCCGACTCCTCCAATCGCCAATCACCTGCCGGCAGGCGACAGGTTGGTCAAGCCGGGGAGGATCACCCCACGAATCCTGACATGGTTCATAAGCCTGGAAAGTACGTCACCATTTCATGGGTTATAGTTGTATGACCCAACTATGAATGGGTTGTAGTTGCTATAACCACTTATTACTGAATGGGATGATCCTCCAAGTAGTTACTCCTCATTGAATATGGGATCGCATTCCTATATTTCATGAATAGGAACATCTACCATTTGCAGATGATTTCCTATGGAAACCCATGGGTTTCCATAGCTGGAAGGTACAAGCGTTTAGTTCCTAAGGGAATGTGATATTGTCTTCCTGTGTAGCCAAACAACTCAGGAAATAGGACGTTGGAAGGAAAGCCCCTGGATCTTCGTTTCGATTGGAGTCTTTGTTTTGCGGGACCTACGTCAGATTTTGGGAGTGTATGTGGGGATGACCCAAACACAATGGTCAGCAAACAGTTCCAATGTTTTTGCTTATCTCATCGCTACATCCAGAACAGGCGAGGCCCTCGCAGCTATGGGCAAGTCTCACTTGCACTCGGCATTGTAAGCCTTCCCATCACTGGTAGCTAAGATGGAAAAGGGCAACTCCTGAAAGTATGAACAAGAATGCAATGCCATAGGTACAACCACTTAGTCGCGATGCTTCGGACCAATCAACAGAACAACCCCAGTGACAAACTGATCAAGTGGCACGTGTTAATCACCATGGGCTCATCATAACCCTAGGCATTCCTAATCATTCTTAATCCAGCAACAATCAGCAATAACCTGCGATTTCTGGGGAGCCACCTCTGAAACATGGGGAACAACATGTCAAAACTGGTGAACAAAATGGGACCATCTCTGACATACCATGTTTTGACCATGGCACCCCTGAATGACATGTTTTTGCGGAAGCTGATGACAAGCATATGATAAACCATGCATTACTTTAATTGTTTGGGTACCTGAGTTTCAATTAAATCCTTAAATTGTTGTGACACTTTCAGCATGCCCCTCCCTGTGTTGGTTATGAAAACACTGAGGCCATAGCCTCAACCCTCCTTCGAAAATTGGTACAAGGTGGTGCCCCCCCAGTGATGTTTGCTGGTTTATAACCCCCATTAACTATGGATATATCTACTCTAAACCATAGTTAACCTAGTTATAAACCAACTTAGCTATCTAGGGGGCACCACCTTGTAGATAATATCTCGACCCAAACGCTGTACCTGATTTCATAGCACAATTTTCTCACAGAGTTTCTGGTTGCAAACCCCCTGCAAAAGAGTGGCCAGTGGGGGCCGATGGGGATCTGCATCCCCTCTGGTAATTTGACATAGCGACATAGAAAATGGCCAGTTATAGTTGATTTTCCCATGAAAAAATGATGATTTTCCATAGCCATGTTAGTTTACCAGAGGGTGTTTCTTCTAAAACCATCAACCAAATAACCACATAATGAATCCATACAAGAATTCCCACATCAGAAATACCCTCCAATCAAACCTGGCTTGCTAGAACATTCATGATTTACAGATGATTTTCCCAGCTACTAAGTAGAAACCTTCGTTTTCTTCGGGGATTTTCCGTCCCGCCAAGTTTGACGACACCGTTGAGGGTAAACAACTGGAATTTCCTGGACACATCAAGGATCATCAAGGTGAGGTTTAGGAGATGTTGAGGTTTTAAAGCTGATAAATTGGGACATCCCCCAACCCCCCCCAAAAAACCCACCACTTGTAGAAACCAAGGTGTATACCCAAAGCAACACTACAAGTCTAGACTTGTATGTCTATGGCTATAGCCAATCCAAAGACGCAAAAAAATGCCCGGCCTTCTTGCTTGTAGAGCCTAAAAGGGAACCTGTCCGCATCCGCCATGGCAGTTTTCGCCAAAAAAGCGTCGCAGCGGACCCGCACTGTCTCTGTCTCTGAAAAAAGCTTCGGAACTGGGCTCGGACAGCCGCAAAAGAATCAACGGTTGGTTTGTCCGATGCTCCAACAAAAATAGAAACCAATGATCAACCAAGGGATTTTAAGGGGTGTTTATATACATTTTCAGACATCCAACAAGTTTCGTGTTTTCAACGTCGCACGAGCGCCACACGTGATCATCCCTCCATGCCAAAGTGACACGCTTCTTCGGTGGTGAATGTATCAATGGTATCAATGGCAAAAAGTTCAGTTGGCAAAATGGTTGGCAAAATGGAAGGTATGCAAATTCTGCAAAGCATCAAATTAATTCAAAGTATCTCATATCTGGAGGGCCTCATCATGGCACCCATATTAGGGCATTTTTTTCATGGATATTTGCTCAACTTATTTCTCTTCAAAAGACAGCCAGGTGATAGAGTCTCATGGAACAAAAAACCCACAGCCATTCGGTCCCATTCTATGGTCCCAAGTATGTGTAAATTTGCTACTACCCCATGGTGACTCTGGGGGGTGTTTGTTCTACGAACGGGGGAAGGGATTATCTAAATGATCCTGACTTAGTTTATAAAATCTTGTAAACATCATTAGCTACAGTTACCCTCGGGTAAACTAACATAGCTATTGAAAATGGCCATGTATAGTGGATTTTCCCATTAAACATGGTGATTTTCCATAGTTATGTTAGTTTACCAGAGGGTAACCCCACAAAATAGCGGTTCAGTCGATTCGCTGAGTTGGTTTGTCAATGTTGATAACTGATTCAACTAGGGTGAAGCTAAACCAACAAACATAACTGTGGACACCACATGCAGGAATATCATTATTGGGACGTATGGATGCTGGGTTGTCTGAAAGTTCTATGTTTTGAGGCGTTTTGCTGCTACAGTTCACATTTTCACGGTGTCAGAAAATTAAAACCAATATCCAAAATTTATCCCAAGATATCTCTATAAATCTCATCAAAAGTCCACTGATTGAGGCTAAGTACCATTAGATACCCACAGAAAACTAGCTGGGGACAACTGAGAGCAGCCAAGGCACTGTGCTGCTTGGCGCCTGCTGCGGCTTTTTGGGGGATAGTTACTCTCTCTAAGCATCATTCCGGTGACGTCACAGTGAGGTCATTACAATTTATCCAGATCCATGTAGCCTAGGCATATCAAACAACCTCACCTTGGGGAGGTTGGAAGCTATGGGCAAAATCGGACTTCTTAGCGAAAGGTGACATTTCCTTCCAGGGCGTTGAGGATCGGCCACGAATACCAATGTGGGGGCCTTCTGAAGGTATCCGGATAGGGACGGGGAAATATATCTAAACCAATTTGCCATAGGTTCCTAAAAGGTTTTCCCGGTTTTGGAAATGTCTTAAGGTTTGCCCAGGTTTGTTTAGACAAAGAAATCACCCAGGCTTTCCCAGTTTTGTTTTTTTCTCAGCACCATCCTCCGGCTGTGTGTGTACTCAAGCCAGCCGAAGTAAACACAATATGAAGCCAAACTGACAAGACCCGTTGCCAAACAATATATGTTTAGGTTTTCGCCTGTGTATGGCACGACACGTGTGCAAACTGGCAGCCTGCTTCGATATGGAAGAACTATAAAAATATATAAATTTCACCGAAGAAATATTGAGGGAGTTGGTAAAAATACATCTGAGAAGATGGCTGCACTCCACTCAAATCAGTGTCCCCAGTGCCTGTGTAGTGCTTGAGCTGCTTGATGGCTGCGTTGCATTGCTTGAATTCGTGTCATTCGTGTCGTTCCTCCGGGGCGCCATGACTGCGACATATGTGTGGGAAGACCTCCAGGTCCCTGGTAAATGGGTGGCAATTAGTCTCCAAAAATCAGATCGTAGAAGTATATGCCTGGCTGAAATATGGGGGTGTCTCAAAATGGGGGTGACCAAAAATGGATGGTTTAGAATGGACAATCCTATTAAAATCAATGATTTGGGTGCAACCCCTTAATCAACAAAGTGACCTGAAATGCTTGGCCCACCGTGTGGATAGTTACCCCAACCCAATTCCCATAGTTCCAGTGACCTTAAGGTAACGACAAAATGTATCCACATCCATGCTTCCCTACAAGTAGGCTTGACTACTCTCCAGTAGTCAAACATGGCACTGGAAAATCCTATTGATTGATGTTTTTCCCCCTTAAAAAAAGCATCAAAACCTCCATTTATAGGGAGATTTCCAGCCAGCCATATGTTTGATGACACCGTTCTCCCCGTTCAGCCCAAGTGACTCCATAGTTCACCATCCCTGGACCGTCCCATGCATGTGGGATGCTGGAAGTGGCTGATGAAAATGAAGTACATGTTACCATGTCACTGTCATGAAGGGATATGTATGTATACATATGTATATATATATATGTGTGTGTGAAAGGTTGGCTAAAAGCTCGATGTTTTTTCTTAGGACAAATGCTGTAAAAAAAATGATATCCAACTTAGGAGGTTGAATGTAGGTGAGCAGCTGCAATTCCCATGAAGCGAGTCCTTCAATGTGAATTTTCTGCTGTTTGATCCATCAAGAATGGCGGCAGACCGCTTGAAGGTGTGACACTGTCCAAGAAAGCATTTTTGTTTGATTGTAGCTGGCTTGAACTTGCAAATTATGATGGACAATCAAAATTAATCCCAAACAAAGTGTGAAGCCACGTTGGATTGATCCCCCTTACCATCTTTTGTGGGCCATTCGAAGGTCGCATAAATTCAACCATGAGTTTCTCACTGGCAGATTTAGGATGTTCAGGTCAAACTTCAGAGAACACTCACAGAAACAGGGCTTGGGAAGTGTCCCTGGCGATTCTGAGCACCCCAAAACACCTGCGGTTTTTGGATTGTCTCCCCAATAGTTGGATCACAAAATGGGGTATACCATGGACCATGGTATAATCTCCGGCCACGACGATTGAAATAGGGAAAATGAGGATAAACTTGCCAACAATCTGGGAGAAGGGGAGGTGAGAAGGTGCCAGTCGCCGATCGCTTCACCCTGTGTTTTGTCCAGCGGCCTGCTGCTATCATCTTTAGTTGACTATGCCGCCATCATTGATGTTGGAAAAGCTCCCGCCAAAAAGAAACATCAAGTTCATTCAGCTTCATTCAACCTCTGATTGATGAAATTGAGCTTGGTAAATATCATCATTGAATCATCATCCTTGTGGTTGAAACATCTTGCAAATAACAACATAGAAATGACACCACCAACTAGTCCTGTCTTATATTTTACCTGGCAAATACTTGGAAATCGCACAAATCCCGCAGGCCTCCACTTGGAGGATCATCCGACGAATTCTAACCGGTTACTACTCCCATTCAGTAAGTCCCCATTTCGTAGGGTTATCACATCTATAAATGGGTGAACTAACTATGGTTATCAACAAGTTACTATTTCCCTACTAAGTAATTGGGCTTATCCCTTCTATAAATGGGTGAACTATATACCCTCCGGTAAACTAACATAGCTATTGAAAATGGCCATTTATAGTGAATTTTCCCATTAAACATGGTGATTTCCCATAGTTATGTTAGTTTACCAGAGGGTAACTAATGTTATCAACCACTTACGAAGACCGTGGGATGATCCCCGAGGCAAAAAACTCGTCTCTTTTCTTCGAGCATCTTTGACTCGCTTCTTCGCTCGATGGCACCGCTGTCCGCGAGACCTGAGACACCGAGATCGCAACGCGGTAGCGAAGGGCCAAGCCATGGTGGAATCCATGTTTTTTCTCTCCGCTATCCCATATCATATGAAATTTGGCTATTTCAATCAGGAAAATCGTGTGATTAACCAGTGGATTTGAGGACTTCCCCCCAACATGTTGAAACCAACTCTATCAAATACCTATTAAAGTATTTGGATTTGCCCGAAGAACACCCAAGAAGTAGAATATATTCCCAAAAAAGACTCCCCAAGTAGTGGAATTCCCATTGGGAAAATTCAGAAACATTCTCGACTCAGCAGATTCAAGATTAAGATTGGGAAATGCCCTATATAAATGGAGGCTTTAATGGGAAGATCATCTATAAATGCAATAAATGGATATAAATGGTGGATTTTCCAGGAAGCCACCTTTGATGTCCGGAGGGTATCCACCAAGAGACACACCTTCATCAGTGGGCCACAATGGGTTTCCATTGGGCTAAGTTTATCCACCCAGAAGCCTCCTAGTTGATTGGCGATCTATCAACATGTTTGGCAAAATGTGTTCTACTCTCTCGACAACTACCATATCTATGGAAAATGGCCAATTCAATATAATTCAATTATATAGATTATTTCATGGCTATGATGACAATTGTGACTTTTCCATGATTTTCCATAGCTATGTTAGTTTACTGGACGGCACTAGACTCAGTGAGCACAACAAATCAATTCAGCTGAAAATGGCTCAAGTTCGGCCAGTTGTGGCAGTTATGGGATGATTCCCCGAATCCAATTCAACCATCCACTGCTCGGGTGCTTTCTCAGGTAAGCTTGGATCCGTTCATCCAAAATTTGGGCATCAAATTGGAGGGCCAAACCATGGTAGGGGCAGCAACTTCCTGGTTCGCAGACTTGGATGGATGGAGCATTCACACAACATGCTTTGTTTTTGGTGTGGGGGGCTTAAAGCTTAAGTGGTGAAAACCAGGGGTTCATGTCAATTCATGTCTGTGTTATTTCCTTTGGACCAACATCTACAAAGAGAGGATCATCGCCCCAGGGTGGAACACAAATCATATCTGAGACCACCACAAAGATCTGGAATGTCTGGCTCCGTCTGGACATGATGTCATTGGCAATTTCAACATGTTTCAGCCCATCCTAGAGGCAGTAATACTATACATAAATATTGCTGCGCACAGCGTCCTGATTCCCGACAGAAGAGGGAAAAAAACACATGTCTTTTTTAGTGATTCCATCTAGTTACTCTCAAACGTGAGATTGTTGAGGAGTCACCTTAAATTCTGTCCCGAGAATAATAACTAATTGAAATCATGATCTGGACACGAGCTGGAAAGTTCATGACTTCCATGAAATCTGAGCTTAATGATAGTCAGGTTGGTGGTTAAAACCTCTCTCAAAAATGTTTAGTCAGCTCAACCAATGAGCCCAAGTCTGGTTTTTCAACACAATAAATCTTTGAAACCCCTCAAGTAAACTAACATATAGCTATGAAAACTGGCCCATTCATAGATTAAAGTCCCGTTAAGACGTATACCAAAAGCTCCATTTAAAGAGGATTTCCCATTTGAATGGATTGGTTTAAGGGAAAATCTACAGGAACCCATTGTTCTTCCTATGAAACTTGAGGGTTTCCTGTAAATTTTCTCTTAAACCAATCCACTGACCATTGCTAAGTTTGATTAGCGGAGGGCAATGATCGTGATGCGCCAAGACATCGAAGATCTGAGAGATAGGCCGTCGATTTCCAGCATCTGAGCCTCCTCTGCACTGATACCAAGCCTCCGCGCAGATATGACTTTCATGAAATCCATGAATCATTGGATTGGTTAATGGGAAAATTTACAGGAAACCATGGATTTTCCCATGAAATATAGAGGTTTCCTGTAAATTTCCCCTTAAACCAATCCAATGAATGAAGTGTGACCAGCAAAAGAAAACAACATCATATATAGCAACCTGTTCAATATTTCTTTCGCGTATGCTCCTCAAAAACAACCTTCTTGAGCATCCAAGCACCATTTCAAAAGAAGCAAAAAAAAACATGGCCAATCTTAGAGCCTACTTCACAGCAACCGCAAAAAAAAGGATTGGCTGGAGTTACCCAAAACTGCCCATAGTTGTTGTTTCAAAACAACATGTGCCATGGTAAAATCCCTATCAATCTGCTTGGTTTCCCACACTTCATTTATAAGTTCATGTTCATATTGATATCCCATCTTATATGGTTGATAAGTTCCTATCTATCTACTAGTTGGTTTCCATAATTTATTGCTTAAACCACTTAAATCCCCATGTTGTTAAACCCAGTTAAGCTGAGTTCAACCTATCAGCCCACCCGAGGTGCTCCCTACCGACCCAGCCTTTTACCAGCCTGCTGCAGGCTGAGGCGCAGCTCCTGCTGGCTGGCACCAATGACATGAAGCCAGCTGGCGGAAATTTTTCGGATGGCTTCAATGGATGGAATCAACTGAGTAGGCCAGTGGTTCTCGAGTTTCAGGGGCTTTAGTGGTGATTTCATGGCAATTTAATGGGAGTCGGTGGCATTTTAATTCTGATTGAAAGGGATTTGATGGGATTTGACCGGATTTAATTCTGATTGAATGGGATTTGATGGGATAAAGCTATCCAACTTCATGAGTTTCTTGGTTAATGGAATTGATAAGGATCGCCAATGATGGGACACCCATTCCCAACTACTAGTCAGCTGGTGCAGATATATCCTAATTAGTGACAAAGCAGAATCCAATAGGATGAAGTATTATCCTTCAGTAATTTACCAATAGGATCCAATAGGTACTTGACATATCTTCACCCATTGTCAATCCAATAAAGTACCAAGCAGAATCCAATAGTGAAGATATATCACTAAGTAGTGGCAAAGTACCCATTCCAGGTTGACCCACTTCATGGACACCCAGACTTGTTTTTTTTAGATCTAATTATATAGCTGATTTGTCCAGCATGACTCAGAAATCCACGACTTTCTCTGGGGTGAAAAATAATCTAAACTAAGCTGAAGTACAATTGACTGCAGGAGGGGGGCTCAGAATCCAAACGATATGTAAGTTGGTTGAAACAACTAGATGCAAGCCCCCTTTGGATATCAATGGATATCATATATGCTGGTTGGATCGTGGTGGTTTCTACCACGAAAATATCATGGTAGTCTAATACCCGCGGTTGAGCCATTAGGTATGTTGATAGATTTCCTACTATGGCTTTTAATAGTCACAAACATTCCCAGCAGCATAACTCCCTAGGAAAAAAAAACAATCAACTGGTACTTTTAATAGCTCACATATCATCGCACAAACAAGGTGGTTGCTGTATACACCCATTCACCTTATGTCGTGATATCCCGCCGTAAACCCTAGTGAAATTGGAATTAGTTTAACCAACGTAGCTAACTAAATCCCATTAAGATCCCATGAAATTCCATGAAATTCCATGAAGTCACCGTTAAATCACCTAGGTCTCGGTCCTATAAATGGCATAAAGCTCACTTAGCTTCGTTGTGCTCTTTACCATCCAACAGGAGACCCCAGCCCATCCCATTTCCCCCCACCCACCTTGTAAGCCTGCGCCACTTCCGACCAATCTGTCGGCGCAGGGTTAACTTCCAACTTTCTTGGCTCAAATTGCGCGTGGTGGTGCTCCCAATCGTCAGCTCAGTTGGTTTATTCCACTAATGTGGGTAAAACAATAATAAACCCCCCAGTTCGGAATGGTGTATACTACCTATTTATGGTGATATTGGGGATGGTTTATTATTGTTTTACCCACATTAGTGGAATTGGTGAGTTTACGATTGATTCCGTAGTTGGATGGCTTTATACATCAATAGCTGAGGGGCGCTGGCCTTTTTAAAACTTACACCAAACCCCAGTAAAATCCACATATCGTTTGGATGGTTAAATCATGCTAACATCCATGAATTCATCTAGAATCCATAAGACAATCCAGATAAATCTATGTAAATCCACCCAAAAATCCTCAACCGCCCATGGGAATTCATAGGCCCTACCACTACGCCGCGTGCCGCGTGCTGCCTTCCAAGTGTGGCATGGCGTCCCGCAGGGAGAGGCCCAAAGTCTCGCAGGAGGCCTTTAAGGACAAGACCTCGAGAAAGCGCAGCGGAGGACCATTCCACTTCAGCCGAATCTTCAGTGCAAAGGTACAATGGTGATGGTTTATTTCGTAATTTTTCATGGGATTTATATCATTGAATCATGAGATTTGTCATGAGATGAACTGATTGGATTATTCTAATTCAGTGGATTATTAGTAGGAAGGATTGATAGATGATTTCATGTCCTATTATGATATGTTAAATTGAGATATTTTCATCCGTCGGATATTGATGGATTTTTCAGTGGGATATCTATGGAATATTCACCATGGTTCATGGGGTATATAACTTTAGTTTATGGTTGAATTATACAATTATTCAATGGTTCATGGGTTAATTCGTGGATTCTTAAGTTCGAAAGGAATCAAAAGGACTATTTTGGGGTTACAAGGTAGTGCCCCAGTTTGTGAAGTGGTGAACATAACTCCAATATCTTGGGTTTATGGTAGATATATCGAGCTAAGTGTAAACAAAAAACAACCAGCTGTATCTGTAAACTATATACATACGTAAACCAACTTTCCTATCTAAGAGGGGCCCTACCTGTAGATTGTTCTTGTCGTTTGGGAGATTCTCCATTTTTGGAGATTCTCATATTTTTTTGGACATATGATCCTATCCGTCTCACTTCTTGATCAATAAGGTCCACATCTTTGAGTCCCAAACACGAGGCAAGAAACAAGGAAGAAAACAAACTATCAAAAGTAATTTATCATTGGATTTGATCAGTGTATGCCGGAAAAATTACAGGAACACTTTTCATTTCATGGAAGAAACCATGCTTTCCTGTAGATCTTCCCCTAAACCAATTCATTGAATCTACAATTTATATAGTGAATTGCCCATTGCTTCTGAAGCCGAGCCTGTCGCGGTGTTTTTTTCTCCGCTGCCAGCAAAATTTGTGAGACAGATGCCAGGGCATGGCCGGGAAAGGGATTACCTGGAGGATCATCCCACTGGTGAACTAACATAGCTATTGAAAATGGCCATAGAAATAGTGGAGTTTCCCATCAAAAATGGTGATTTTCCATAGTTATGTTAGTTTACCAGAGGGTAGCAACTAGTTAATAAATGTTAATAACCATAGTTAGTTCACCCATTTATAGATGGGATAATCCACTTAGGTAACCCATTTATAGATGGGATCATCCACGAAATGGAGACTTACTAACCATGGTAAGTGATGCGATAACCCTACGAAATGGGGACTTACTAACTGGGGGTAATAAGCAGTTACTAGGTGATATGATCCTCCACGTACTCATCGAGGTCCATGTTCAATTCTGATACTGCACTATGGATCCAAGTACCTTCTGAGGAAATATTTGCGGAGTGATTTGGGAGATTCAGTTCGAAGGTAGCATTTGGATCCAGGCCGAAATATGGCAAACCAAATGACAAACCAAACCTGATTCTTCAATTTGCATTTGTTAAAATCAAACTAATCAGGTTCATTGTTGCGTCTACCACACTAAATTTAACATGGACCCCGAAACAACCACAGAGGATTGGAGATTTTTTCCAGCGTCAACACCACGGAATGACCAAGGTTGACATCTCTTGTCAGCCCCAAATAGACCTTGGTTGATTGACATATGGGGATATGTGGTGTGGTACCATTGTCAGCAGTGATTCATCACTCTGAATGGGGCAATGCCAAGTCCAAGTCACCAGTTTCCTTTTTGGGGGTGCCAACGGGGCTCTCATCTGGCTGGCTTCGTTGTGAACCTGGAGGAGCTTGACTTTGTGGACCTGAGGGGGAAACAACATACCGCATGGGAAGCATCAGGGTTGACAACATTGTTGCTTTTGCCTGGTCTACACTTTTCCAACTCAAATCTTTGGTTTCTATTGACTCTATACCTATTTCAAAAAATATAATAAAATATGATAACATATGCTAACATCTAAAGAAGGACAGTCTTGGATACCAGGGTCTTAAACAGATGTCATTGTGTCAGGTTGTTTTGAAGATGTTTTTAAGTGGGATGCAGTACGCAAAAAATTGACCATGGAAGTGGCTTCAATCTCCAAGCTCCCCAAACCAAGCTAATCCACTCACCATACCAAACATTGACAAACCATTCACAAACAGGTTGATAAGCCCAACCTCAGGGGGGTTTGCTAGTTTGGGGTGTGTTCCCCCTTAAAGTCTCAAGCAGCTGCCAAAAAAGAAGGGCGCCCCTCTCGCGAGTGAGGTTTTCATGGCTGCCCTTATCACTATTTGAGGGGTACCTTCCGGCCTTTCGGAGGCTGGCCTTACTGTGGATTTTTCCATTATAAACTATTACCCTCTGGTTATTTAACATAGCCATTGAAAATGGCCCATTTATATTTGATTTATAGTGATTTACCTATTATAAATGGTGATTTTCCATGGCTACGTTAAATAAGCAGAGGGTAATTTGATAATCAGAATTGGCTTACTGGGAGATATCCGCCTCACTAACCACGCATCTCTAATTCATTGGACGTAGCATTGACTCAGGGATATTCACCAAATAATACGACGAGTGGAATGGAACGAGCCTCCAACAATCTTGTCCCTGTACTAAAGGTCAAATCGGTGCCTTTCGGTAGTCTATTCATATTTATATCTTTATTTTCTATTGAGTCTATTGGTTGTTGAAAGGGAGGAAGCCTCCATTACAAGTCGTATGTATTCATCAACCAACCAGTGGGAATTTGGCACACCTACGCCACTAATGCCCCCAAAATCCTCACCAATCCCTACAAAAACTATTAAAATCCCTTGAATTCCCATGATGTCTCGTTAGATCTTCCATCTATGGCGGTCAACTAGGACATCTACGTGTGCTCCAGGGATTCCCCGCCGCGGCTGCATCTTTTAACGCGGCTTCTGGCTGGGGATTCATCCTTTGGACCAGGCTGCAGAGCCCGGACGGACGGGACCTCTCGAGAGGCTGGCGCCAGACCCACGAAGCAAAAATGACCGCTCTGGATGTTGGGAAAACGGCTGGGACAAGGTGTTGCTTGCCAATGATTTTTTTGCTGAGGGACATTGCTTTCTTCTGGATAGAAATATATCGAAATATCGAGAAATCGACGATAGATATAATCTACCATAAATCTGATCTTGGAATTGCCATGATTTGCCTCAGGAGCCCCCCACCCCTGAAAAACATACCAAAAAAGATCCCGTAGTGGATTTCCGCCATCATCTTCCGCAAACCCAAGATGTTCCCTTGGTTCTCAACATTAGCAGGTCATTGTTTCTGAACACCTGCAGCTCATGAGCTATCATTGAAAGCTTTGGCTGGAAGTCACTTTCGTGTGGGTGAGGCGGCCCCATGAGCGCAGGGTGGTGCCCAGAGTTAGCTAAGTTGCCTCACAAGGCCAATAACTAGGGTGTCTGGACCAACTTATAACTGAGGGGGTACCACCCTGCAGAAGGACAGTGGAAAATTTCAAGCCGGGTTTTCAGCTTGGGACTGTCCGGTAGCAGAGACTTGCAGGCAGTAGGCAAAAATAACTCAAAAGACATTAAAACATATTAAATCCTTGGCTACTCCACAGACGAGGTTCAATTAAGGCTGGACAATTACAATCTTTCATGTTTAGCTCTGAATTGAAGGTTTTGCAAACAAATGTTCAAATGATTCCCAGAAAAGGCCGGTTGTTGGGACCTAATGTGATTCCAACTCAAGGGTTCTGCAGTCCTTCAATGTGCATGATTCACAAAACTGCTTCCAAATTTGAATCACAACATATTCCATGGAACTCCCGCCTTTAGACGTTTGTAGAAGACCGGATTATAATCCAATTCGTGATCCCCAGATATAAGCTGGTAATATAAGCTGGTAAACCTACCATTCATTCACCTTTCTATTCGCCCAGAAGCTTGGATTTGCTTTAGGAACCCCCAACGATTGCAACGTATTATCTATCGATTCTCCAAGTGGTAGATTTTCCATTGAAATAAAAATCATTGACTCAGCAAATCCATGGAACAAAATCTTAATTTTGGTGGTTGAATCATGTTGAATCATGTTGAACCTAATGTTCCATTGGCTGCAATCCTGATGTTGAACTGGGTTCAACTCTTGGTTGCCTTTGATGCTGGGAAGGGATGAAAAAGGATGAAAAAGGTACAAGTCCCACTTCTACCTGCTGAGCCTCCACTCTCTGGTTTCTTTGCTCGCTGCTTACGAGAGCCACCAGGGACGACTGCCTCGCCGGTGTCGACGGGCTCGCGGATGCTCGCGGATTGGCGGAGGCGGACGCCCGGATCCAGCCCCACTTTGAGAAAGCTCCACGGGGCCCGCCTCCGTTCCCTTTGAGGTCTGGGGCATGAACCGTGGTTTAATATGGTTTAATGTGGCACCCCAAAATGGATGGTTTATAGTGGAACATCCTATTAAAATGGATGATTTAGGAGTACCCCCATATTATGAGAAAAAGTGAGGTAGCTGACTGTGATGATTTCAACGTTGTTCGTGTTGCTACCAAGGCCATGTGCTCCAGATACCCCAAGTTTCGGTGACTTCTTCTACAAGGTGAGCCTGTAGACGAAATCGCGAAGTTGACACAGATAACTTGCTTAACTATGGTTTATAGAAGATATAAGTATAGTATTCATGGGTCAAACTAAACCAACATGGGTTAACTATGGTTTCATCTGGGGTTAATCTCACCTGGTATCGAAGTCTTAGAGCATTCGCAGTTCGGGACGATGAAAGATATCCACATAGGTCAACAGTGCCACGGCACCAGCGATGAGGCACATACCTCGTGGCAGAATTTGTGCGCCCCAGGATGCCTTGGGAAAGGGGGGCAATCCTAATCTAAGCCATAGATAGTTGAGGAATGTTGAGGATAGTGGTTGGAATTGCCTGCAGTACCAGGCAGAACTGATGGAAAGACCAACAGCTGGTGGATGTTTGCTTGGAGTTCAGGGAAAACATTTATACTGCAATGCTGTTTTTACAGCTGAGTCATGAATAAATGTGGCAACTTGTTTCAGTGAGGTTTTGTTGTGGTCTCGTTGTTGTTTGCCATGAGCCCATTGGAAAATTACATTTTTTTTCATGTTTTGTTATTACCATGCCTCCCCACAAGATTCCAAGGACGAAGAAAACCTGCATCAAGCAACTGGGTGTTGAGGTTAAAAAAAAACGGCTGGGACGAATTACAAACTGACTGTAGCATTTACAAACTTCCAACAGCAAGACACCTTCGCAGTCAATCCTAAGCACCCAGCCAAGAAAAGAATAGTGTTTCAATGTGTTTCATAATTTTCCAACTATTTTATGTAATTATTCCTCTCTTTGTGGCAAGCAACTGGCTACAAAGAACACACATAAAAAAAAAAAACAGGTTTGCCCAGCACGGACCCTCGTTGAAAAAAGATGCGATGTGGATAATTCATGTAGAACACCGCGGGGCCCAGCTCCTGCTCCAAACGTGGCTAAACGGCTGATCGTGGTGGAAGCAACATGAGTGAGATAAAAAAACAACAAGATGATATATGGTGATTATATGTGCGATTAATCCGGAAATATAGTGATGATATGATGATTGATAAAATTTGTGAATCCCTTCCTCCAAAATATTAAACACACCCCACAAACCATGGTGCGCTATGTAAGAGATTTGTACACATTTGGGACCACATAATATCAGGGTGTTCAATATCACTGGGATGGGGTAGGCTACTTCCACCTTTCCGGAAAATCTTCCCGTCATCCAACCCTTTTAATGTGGTGTGTAATTGTGTAGTAGTTTGTATTCACCCGTCCCCGTCCAACATATCCACCACAAGGTCATATTACTTGGCCTACGTTGCTTCCACCAATTTTCCCTGCAAGAAGCAAGAAGCGGTCCCCAATTGTGTTTGTCGGTGGCAACCCATCTGACCATATAGGAAACCATACATGTTTAATATATTTACAAATAAACGATTATTATTGTTCTGTGTGTATGCCTATACATTATGTCTATACAGTATTTACCATAAACCCAATCAATCCCAGGTATATCATTTCAAAACAACTAGAACCTTCATAGAACATCCATGATTTGGGGGCCCTTCCTGTCACTTTCACCCACCATCAAGATTACCCCCTCGTCCTTGTAAGCCGTGTGCCACGCCGCTCGGGTGTAGTACGGCGCCCCCTCCTCGATGCCATGGGCGGCTAAGCGGCCTGGCCCAGGCCCAGGTGGGGCTGGCCTACTGGTGAGGACCCCTACCTGAAGGATCCCATTTGGGAACTGGTTAATAACCATAGTCCATAGTTATACCAGTTACAACCCATTTTATAGATGGGATAACCTACGAAATGGGGACTTACTAAGTGAGATTAACCACTTCCCAAGTGAGATGATCCAAGTAAAGCTTGGTTGACCAGGGTTAATGGGGGATATGTACCAGCAAACATAACTGGGGGGGGCCTTACCTTTATGCATTTCATGGCCATTATAATAGGACAGATTAGGGAAGTACATCTCACTTAAATCAGATTTGGTGATAGTGATAGTGGGTGAGTACAGGGTTGCTCCCAACAGAGCAACGCCGCTGAGCTGAGTGGGCAGCAACAAGTACACCTTTGTGCCAAACCAGACGCCTATCTTGCATGCCAATATCGTTCATTTCAACCTAAAAAAAAAATAGAGAAGATGTTGCCGACGGATCTGGTTCGCCAACAGGATGACAAAACGGTCTGTGTCGACACATGGGTTGAATTATCTTTGTGCAGTAATAGAAGTAACATTACAATTTTCCACCCTTTGTGGCTCGCATTACCTATAACATAGAGAAAAAAAAATGATCGATCAGTGGATTTTAGGGAAGCCCCAAACCCTACCAAACAGAAAGATACAGAAAGTGACTGATGGCAAAGTCAAGTCATTGTGGATAGCCAAAGGGACCCAATATTCTGGTGAACTAATTGCCTAGACCCTGGCTTGAAACCCTGTACGTCCCTGAAACTCTAACCTACGCGCTGGTAAATTAACATAACTATGGAAAATCAAAATTTTTAATGGGAGAATCAACCCTAAATGGCCATTTTCCATAGCTATGTTAGTTTACCAGAGGGTAAGCCCCCTTCTCCCGGAGAAAATGATGATAAAAAAAAAAATGTCCACGCCTTGCAGCAAACAAGAATAGCCGGTCAATCTATGTTCCCATCGAGTTTGAAAAAAATAATGGCCCACGAACCTATGATTCATAAGGGTTGACCCAGAGAAATGGCAACGGCAACTGCTAAACCCAGAGATGTATAAAATGAGGTTGCAATTTTGGATGTGATTGTGGTGTAATGTGATAGAATGGGGATATAGTGACCTAAAGATAATATAATTAATCATATACAATCGAGAGCCACTGGAGAATTTGGACAACATCCCAAGCAACAAAATTGATTATGTAATATACATTTATAATCATTTATATACTGATTAAGATCGAGCACCTTACAGGGATCTGATTTGATGGTCACATCCATACCATACCCTTCTCCACTGAGTTTCCCCAGGGAAGTGGATTGTCCTGTACTATATTTTAACATTTAATCCCATTGTACTCCCATCTAATCCCGTTATAATCCCGTTATAATCCCGCTATCTATAATCCCTTTAAAACCCCACGAAATTCCACTATGTTCCTTTATTTTCCCATACCAACTGTAGATCTTCACAACTAAACAACGAACACCTCCCAGATCCTCCGCCCCGGCCCAACATCCACCGCGCACCTGCGAAGAGGGAGACGTTGTGCATCCACTGCGTGGCAAAGGCTGTGCAGGCGCCCGAAGCGAAGCCGGCGCTGAAGCGTAGCACTCCCTGGCCACTGACGACTCACTGGAGCGAAGTTGCTGGGGGAGTTTTTTCGCCCGGAACAAAAGGGAGGAGAACCGGTGAACATGTTGATTTGTATGGGATTTCACCATGATATAAACCATGAAACATCGGGATATTCATTGGCTAATTCAATCAACATGTTGATCCATGTGGTAAACTAACATAGCTATGGAAAATGGCCATTTATATCCATTCATAGTTGATTTACTAATAAAAAAATGTTATTTTTCATGATTTGATGTGATTTTCCATTGCAAACTCTTACCCAAAGGCTAGCTCTCAACCTCCCTTCATCTCACCTCCGGGAGGTGTACGCCGGCAATGCCTGTCGAAGGTGCTGCTGAAGGGAATCGGTCAGGCAAGCGTAAGTGATTCTAAGAGAATATGGCAAAAATGCCAATTGTTCAATTCCAATATAAAGCCTTATATGATCTTGATTGATCTTAATTGATCTTAATGAATCTCAATTGATCTTATTTGTTAAGTTATATGTGCCATTGTCACTAGAGGTATGCGTTGGTTTATAACTCCCCTCAACTAGTTCCTAGCTCCCTCAACCAACTTAGCCAGTTGTGGTGGTTGAATCATGTTAAACCATGTCTCCCTCTGGTTGTTTAAGAAACATAGTTATGGAAAATGGCTGAATCATAAATGATTCTCGCTATGCCGAGCCGAGCTGCTGGGTTTGCCGGTCTCGTCCTGCACGGCAGCGGCCAAGTGAGTCTTGACGACTGGACCAAAATACCTGGGCGAAGCGGAAGGCGGATTTTCCCAGCGAAACTCCATTGCGATTTATATTGTTATATGTTGCTATATGTTGCTGTATGTTGCTATGTTTGATTATTTGTTGTTGTTGTTGTTGTTGCTGCTGTTGCTGCTGCTGCCTTTTTCTCCGAGCAATTAAAGGTTTCGTTTGTTGCTATGGTATATATTGTTGTTAAAACACTAGTAAACCATCCCCTAAATCACCATAAATAGGTGGTATATACCATTCCAAAATGGGTGGTTTATTATTGTTTTACCCACATTATTGTTGTTTCTGAATGTTGATCACATGTTGGGCTTGACATCCCAAGGGTGATCGGCTCGCCATGTGGTGGGGTCTCCCATCTATGGATGACCGGTGTCATCAGCCAAGTGGCAAGCTGGGAAATCCGCGAACTCACTGGAGGTTTCTAGCAGGGAACATCATCGAACTAGATTTCTAGCAGGGAACATCATCTAAAACCCCTATAAATGGATATTTGAATGGGAAAATCATCGAACTAAATGATGGATTTTTCCAGCTAGCCAGGTTTGATTACCAAAGGGTAACTATAACTATGGTTGTAAAATGTTGTACAGCAATTGCTAAGTCGAAGGATCCAAATATTCCACCTCCTCCAAGTCTTCAAGTGTCTGGTGAACTGACTCACCTTCGCTACAGGATTTTGTGTTTTCCCGAATTGATGGCAAACCCTAAATCCATGAAACTACTTGGAGGGTAATCCCACTTAGAAACTGGTTAATTAGTAATCCTGCTTCGTAAGCCCCCGAAATAGTCTATAAATAAGTTTTCCCATATATAAACAGTGGTTTCCTAGAATGGGGATAGCCCCAAATCATCCTTTGGAGATCCCCCATTTTAAGAAACCCAGAAATGGCTCAAAGCATCTTAAAACTACTGGCTGCTAACCAGTCGCCATCCATGGGATGATCCAAACAAAAAAAATTACCCAACTTTACCGCAGTAATGTGGGTAAAACAATAATAAACCACCCATTTTGGAATGGTTTATACCACCTATTTACGGTGATTTGGGGGATGGTTTATTATTGTTTTACCCGCAGTATTCTATGGGGGAATTGCCGCATCATTCCCACGGTAGAGGACGTTGGTGCCGAGAGACAGGCCCAATCCCATCGCCACGCTCTCACGCCCGAAGCACCACACCAACCCCGGCTGAACTCCTGGGGGCAGCCGAAGGTTGTCGTCAGAGAGGTACGGTTGGTGAGGCCCACTGCCTTACGAAACTGCTAAGTTGGTGATTTGATTAGCAAACACGGGGATTTCATGGGATTTCATGGGATTTAGATAGCTAAGGTGACTTAATCCATTTGGTGAATTCTATGGCTCATGGGAATATAAGTATAGACTATATGGGGTTTAGAAACCCACTTATAACTTCGGCCTCACCTTGTAAGATCTTGAGATGCAAATTCATCAGTTTCCAATGTTTGGTGTTATGTGTTAAATTTTGTTACCCCTCCAAAAACTTGCAGTTGCACTAGCTGTTGTTAGATTGTTGAATAAGTTTGCTGAGACCTGTCGGTAGCTTCTGTTCAGATTCCAATCATTGTCCACTGGCAACAGCAGGTGGTGGTGATATTGGTGATGTTCCTGGCCCCTGTCACCCAAACCTTGAGAATGCTGCATATCCAAATACGAATCGACCCTTCTTTTCAGGGTTTACCATGGTTTAGCATGGTTTACCCAGGCAAGTCTGCATGTTTGAGGCTAAAATCCCTAGGGCTGGTGGATTGAAATTCGATAAATTGGCTGGTTGACCTTCACCCGCTAAAAGCCACTCAGCGCCCCGAGGTAGTAGCAGTTGTAGGTGCCTTTCTCATGCAACGCAATTCCTTCACTCTCAAAGCTAATCTCGCTTGACCCCCACGCAACGGAAACGTGGAAGCCACCGCACAATGCGGGGAGGAGAAAGGCTTTTGGAAGGGCATAGATGGTGAGTTGCACCTCTACGTCCTCTTCATCCGACCCTGGTAAGAAAACAGAGCTTCCGTCCTCAAGTCTGGCGATCTATTGAGCCACTGCTGAGACAAATGAACACATGGCCCTCTTATTTTCAACCAGGTAAATGAGTCTATACACACGCGTCAAGAACAGACTCTCTTCGACAGTGTTTCTGACGCTTGCAGTGGGAAAGTTGGTTCCTTTACTTCGTGTGATCCCACCTTCCGCCATCTATACGGCATCTCTCAGACAATTTGATTTTCTCATATCGTCAGCCATATTCTACTCACAGTTCTCTAACATGTGTTCTAACACAAGGGACTTCACCGGTCCCCATTCTAGAAGGTATCAAATTTGGTTTCCACTTGGAGGACCAGGTCACCTTTCTTGAAGCAAACATCTCAATTTTGTGTCAGTAAATGCTGAAAACCACTCCCATTCCCAGGGCGCCCCACCTTAGATTTTCTTCAGGACCCCAAAAAACATCAACCATCAACTAATGGCCAATCTTGGATACCCAGCCAGCCAAAAAATAGCTGGTTAGTACATGTTCCAGATCCATGTATGGCGAGAATATGTTGCAGTACACTACCCATCCATACCCATTCAACGTTGACTTAGTGGATCCAGAACCCCCCTCCCTCCAAGCTAGTTCCATTTTTGTTGGTGAGTTTCCGTAACATTCCTCATTTTCGTGGCCCGTACCTAATGGTTGAACCAGATTTTGCTGGCGAATTGATCTTCATTCCCTACCCTTGGCTGTTGAAACCGCATATGTTTGATAGTCTAAGTGTATAGTTGAACTGGATGAATCTACCTACCCTAAGCCAAGGTTTCCCCAGGAAACCATCAACCAATCGAGATTTGAGGCACCAGAAATCGTGATTTTCTTGATCCAGTCCTTTGGCGAGTTCTCGGAGAGAAACTGCCTGTTTGGCCTGGTGGGCTTGGATTTGAATTGATGGTTTTAACTATCTTAACTCATTTGGGATCAGGACCCAAGAAATAGATGACATATAATGGGATTGTCATGGGATTATGATGGACCATAGGATTTAATGGGATTATAGTGGGTTTGTGAACGCTTAGTTGCTGAACACAACTAAATGTTGGGTCTATGGTAGATATATCGAACTGGGTGAACATAAACCAAAAAACACAACTGGGTGGCACCACATAGTAAAACTTGTTGAACCATTTGGGATCATCAGGATGTCAAGAATAGATTCTTCTGGTGGTTGAAACATCTGACGTAATAACTAGTATTCGCGTTTAAATCCGCATTAATGTTAACAACATCTCAGATTAGGATGAAGTCAAGCATGTTTATTTCACAACATTGGGACATGTGTGGCATCATTGCGATATACGAAGTCATTCTCCAGGATTTGTGAGGTCACATCTGCGAAATCTTTGCACAAACTGTTCGCCGACCCATGGGTCCTAATTTGCCTACTGATTGAGCCGCACCAGTCTGTGGAAAAAAAATCACTTGGGGACCACCCCCAAAAATAGAAACATATTATTCCCTGTTTAGATGGCCCCAAGACGCTGGATTTCCCAGTGGGAATATAAGTAATAATCTTTAGCCAATCCAAGTCCTGTCTTAAGTTGTATTGCGTTGTATTGCTGATGCCCTTATTCGCTGCTTAAAACAAATCATTTTTTTTTTAAGGCCTGGTCCCAGCAAAATGGCTGACGAAAATGACCTCCAACTAACTGTTAATACCTTTCACCATGCGATTTAAAATGCCCAGTGAAGTCAATGTTTTACATGCCCAATCGCAAACAACCTGCAGAAATATATTGGCTGTGAACAGTAGGCAAGACATTTAAAAGCACAAAACTACCCATCCAAGGTTACCACAGTTTTTTTTCAAAAACCATATTTTGCACAACAAAGTATAATCAAGTATATATGCTATGGTCATCCCACCATTCTTGGGAAACCTTATGTTGATCCTTCCCAGGCCCCCAGGCTTGGCACCTTTCCAGTGTAGACCTTGTACATCTCAGAGATCAGAGTGTTATAGATCACTGACCTCGGGATGCCGAAACAATCAGAAACTGGGGCTAACTTGTGGCTACCCTCCAGCGGAAAATCAGCTGATTTTCCATATGTTGAATTATTATCGGAGAGTAGCTTGAAGAATAATAATTGATTTTACATGAGTGTGTGGTTCTGAAGTACCTGAATTGGATTACTCTCTGGCAATTTAACATGGCTATGGAAATTACATTGCCGTTTAGTAGGTAAATAATCGAACTAAATGGACCATGCCTTCCATAGCCATGTTTTCTCGCCAGAGGGAATCCCATTCCAATGCCATTGATATCCCATTTGTCCCCCTAATATCTCATAACTTGATATGTTGATGGATATCGTCGACGAGTACCAGTGAATCATCACGAATAATTTGGGTAAAACAATAATAAACCATCCCCCAAATCACCATTTTTATAGGTGGTATAAACCATTCCAAAATGGATGGTTTATTATTGTTTTACCCACATTATTTGCTCTGTTTCTCCCCAAAGACATGGGAATGGGGGCCCCACTTTGTATCTGACCACTGCCAGGCCATGGCACTGGAAGCCTGTGCCCAACACCCCGAAGGAGACCATGGAGGATGCGGCCGGATGCATCACCTTGGAAGGAACGAAAAAGGGGGAAGTTCACCCGGAAAAAATGTGAATTTTACTGGGAAAATGTTGATTGTTCAGAGAAAATGGTGGGATTTTACCAGGAAATAGTGGGGATTATGGATTATATAACTGGCAAAAACTGACATTGAAAATTAAAGATTGAGCCAAACCTGCTGTTTTTTTTTTTGGAAGATTCCCCAAAATAGAACGAATCCGCGCCCTGGATTCCCCAAATAGTGGATTCACCGAGGAAATAAACCATCATTGACTCAGCAAATCCCAGACATTTGTCCAGCTGAAGCAACAGGGAGGTGCCAGTGAGACGTGGGATACGTGCTAGCCCTTTGAGAGTGATCTGGAGAAGGTCCTGCATCTGCAACACGAGCCACCCAAATGTCAAATTCCATTAAAGTGCATAAATCCCAGTATATTCCAATTACTAGTATAATTACTCCACTATACATAAAAATAATACATATATATATATATATACATGCATATAATGTATATATATATATACATATTCCTACATTCTCCCAAAGTTTCATGGAATATCTCAATACCCTGCTGGGACTCTGTCTTAGGCCTCGAGGCCGATCCATGGCCAAGGGACATGATCCAAAGAGAGTTTCCTCGGGCTGTCTGTGACAGATGTGTCCGTTGAAAAATCGCCAGAAAACGGCGATTCAAACATGGCTGGCTGGGAAATTCCCAGAGAAAAATGGAGGTTTTACCCTCTGGTAATTAAACGTAGCGACATAGAAAAATGGCCATAGAAATAGTTGATTTTCCTATCAAAAATGGTGATTTTCCATAGCTATGTTAGTTTACCAGAGGGTAACTCATGGGAAAAGGAAGTAAAACCACTCCGAAGAAATGGATATTTCTAGCTGGGAAAATCATCAACCTCTTGCCGGCGGAGGCAAGTTTTTTCAGCAAGCCGTGTTTTAGGACACCGGAGGGTACAAGGTGGTGCCCCCCCAGTTATAAGTTGGTTTATAACCCCCATTAACTATGGAAATATCTACTATAAACCATAGTCAACCTAGTTATAAACCAACTTAGCTATCGTTTGGGGGCACCACCTTGTATACAAGAAAAACCTCACTGTGGTTTAGGCGAACGATTTGGAGATGAGCTAGTCCGAGGACATTCAAGGAGAGTGACGAATTACCCAAGTCAATGCGTCATTGTTGGTACAATCAACTGTCTTTTGTCTAATTGTTATCCCCTTTTAGCTTCATTTTTCAAGCAAAAATCATCATAAATCCGGATGTTTGTAGATTTTCATCGCCAGTCATTCTTCAAAAATAACGGGAAACAATCCACTCACCGGTCACTTCAGCCACTGTTTGTAACTTTTTAGCTGGGTGTCATTTCTCTCATTGCTGCGTACTGTGCAGATTTCAAACCACCCGCCACAGGCGCAATGCGGAGAACCATTCCTGAAGAGACCGGGAGATCTGGGTGAATGAAGCCTACTAAACCCAAAACAAAACAGCTTGCGAACTGGAAGCCACAAGGTGGTGCCCCCTAGATAGCTAAGTTGGTTTATAACCAAGATAACTATGGTTTATAGTAGATATATCCATAGTTAATGGGGGTTATAAACCAACTTATAACTGGGGGGGCACCACCTTGCATGGCCCATTTACTGTGATGATTCACTCATTCAAATTGTGAAATTACTGGAGGCTAGTTGCAACACGAGTCAACAAAGTAAAGGCAAATTTCTTTCGCCTGGCTCCAGTCATATGATATCTTCAAGGACATCAACAGCACAGAAGGAGAGTCTCAACTTCAAAGCACCTCTCAAGTCTTAAGATAAACATCAGTTACCCACTGGTAATCAAACATGGCTAGCTCGGAAATTCCCGAACTAGCCATGGAGATTTATAGCTGGAAAAAACATTGGAAAATGGTGGGAATGAAATATCTAGGATACTTCACAAACTAAATGTGGCTCTTTTTGCTGGGAAAATCATCCAACTCTTGCTTTGATGACACCGGAGTGTATCTTGGGATATGGGTATAGTTGGTAGGGGCCCAATTAAAAGGCGGATAGTTGTACAGAGTGTTCTGAGTACGGCGACCCAGAAATGTCTGGTCGTTTTGAGGGCCTGATTTCATCGATGCAGGAAGGGGTCCTAAATGCAGTGTTGGTTTATAGCCAAGTTAACTAGGTACAAGGTGGTGCTCCCAAACGATAGCTAAGTTGGTTTATAACTAGGTTAACTATGGTTTATAGTAGATATATCCATACTTAATGGGGGTTCTAAACCAACTTATAACTGGGGGGGCACCACCTTGTAGCCAAGTTAACTAGGTGGCTACAGCAATGGCGAACAAGTCTGTAATTACTGTAGTTAAAATTTAACAGGGATCCTCCACCATTGATCCATTCTGGCATTGTTTTTCAATGAGTTTCAACTATTTATCCCACAATCCCAGTAGGAAGGATTGGTCGGTGCTTGATGGAACCCGTGTGCCATGCCATACTTGGATTTGCTTGAGGAACCCCCGAAAAGCAAAAAAAAATATTCCCTAGAGCTTCCCCAAGTAGTGGCTTCTCACAATCAAAAATCGTCGACTCGGCAAATCCAGCAATGTTAAGATCCCATTCATATTTTCCATTGTCGCATATAGTATGTAATTAGTACTCCATGAATATCTCCATGATTCTCCATGTCTACTGGATTTTCCTACCATCTGGCTATTTAACATGGCCATGGAAAAGGCAATTTTTTAGATGATTCATGATCATTTACCTATTAAAGATACTTATTTTCCATGGCTATGTTAAATAACCAGAGGGTAATATCTCCATGATTCTCCATGTACCCTCTGGTAATCAAACGTGGCGTGCTGGAAAATCCACCTTTTATAGATGATTTTCCCAGAAACCTCTATTTATAGGGGATTTCCTATTGCTATCTTTGATTACCGGAGGGTATACTGTATTTTCCTACAATGTTGACTCGGCAAATCCAACAAAGTTACTGTAAGTCATAATTCCTTTTATATATTCCATTGTCGCATGAATATTTCATGAGTAATCCATGAATATCTCCATGATTCTCCATCTATACTGTATTTTCCTACATTTTCCCATGATGTTCCAACGATTTCACCCTAAAGACCTCGGAATTGCTCGGACTCCCGATTTAAAAATCCAAGCGACTGAACCACATTTGTCGCGTCAGCTGTGGCATCCTTGGACACCCCGATTTTTTCTGGCGAAAAAAACGGAGGTTTTACCCTCCAGTCATCAAACGTAGCAATGGAAAATCCCCTTGAAATGAATGGTTTAGTGGGAAAATCATCTATATATACTGTAATAATCATTGATAATCTATAAATGTGGGATTTTCCATTGCCACGTTTGATTACTGGAGAGTAGCCATGGAAAAAAATCACGGGAGATCCAATACAGTGAGTCTATCTGGACAATGTTCAAAGGTGAGGCCGCACAGTTCACTTGGTGAATTCTGTAATTGAGTAGGTGGATATGACGGATGATATAGTTGGGTCCATAAACCAACCTATGCCTGGTTTGGCTTCACCTTCTACCTATGACCTATACCTTGCGATGGAATAATATAATTCTTGATGGATAAACCATCTACGCCGTTTAGGTGTGAACGGTGTAGCCGAAGATGTGGATCAATCGCTGAGATTTCTGGGAAATTGAACAGGGCCATGTCAGATGGCAAGGATACGGAAGTCTATCTTTGGGGTTTCCTAAAATGGGGTACCCAAAAATGGATGGTTCATATTGGAAAATCCTATTAAAATGGATGATTTGGGGTACCCCTATTTTAGGAAACCATCATCTTTGGGGATAAAATGGGGAACGCAAGGTGGACCCACAATCCATGGTCATACAGAGTTCGGTTCCTAAAACCAAGTGATTTCCAGCAGGCAAAAAGGTTCAAACCGGTACAAGGTGAGGCCCCCTAAACAGATCCAATAGCTAAGCTGATTTATAACTTGGTGAATTCTAGGGTTTATGGAGTACATATACTATATCAATATCTACTATATATTTACTGGGCTTCTAAACCAACTCACAAGTGGCAGGCCTTACTTGATACGCTTCAGATCCTCGATCTGACTCATGCCCAGCTACTCTTCGGACCACGTTTTGTCTAAAGTGCAAGAAGGACTCCCCTAGGCATAAGTTTGTTTAGAAACCCATCGAACTGAAGATGTTATGGATACACAGTATCCAGTATCCATCGTAAACCCCAGTTTGCTTAGTTATAGACCAACTTATCTGTCTAATGGGCCTCTTGCTGTGGGATACTGCTTACCCTGTTTGTTTTGAGGTGTCTCCATCCCTAGCTCAAAGTTTCACGTCTGCTGGGGAAGAAAATTATGTGCAAGAATCTTCTTTCATTCGTCTCATTCAAACTAAGAACAACAAACATCTAGATCTAGATGGCTACAACCCCATCCAGATTGGAAAATCAACCCATTCAATCCCATTCACCTTCCGCTGTAAACCCAACAACGATCCACCCCACCGCCCCGCCCGGCACAGCGCTGAGAAAAAAATGCCAAGCGGCAAACCATCAGAGGTTCTCACCACTTGCGGCATGGTAGTCTTCCTAGGTATGCGCTTTGGCAAGATCCCCTGCCAAGTTGCGGAGGTGGGGCCTTCCAGTTACCTTCCAGTAAACGTACAAAAAACTATGGACATCCACGGGTTTCCGGGAAATGATCTACTTTTATGGTGAGTTTTCCATAGCTATGCTAGTTTCCTGGAGGGTATGTGTGCTAGCGCCCCACCTTGGAGGGTAACCAACTTTTGATGGGTAAAATGTAGGTAAGTCATCCTCCTCCTTCTCTTCCGACCATTCCACCTTCACCTTCCGGAGTTGGCTTATAGCCCCATTTCAGTGTAATTAGATATGTCCCGCATAAACCCAAGTGTAGTTCACTACCCCCAACTCAGCTATCAAATGGGGGCCCACCTTGTAGGGCGTTTTTTTCCATCCAGAGTTTCTCTGTTGACGTTCTTCTCAGTCAACTCCTTAGTCGCCACGTCCAGAATGCAGGATAGATATCCCTCGCCTTTGCTTGCCACGGCAGCGGCGAAGGAGCACTCGCCTGTGTGCAGCCTGGTCCTGGAGACACAGCACCAGGAAAATCCTGTTCTCCACACTGGTGCCTGCAGCCACTCGGCACAATGAATGAAGAGGCAGCACGATCAGGGGCCCAATGTCTGGCAAGATCCCATATGAAAGTGTCCGTGGTGGGCTCTGGGGGATGTAGATCATCTATGAAACGACTTGGAGGATCGGGAACCAATTAGTGAGTGCTCAAAAAGTCTAGGTATAAGCTTTGTGTATGCGGGATACCCTCTGGTAAACTAACATATAGCTATGGAAAATCACTATTCTTAATGGGAAAATCAACTATGAATGGCTTTTTTCAATAGCTATATGTTAAATTACCAAAGGATAACCCCTAGCCAGTCAGATTTCATTCGCCCTCCTTTTGCCCCATTTCTCACCATCATGTCTGATCTAAATCTTTGTTGATACTGGTAATGGCGATATTGTGGGTTCCGTGATTTTCGGACCGACCCAAGTCATTTTGGTGGTTATTTATATGTCCACCAAAGCATCATTATATACCATTACAATATCTCGCTCAATCTTCTTACTGATTGCAGTGTTCCTTATTGTCACGCCCACTCCCATGGTTTATCCTTCCATTCCATTACCATTAAATTTCGATCCCCCTACTTAACCTTCAACTACTTTCCCATCAAATGGGGATGTCTAAATGGTAAATAGGCACGCGGTTAAATCACCATTTATTCCCCATGAAATCTGGATTCTCCATGGCTAAGTAATATTTACCCAGCCTTAAAATCAAATTAACTCCAGTTGTGCCATTTAAGCGAGCATTTAAACATGGTTCATCCATCTGTAAACATTGAACACGATCACCCTTTGGTAATGACTAACAGTTTGCTATCGAAAACCCGCATTTGTTTGACAGGTAAATCATCGAACCAAAGAGGCCATTTCCCATTGCCGTGTTTGATTGCCACATAGTAAATCTCTGAATACAATATGTAAATTACGTATAACCATTGGTTATTGAGCGCTGCTTACTAGGCATTAGCTGGGTTAACTGCTAATAAATACTACCATAGCAAACTGGTAGTTTCAATGTGCTGGATTTCAAAAGTTCCACAACTTCTCCGAGACCCTTGAGGATGGGTCTCAAAACGAACAAGAAACTAACCGCGGATATGTAACAGCTCACTGGAGGGGACCTACCACAAGTCATCAGTGTCACTATATTTATAGATTCAACTCTTGATGATCCATTGACGTACAGTGGTTCACCGCTACGGGGAACCATAAAAATGTATACGTAATGGTAGATCACTATGTATCACTTTTGGTGATTCATCATATTGCCATTGATCCATTGATCACATCTATGGGAATATGCTTAATGCAAATCCAATGTGAACAAATTCGATAGATTACCATGTTGATATATATATATATAACTCATCTGGAGATGAATGTATACATATACAGCGAAAATAGTGAACATATCTTATTCCATTGGTCATAGTTAATTGGTGTCACTGCTTGTAACTGGTAATGATATGGTAAATCATAGTCTGAAATTATATCTGCGTTCCCATTGATCTTCTGCGCCGAGCATCACTAAGATCAAGCCGATGACGCTACCCGCCACGCCCACGCGAGGGACCACCTCCCGTCCTTAGCAACCAGAACAGCAGGTGGATTTCATGGTGATTTAATGGGAATCCATAAGATTTAATGGGATGTTTAATCACCTGGGATGTTTAATCACCAAGGAACCATTAAAAAAACTGCCGTTGTTGAAGGTGATATGGTGATTTCATGGGATTTCATGTGGATTTCATGGGGATCTAATGGAATTCAATAAGATTTAAGGGGATTTCATTGGATGTTCAATCAAAAATGTCGAGATCATGTATATAAGCCATATGCTCCACTTGTATCAATAGCATTCAATAGCTCCCATCTAAATACTTCGGTGATATTCACCACAAAGCCAACAGTTGTACCGTTTGACCAATCCCATATGCTCCATGTATGGAACATTTATCAACATTTACCCCCCAAATAACCCAAATGTAGAGAGAGAGAGAGATATATATATAAAAAAATAGACCACACATGGAGCATCTGGGTAACTTGGATAACACAGCACCCTACCAACTGCAACCTCCAACTTGCACATATACATGTATATATATATATATATGCAACTCTGGGAGTATGCTGCATACTCCATTCTTGACACCAAACCCAAACACAACGTGAGTTTGTAAGATAGATCTCTGCTTGCAAAAAGGGTTCAAACCCGAGAGTTATCACTTCACTTCTTCCCTTTTAAATCCCGTAAAGTTATAGACTTTTCGTGGAATCTAAGGTGTCACTCCATTTTTTTTAACCAAGAAAACAGATCCAACACGGCCAATCTCAAGTAGCAACTGCAAAAGACTAGACTTTTAGCTGCACAAACAATGTGTGGCCCCCCAGTTATACGTTGGTTTATAAACCACATTCACTATAGATATAAGATGTTATAAGTACCATTAACCATAATCATTGGAGTTATAGACCCACTTAGCTATCTAGTGGTCAACCAACGTAGCTATCGGGGCCCCGGGGTCCCCAGATTTTTTCGTTTCGCCTCACGAATCGCGTTGATCCCACGTTTTATGGTCAAGTTGGCATAGCACTTGGATTTGCTTAAGGAGTCTCCCCCCCCCCCAAAAAAAAAAAAAAAAAACTATAGATTCCCCAGTCATGGTGGAATCTAATTGGGAACATAGAAAATCACCTTAAACGACCCCAGGCATTGAACCAAGTTTTCCCAAGTGATTCGCTCGTCCAGATCAGGGCGTGGTTTCCCCACCCCGCGCGTTTGCACCAAGCAGCCCCAGGTACTAAACCATTGCCTCAGTCATGGAACGCCCATGGCACTCCTTGACTTAGCACAGTATCACAACAAGAAACAACTAAGATACATGGTACATCATGGTACAAGATTGTACATATGAGATATAAGGATAGACACCTCCAGTTTCAACTTTTGGGGACAAAACACATATAATTTATAAACATCACCTTGAACGAAACAACAAAAATTTGATCTAGCAGTGCACCTACTGCATTTGACACCTTTAACGCAATTGATGTGTACTGCAAACACCTTGTTGTTTAAATTGACAGCAACCCATTTCACTAGCAAGAGATCACTCTTGGGGTGGACCGTTGGCCCTCAGCCTGCCAAGGTTTACCGATCCCGCATTACCCTGAAAGTAGATAACAAATATGGAACACACAAACAACTATAGGAACCTGTAGGATAGTATAAGCCCACACCTATGGCAACATATTTTGATCATCAGCCTTCCTGGCCTACATCTTTGGGACTCAAGGCAGGGCTTACAGCTCACCCAGGACCCTTCTGTACTCTCAGGTGACGACGGAAGTCCCCCCAAAAAAGGATTTACCATCTGGTAATCAAACATGACGAAGGAACATCTCCCATCTAATTTGATGATTTTCCAAGTTATAAACCTTCATTTATAAGGGATTTTGCAGCCTGCCGTGTTTGATGACACTGGAGGGTATGTTTCATGGAAAAATTATCAGAATAGACATGAGGAATCTTCCATGCTAGCTTTGATCTGGCAGATCTAGGAAGATTAGAAGAATTCCCAAGTCAGGAACAAATGTCGATTTGAACCATGAAATGGTAATAATTCAATCGAAGGCATCAAAATCGCTAATTCAAGGATGGTTTCCATATATGGGAGGTCTGCAATGCGGGTACTCCCAGAAAAATCAAATTAGACCGTTTTAGTGTTGACACCAATGGTTTTAGGGATCCCCCATTGTAAGAAACCCACATATATAAAAGGCATTCTCGCAAAAGATAGTCTTTTCACTCTTTGGTTCTTTCATGTTTGGTGGCTGTTGCGGGTGCTGCTGCTGCTGCTGCCTTCTTTTCCCTGCAGCCGACAAAAAAGTTAGCTCTTTCATGCCTTTGGTTCTCTCAATCTGGCTGTTCGCTGCTGCGCATTTTCTTTTCAACTCCAGAAAGCAGTGGGCACAGCCGTGCCCGAACCACTTGCGAACATGTCAGAAAGAATGTTCCAATATATGTCCGTATATGTATATGCCAAAGAGAATGTCAGAATATATTGTAGATAAAATGTCAGAATACGCGCCAAATAGAATGCCAGCATNAATGTTCCAATATATGTCCGTATATGTATATGCCAAAGAGAATGTCAGAATATATTGTAGATAAAATGTCAGAATACGCGCCAAATAGAATGCCAGCATATATGTCAGATAGATTGCAAGTATATATGCCAAGAAGACTGCCAGAATGTATGCCAGATAGAATGTTCCAATCAGTATGTCAGAATACAGGGAGATAGAATGTCAGAATACATGCCAAGAAAGATGCCAGAATGTATGCCATATAGAATGGCAGAAATATGTCAGATAGAATGCCAAAATTTATGCCAGTCAGAACATGTGCGATTTACAATGTCAGATGCCAGATGAAATGCTTCATATGTGCTAGATAGAAAGTCAGAAAAGGTGCTAGATACAATGCCAAACATGGAGGAAACATAATTTTTGATTACCCATCCTGCCCTACACAGAAAACACACACATTTTGAAACAAAAGAGGTTGAATCTCATGTCTCAACACAATGTCAAACACATTCATGGAAAAGAACATAGTAGCGGACTAAGATTGAGGGTAGGGAGTCATTCCCTTGCATGGGGGTGGCAGGGAATAATTGGGATAATGCGGTTTGCAGCTTGCAGAATGAAATGAGAAGGGAAAGGACCTTGGATCATCTAGGAGTTTGTAGTTACAAAGCGNTTGGGATAATGCGGTTTGCAGCTTGCAGAATGAAATGAGAAGGGAAAGGACCTTGGATCATCTAGGAGTTTGTAGTTACAAAGCGCACCAACTAGCATGTAAGTTGTCTGTGTGTCTGCGCAGGAGAAAATGCGTTCCAATCGCGTTTGCATCCACTGCTTCTTGGGATAATGCGGTTTGCAGCTTGCAGAATGAAATGAGAAGGGAAAGGACCTTGGATCATCTAGGAGTTTGTAGTTACAAAGCGCACCAACTAGCATGNGCAGCTTGCAGAATGAAATGAGAAGGGAAAGGACCTTGGATCATCTAGGAGTTTGTAGTTACAAAGCGCACCAACTAGCATGTAAGTTGTCTGTAGTGCGTTCCAATCGCGTTTGCATCCACTGCTTCTGCACTAACCCAGACCCAAACCATGCAATGTTAGAATAATGGTCTTCCAAAGGTTGCACATGTGCGGTCATCGTGCTTTTTCAAATCCCGGCTTGTTTTGCATATAGGAACTGCATCACCCAAATGAGAACCAATTAGATCTCAAGGCTGAGCTGGTGAGCACAATGCGCTTGAAACTTTTCCGGGTTACTTGCCATCAAACTCTTGTTCGTCAAGGCATTGCTTTGCGTGCAGTTGTGCAATGGAACGCGCGATCCACGCTCAAGCAGACGGCATGACATCCTATCATGATCTTCCAAGCCAAGAAACATGAACACTGTTTATTTTTTCTTGCTAGGCGGTATGTCCTTCAATCTAACCTTAACTTATCCTCTGCCCATAGCTTGGATGCCAGCATCGGTGCAAGCTCTTTTTGGATTAAAGGAGCATGGAACTTTTGGTTGTTACCAGCCACATTGCGGCCTTCAAAGTGGAACAAAGATCAATGCCAAGAGCCTAACTTTTTTGCGGCAGAATACGTTTTACAAGCCCATGTTCAAGCCAAGAAAGCACCATAACCACGCCCGGCCTTGCCATGAGCGGGCTTTGCCACAGTGGGGGCGCGCCATTCACTCAGGCAATGGTTTTGGAAGAAGGACTAACTGAACGAAGTCAAACAGGTTGTCTGTTTTGAATTTGCAAGCAATGTGTGAAAAGGTCATATGGCTATCGAATCATCACAAGTCCGGGCTGCTGCCGCCTTGAACCAAAGCCATACCAAGATTTTAAAACCCTTGCAAGCTATACCGATGAGACATGGAAAGATACAATCAATTATCGACCGCAGCCAGAAACAGGCATGATGACCCAAAGACGTTCTGAGATCCTGGATTTTGCCGTTTAATATGTTTAAACCGTATCCTTTGGAAGACAACCAATAGGCACTGCAAATGCCAACCTCATTCCGGAAGTTTTGAAGACATAATTCAGTTGCTGCGGCATGAAGCCGAAGAAAGCACAAGGCCGCAACGCTTACGCAGTTCAGCGTTGATGCTTGCCAGCCCGTTTGACACCGGCTGCACGAGAAAGTGTGAACGGCGTGCGGTGCTTCTTTGCCGCAGGCCTTTTTATACTCCTACATGTAGCCGGGCGCTTGGCAATGAACTTTGCCACTTTCTTGGATTCCCTGCGCCGTTCCTTCTCAATTGGCAATCGGGCTTTTGCTTTGCCATGGCGGGCCCACTTTTGCCACTCAGTCTGTGTCCATAGGCCTGTACCAATGCGCCTTGCCAACACATGACTGGAGGACATCTGCCTGGCAGTTGGTGAATATAGTGCCGTATTGTGTGCAATGAGCTTTGCTAACACAAGAATTTTCAACTTCAGTGAAAGTGTGCTCTTATGAAGGCTCTGTGTTTGGCGAAACCAGTTGTTGATTTCAGCATGCAAGCTTTCATTAGAAGTTGTTCCAGTTGGCAAGAGCACATTGTCTGCAGTGGAAAGTCGGCACCTCAGGCGCAAATTATTGAAGAGCCATCCTAGACGGTCAGCCTTGGTGGCATTCCACAACAGCTGAGTCAACGGCTTGCCGTCGTCTAATTTTCTTAAAACGTCTGATCTGTAGACAGCACTCATGGCTGCAAGGCTTTCAATGAAGCTTGCACGGTCTCGCCATATTGTGATGCTGTCCAATGAATCCAATATCTGCCGAGCCCTTGATTGAGCCATGGACCCGTCCAAGATTTGGTCCCTTAGCACACACTCGCGTGCTGAAAAAACCAGATTTTCTGAGCCAGTGAAGAAAGGACCCCAAGTTGCTGGCGATGGCATAGGTGTGTGATTCCCAAATTTTGCCAAACATTTGCGGAGAGTGGAGGATGATGCAGTTTTTCGTCGAGCGGATGCAGCTTCATAGTGCATAGCAAGGTGAACAGGGTCCAAAGACAAGCTGACAAGGTTTGGTAGCGTTTCTTTGAGCGAATCCAATAATTTCACGCTTGGAGCGTCTGTTGCTACGTATTGGATTTGGTTCAATGCGGCACGAGGCAAATTCTCGACCAAGCCTTGGATAATGTCAGCAGACCCCTCTCCAGCCGCACCAAACATTGCTACAACTGCCCCTGTCTTTCCCCGCACTGTGATAACTCTTCGAATGCTTTCTCGCTCGTGGAAAGCACCTTCTTGCCGGTCCTTTTTTGCCATGTTGAAAGGCACTTGCCCCATGATGCTCAGACAGACTCGAAAAGAGCCATCAATAGACACCGCAGTGAACTCCCCATGCGACACGCACTCTGCTAGGATTGAGCTGCGTAGGGCAGAAGCTTTGTCTGACATGAACACATCCTCAACCAGCGGCCACCAGCGAGAAGTGTGGGAAGGTAACAAGTTGACCAAAGCAGAGCCGGCCCGAACTGCATCCAGCATGAATCTTGGCCAAACACTTTTTACCTGGCAGCAAAAGAAAAGCTAGCAGCATTCAAAAAGCAAGAACAAGAAAGATCCACACCCAGCATTTATTAACAAAATATGAATCCAAGTGGATCAGGCCTTGGCATGATGTAGGATCATCTCTTGAAAGATTTGCTCAGCAAATTCCTTGGTGTAGTAGATGTTGCCCACCCGACGAACGAAAAGATCATTGCCAACACTGTTCTCATTGACAAAGCGAGGACCTGCAAGCAAGCAGACTGTTTCTTGATCAATTATGCACACTTTGGAACAAAGGGTGGGCTTTCACGATTCTAGTGACCCACTGGCATATTCCCTGTTCAAAACGGACCTCACAAAATCTTAATATAACCTACCACTGACAAAAGCACGGTACCTCCACAAGAAAGCACAAGCCGGATATTCTTGTCGATGGAGTTCGAAGATGAAGACAGGGGTGGCTGAACTTGGTCTCGCAACAAAGTGGAGCTTCGATGCAGATAGTTGCCACGACGGGTCCCAGAAATCATGTCGGAGTCATGAAGCGATAGAATGCATTTCACTTGCTTTGTGCCTGAGCAGCAAAATTGATTTTTCTCCACGTGGTATTTTGACAAATGCTCCGCCACGCGGACAGCAGTACGGAAGCATCGCCAAGGGCAGCATGGACATGCAAAGCCTTTCTGGGTTTTCATGAATCGCCGCCCGGTGGCGGCAGAAGATACTTCCTTTTCCAAATCTTGTAGCAGCGTTCGATCTGTGATGACCAAGCCGTCATCATCAAGCCAGCTGACCGGCATCGTTTCAATATCTGTGTCTGCATCCAAACCGTCCATGTCCAGCCCACTATCCGACTGAACATCAAAGACTTCGGGCTCTGACTGCGAGCTGTGAATCTCAATTGATGGGCCAACGGAGGCAGGTTGCTTCGACTGTCGTTTTGCTCGGCGGGGTTCCAAATCTTTGCGCGCAACAGCCGGCCTCTTAATGGAGCTTGCTGGTCTCTTTGGACCAGATGCTTCTAAGTTGAGCAAAGCAGCTTTCTCAGCATCCTTGAAGCCGTGGTCAATAGGCACTGGTGCTTCTCCTTGGCAGACTTGGAAGAAAACGCAAGTTGAGCTGTCAACACCTGATTCGATTGCTTCTATCAAATCAACCATCTTCATCCTGTACGAGCAATCAACATCGTGAACAACGCTCCAGCCATCGGGGTCTGCCTGCAAGTCAAGCCCAACACAATGTGGCTGCCCGCCTGCTTCGGAATGGAGCAAGTAATGACCAGGGGGAAGGATCGAAAACTGGAGGCAAGGAACCAATTTCACACCGCATAGCAGCTCGCATTCCTTGTAGGAACGGGTTGGCTGCAACCCTGATTGCTCGGCTCCTTCTGCTTTTGCTACCATCTCCTGAATTGGCTCAAAGCCCACCAGTGAAGCAATCGCTGCCGGTATGCAATTGCCAGAGCGCTCCAGACAAGATTCACCTGTCGACAGCTTGGGTTCCCGTGTCGCAACGTGTTGGATATTTTGGAGCACTGTTCTGTGCCGCTTTTCTCGGATCACCACAACAAAGCCTGTCTCTTTGGCGATGTGCGCTGCGCTTTCTTTGCACAATTCATCTACAGACATACCTTCAATCGGTGAAACCCGTACACCATCAAAATGCAACGACAAGTGGGCAGGCTGCAAAGTTTGGAGGTACTGACACCACGAAGTCAACACCAAGTCTTCGGTGATTAAATACAAATGGGACAGAATCGACATGTCAGGATTCTTTTTGTTCACTGCAGGAGAACGAAACCGAGCAAATTCTTCATCTAACAATGAAATGGCGAGCCACCGCAGATAAAGGGAAAGTTTGCTGAGGTTTGTCAACAGCGGGCTGCTTTGGAATTTCTGCGGAACAGCTCCTCCATACAATATAGACACCAACAATTGCTTCCCTTCTGCCTTGCTGATTTTCAATTCAGCGCTGCAAATTTCATCGCGGCTCTCTGCAATTTTTGCCAGTACTGAACCAAGGGACTCCGGCAAAGGCGGTGCCACCCCCAATCGCTTGACTAGCTGGCTCAGCAAAGTGAAGACAGAATTACAAATGTCCAAGTCGTGCGTCTCTGCGAGCAAAACTGCCTGAGCTCTTCTTGTAAACTTTTGGGCCCCTAGCCCTTCCACAATCTTGCGTGTCCTGAGAACGGTTGTGTTCGGATATGCGTACTGGAACTCCTTCAAAATCACACCGCCCTGTTCAAAGTCTCCATCCTCAGGAAATTCTCGTTTGACTTTTGGTTCTTGTTTGACCGCCTGGCTATCGGAAGCAGCATGCGCTTCAACAGATGGACCCTTTATCCTGTGTCTCTTGCGCGCAGGCGCAGGTGGGCTCTGCGACATCACGGGCTCGGGATCATTGAAGCTCTTCAGGAAAGATTCGCACAAACGCTCATGACTCAAAATTTTTTCCGCTTTTTCAGCACACTGCTCCTTCTTGATTCTTGCAGCTGCGGTCAATCGACCTGCCTTGCTACTTTGCGACTGCCGCGACATGCTGCTGTACACATCAGCCAAGACCTTTGCATTGGTGGCCCTGCTGGGATGCCCGTACACATACGTCTCAAATTTCTTGACTGACAACCGTTCTGGCAGTCGAGGGCAATTATCTCGATCCATGTGGTGAACCAAGGCATCCAGGGCAGTCTTTGTAGACAAGCGTGGAACAAAGACACTTTCAGTTTTGCCCCGTGGGTGTGATGGTATGAGCACTTTCCTGGCTTCCATCTCAGTCACCAAATCCTCCTTCGACACGTTTGGCACATCTTTTGCAAGAGCCTTCAAGTTCACCTTTTTGAGCATGGGCAGAGTGATGTCCAATTTCTTTTGGGCCAATAGCTGAATGACAATGACTTCCGTGGCCTTCTCCCACCATGGAACTTCTGGGGGATCCTCATCTGGCTCGTCTACAACGATGACTGCAGCGGCGCGCGCTGCAACATCACGAACATCACGCTGTGGCATCCCACATGCTTCACGCATGATTTCTTCCGTCAGGCCGCCATCACCGCCCCAGTAGGCGTAATCTTCGATCAAGCGCTCACAGTCGTCCTTGCTATAATGCATCTCGAAAGCGTTCTGTATCTGCAAGGCGGCTAGAATGGCAGGGCCGGAGGTAAGAAATTGCTTGAGGTCTGGATCTTTTGGGAAGACGCCATCGCGCCACATGTCGTCATAGGCTCCTGTGGCATGGCTGCATCAACAATTTACATCACAAGTGCCTGACTATAGAATGACCTCCATGTATGAATAACTTACAGCATGACAACGCTTTCGTGGATCGGGCGCTCCTTCAATTGCTCGGGGATCTTCGAAGCGGGCAAGAATGCGAAAGAGCAACGATCTCCGCAGGATGGCGTTGAAATCCTTCTTGCTGACCTGCATAAATTGAAACATGCGGTTCGCCTCTAGCCTTTTCCATCCGATGCACTCAATCATGCGAGTGCGCAAGCCGTATGGCTTGCGGCCAGAGATGCCCTCTCCGCTCATGAACTTCTTGTACAAGTCCTCTCTGAGACGCTTGTTGGTGCCAGGGGCTTCTTGTCCTTCGGAGGGCTGCCCCGTTTATAAGCAGGAAAATGAATAGAAACCGTGCATCAATAAAAAGAGGACAAGCGAAGCTATAACCCTGCCTGTGAGAACAAAGCATCCGTTGAGCTGCTCGATTTGTTTGCGCATCTCATCTTCGTTCCACCAGATGTTGGGATCAAAGTATGCAAAATTGGCTCCATACATGGCCTATAAGGGTTTTTTAGGCGATCTTGAAACCCACAAAATGTCAAATTCATGAAAAAGAAGAATGTGATTCACTTTCAAAAAGCAGCCGTGCCTGCAGGTGGGCTGAGTAGAGTGACTGCCCAACGCCGCCAGAAGAAAGGCCGATGAAGATGCGTACAACATTGTGGCCCCGTTTCGCTAAGGCTTGCGCTGCTTGGCAACAATTGAAAGCGGCGATGTTGCACCAAAAAGTTTGGCGGTAAAACTTGCGCAGTCTTTCAAGCACATCTGGAGGAACAGTTCCCTTCAGTGGATGCGGAATTCGGATGTACACGTCTTCAATCTGCTGTCTGGAGACCTGGCATCAAACTTCCATTCACGCAGCCCGACACTATATATATTCACAAAATCGGAAGACATGCTATCATGCCCCATTGGCGTGAAAGAATTTGATGCAAATTGAACGAACCCTAGAGACACCCGGCCTGGCGAGCAGCGCCATCATCAGAATACAACATGCAGCAGTCCTCGAAGCAAACTGCCGGGGCTGCCCGTTTGGGGGTTTCACACCACTCAACCATATAGTGTAGCAGCTTTTCCTCAGTGAGCTCTCGGGCCAATCGGACCTTCAGCTGCAGCACGACTCGTGCAGCATGGAACCTCCAATTGTGTACGTCCGCATCCATGTCAGCGCCATCTTCTCCCCCGCGCTGCTTCAGCAAATTTTCCCCAACGTTGCTGACTGCAGACCGGACGCACCTCAGTCCAAATGCCTCATCATCTTCCCCGGCCTCTTGCCATTGTTGGTTGATTGCTCGTAGTAGAGCGTGTGCCTCACGAGGTGTGTCTTCCGGCAAACGCCGGAACATGCCTTCGAGCTGCAGGAGGAAATTGTGAAGACGGCTGGAATCTGCCGGCACGCCTTTGTATCTTTGAAAAGCGCCACAAGGGTGCAACATGTAACAATCGCCTTCATGGAATCGTAGAAAGTCTGTGCCTTCAATAGTCCACAGCAGCAAGGCATGCTCACGGATAGACATGTCAGATGTTCGCATGCAAAAGATTGCCAAAGCAGCTGTGGACAGGCGCAGAATGTGTTTGGAAAACCTCGGATACCGTCCTTGGATGTCCAGCTGATGTTGTCGCACCACATGCAATATCGTGTCAGGATTTGCAATTGCTTCTCCAGGCAACTCTTGAAACATATTGTTGACGTCAGTCAATGTTTGGAAGTGGCTGGCAAAATCTTCGTTCGAAGTCATGGCCCCTGGAAGCAAGCGACGCTTGCGCAGGATCTTCCAAGTAGACTCCGTCGCTTCTTCACCTATCACAGGGTCCATGTCGTTGACATCCTCACCGTCACAATCCTCCTGTTCCTTTTTGGTAGCAGGCGGCTCGTCCGCTCTTGGACCTTCACCGCTCTCCGTTGCCGCCTGTTCTGCTTCCCTTCTCCTTTCCGCATCCATCTGTGCGTAAACCTGCTCATCCATCTCTGCCTGAAGCTGCTCTTCAAACGTCGGCCCATCTTGGGATGCTCCACCACAAGCATCCAACTTTTTATCTGGCGGACGAAGGAGACTGGCCCGCAACATTTCTGAATCGAACAAAGACTTCAAAAGGCAGAAGCTTTGCTCCCGGTGCGATAGCTCTGGCTCTTCCCATGAAGACCTGTCCAGAAATGATGCCCAATGAAGAGTGTGAATGACATTGGCCAG
>BGPT01000915.1:155753-171962 GCA_003297045.1 Symbiodinium sp. clade C Y103 | reverse complement strand
GACATTGGCCAGGTGCCTGCATCGACTGCACCGCAGTTCAGAAGTCATGGTTGCAAGGAGGCAGTCAGCCAAATATGGTTGTCGATCGATTTCAGGCCAATGGAAAATGTACAGAGCCAGCTCTAAAAAGTCAAATTCTTGGTCTTGCAACAAAAGCAAGAAAAATCTAGCTGAATAGAATCTCAATCNGCGATAGCTCTGGCTCTTCCCATGAAGACCTGTCCAGAAATGATGCCCAATGAAGAGTGTGAATGACATTGGCCAGGTGCCTGCATCGACTGCACCGCAGTTCAGAAGTCATGGTTGCAAGGAGGCAGTCAGCCAAATATGGTTGTCGATCGATTTCAGGCCANGACATTGGCCAGGTGCCTGCATCGACTGCACCGCAGTTCAGAAGTCATGGTTGCAAGGAGGCAGTCAGCCAAATATGGTTGTCGATCGATTTCAGGCCAGTGGAAAATGTACAGAGCCAGCTCTAAAAAGTCAAATTCTTGGTCTTGCAACAAAAGCAAGAAAAATCTAGCTGAATAGAATCTCAATCGCCAAGCATTGNTTGGTCTTGCAACAAAAGCAAGAAAAATCTAGCTGAATAGAATCTCAATCGCCAAGCATTGTGGCCCAGGCAAGTATAAGATGAAGCGAGCAGAAGGTGTCGCAATTGATTGTGGGAAGCCAAAACGGTGGAACATTCGGCAACCACAGCTTTCACCTCCTTTGAGAACTCGCTGGCCCGCAGAAGGTCCATGTCGAAAAAGGAATGTTGCTGCGGGAACAAAGCTTTGCAGGAGCAAGTTTTAGCTTGCTGGAAAAGGACACTGCGCACATCTCTTTGAACAGCCAAGACTTTGCTCAAAGATTGAAGTACTTCTAAAGAACGCCAGCGTTGTGTCACTTGTTGTCGCCAGGCATCGGCTGCACAAGAAAGCCAACAGTCATGCAAGAAGTGAATTGTTTCAGCCATGTGCCTGGCACAGTCCTCTTCTTGCTCANACTTGTTGTCGCCAGGCATCGGCTGCACAAGAAAGCCAACAGTCATGCAAGAAGTGAATTGTTTCAGCCATGTGCCTGGCACAGTCCTCTTCTTGCTCAAAGCAGCCGGACACAAAGATCATATCAACAATGAAGAGACGCGACTTTATTTCTGGCCAGAAGAATACATAGAGCGCGAGCTCAAGAAACTTGAGTTGCCTTTCTTGCAAGAGCTGCATGAAAAAGCTGGAAGCAGTCACGCGAAGCAAGAATGACGCATGGCCGAGTCCCTTGGAAAGAGGGTTTGGCAATACCCAGAATAAGTGAGGGTGGGCGGACAAGGCAGGCCACACAGGTCTCAATGCTTTCTGGAATTCACGCAGCAGCCGCTCCTCATCAGTTTGCACACCCGAGCCCACTGGCCAGCAGAGAAAAAAATGTCCGAGCCATACGGCAGCGATATCTTGGGAACATCCTCCTCCCAGGCAATCCTGTAGCAGGGCTGTCGGATCACGCCCTTCCAATGTCTTGAACAAGGCAATTGTTTGCTCTTCCATCACACAAACGTTTTCGACGAAGGGCGACTCACCATTGTCCGGATGGCAACCAACGATAAACATCATGGAAACTTCCTGCGTATAGTACTTTTGCAAGATGTGCCTGTACACATTGAGTTGAAGTCTGTAGTGCCAAAGCGTGCAATCGGGAACATCTTGGAGACAATCAAGCATGTTCCTCCCAAAGCTTTGGCACTTTGATTGAATGCTTTGCGTTCGCTTCCAATCCACCAAGATGAGCTTGCTGTTGGGTAACTTCAAAACCAAATCGATTGACCCAGCCAGATCTTCCACTTCCGCGTAGATCATCCACTCTGTGCGGTAAATGACGGCGCCCATGTCCATAACAGCACGCAGAAACAACACGCACAAAGCCATCTCGTGGTCATGCGTCGTTACAAAGCCTCCATTGAGAAGACATTCAAAAGAAGTGTGCATCCACGTTCCCTGGGAGGCACCTACCTCTGCAGCATTTTTCCATTGTTGCAGAATTTCAGAATCGCTTTTAGCAACGCTGAGGAGCAGGTCCTTGTCTTGTGGATGCTCTGCAATACAATGGCGCACAAGCTTGCAAATATCTTCTGCTGGAGGAGGCGACGCTGACAGCATTGACAGAAGTTCTGAGGCATAATCCAGGGCGCGTAATTTTGACAATAGTGATGCTGGGATGCTTGATCTCAAATATTTTGGCCTTGGCCATTGGTTTCCATTACGCATCAAGGCCAACGCCTGTGCCGGATCAAATCCATGGGAAAATCTATGAATGAGGCCTGTTGCTGAAATGCTGACCCGGCAGCCATGCCAGAAGTATGTGTGGCTGAGCGCTTCAAAAGACAAATGCTGATCAAGAGGATGTGCGTTCACAAGCCGTAAGTGGTCAATGACCTCGGGAGATGCGGCCGGCCAACAGGTAGGCTTTGCTGGCATGATGCTCCGTTGAATGTATCCGCTCCGCAGTTGGCATGGCAGAAGCGGTTGCAGGCTGACACCCTGCAGAGAGGTGCAGTCAAGCAAGTTCAACGCAGAGGTCACAGGCGCAAGCAGTTTTCCATTGCGTCGAAAGTCTCGCAAAAATTTTGCAACAATTCTGTTGTGCTCTACAGGAGCCTGCACCTTGCGTTTTTTGGAGCCAGTTTCATTGCATTGTTCAACTTCACCTGCGAAACATCCCATGTCCAGGTGAGCAGCGCTTCCGCCCTGGACATCTGTATGGCCACCATAATAGAACTGCAATTGCCGGTGCACCGGTCGACACAGCTGCTTCAGCTGCGTTAGCCGCATCCCTGGCAACATATTGCATACATCCAGTAAAGCGAGCTGAAATACATCGACCGGGCGAAGCCTGTGCCAACAGCTGTTCATCAGATCGCAGCGCGCATCTGAATTCATCCCGGGTTCCAGCGGCGTCTCGCCATCCATGTCACTAGCCAACGCGTCAGCCTTTGCTGCCAATAGACACCGCACTGTCTCCACACAATTTGCATAAGCCGCTGCATGCAAAGGCGTTTGACCAAAGGTATCATGTGCATGGATGTCAGCTTCAGAAAGAATGAGGAGGTTGACCAGTTCGGGCTTGGATTTCAGTGCTGCCAGGTGCAAAGCACTGCGACGATTCCAGCCAACAATAGATGGGCTTGCAAAGCCTTGGAGCAGGACTTTGACGCAATCCTCTCTGTCGTAGGCAATGGCAGAATGCAGCACCGGCTCTTTAAATCTTCCAGGAATGTTGATCCAAGAGTCCGGCTCCTGCCCTGCTTCTAAAATTCTTTTGACACCATCAGCATCTCCCTCCAGAACTGATTGAACAAGATTGGCAGTGTAGGAAGTTGTACGTGGCCGCAAAAGAATTCCAAGAACGGATGGACAACCGATAGAGGCCCATGTAGCCAACTCGGCGACCTCTGCCCCAGAAGCATTGACAACATGTATAGCAAACGTGGGATGATTCAATCGCCAGCCCACAGCCCGTTTCAAGTCTTCGCAAGTTTCACCTTCAGCCACTTCCAGAACCAAAAGCTGTTCTCCGGTGACGGCAGATTCCAGCACCACAGGCCCTGCGCCTAGAACATCATCTGCATTGGTTTGGCGGCTNTTCAGCCACTTCCAGAACCAAAAGCTGTTCTCCGGTGACGGCAGATTCCAGCACCACAGGCCCTGCGCCTAGAACATCATCTGCATTGGTTTGGCGGCTGGGCCTATCTTGCGATCCTCAGCAAATGAACATGTGTGTTTGTTTCAACAATGGGTAAAACAATCCAAGAGGTGCCTAAAATATTTTCTAACGCATACAATCTTGGAACAAAGCTGGTGCATAGTGCGTTCTGTAATTCAGCCCAAGCATCCCCTTCCACATGGCTGAGTATGAAGCCTTCTCCAGTGGTAAACAGCACTNCCACTTCCAGAACCAAAAGCTGTTCTCCGGTGACGGCAGATTCCAGCACCACAGGCCCTGCGCCTAGAACATCATCTGCATTGGTTTGGCGGCTAGGCCTATCTTGCGATCCTCAGCAATTGAACATGTGTGTTTGTTTCAACAATGGGTAAAACAATCCAAGAGGTGCCTAAAATATTTTCTAACGCATACTTGGAACAAAGCTGGTGCATAGTGCGTTCTGTAATTCAGCCCAAGCATCCCCTTCCACATGGCTGAGTATGAAGCCTTCTCCAGTGGTAAACAGCACTNGCGTTCTGTAATTCAGCCCAAGCATCCCCTTCCACATGGCTGAGTATGAAGCCTTCTCCAGTGGTAAACAGCACTTTCCCAGGTTCTTTTGGACGAATCTTCCACAGGGTTTGGGAATGTCCGAATTGCACCCAAGCTGTCCAAGCCAGTGGAATCACATAGCCTCCTGAAATGCACGAAATAAATTCGGAGACGCTTGCGGGTTTGTGCTAGCGACTGCTCCATTTCACCTGGCGTGGAATCAGAAGATGATACTGCTGCAAGTGCTCTTTTGCAATGGGACGCTACATCTGCCCATGAATCGGCGTCAGCATCTGCTGCTTGCAGAAGAACATCNGGAATCAGAAGATGATACTGCTGCAAGTGCTCTTTTGCAATGGGACGCTACATCTGCCCATGAATCGGCGTCAGCATCTGCTGCTTGCAGAAGAACATCCGACAAGACTTGAAACAGGTTTGGGCACGCACGAAGAATATCGATGTGTTCGAAGCATATTGATTCCCACAGCTCCGTTCTCTCCTCGCTCCAACCCTTTGAATTTGCACCGCCTGCTTCATCAAGATCCTGAAGGTCATCAAACCACCAGAAGCCTTGCCTCCCCATGGCTTTGCATGTGCACCATAAATGAGGGCAAGATCCAAGCAGGCCGACTATATCCTCCATATGGCGCTGCAGGAAATCAACCATGCGCAAATCATGCCAGCACTGATCCATGCAGGCTGCTACGCATTCGCCGGCGGGTGCTGTGTGGAAACCCGAATCTCCCCAACAATCTCGCTTCAGCGGGTCGGCGCCAAACTGTAGCAACAGCCTGACAATGTCAGACTGCCGGTGCGTGCTCACTGCCATGGCATGGTGCAGTGGCCGCATCCCCGCACGGTCCGGCAGGTTGGGATCTGCCTGGTAGCACAAGAGCAACTCCAAGCTGGCCGGTGAATTTTGTATGGCGGCCAAATGGGATGGCCCATGCGGTTGACCTGCAGGTACAAAATCGCAGGTGGCGCCAGCTTGCAGTAGGATAGCTACTGCATCCAGATTGTTGAGAATAATTGCGTGGTTGAGGGCGCTGTCCTGGCAAACGCAATCTGGATCCTGTCCATCCTTGAAGAATTGGAGGATGGGCTGGCTGGTCGGGTCCAGCTGCTCTTCTTCAATCGCAGTGAAGAGCTCTTCTGTCCATGCCAGGGAAAAAGGTTTTCTGACAATGAAAACAGAAGATGGACAGCCGCAATCTTCCCACGATGCGGTCTCTTTGATGAACCCATCACCATGCAATACCTCAATGCCAAAGAAAGGGCAATCGCAAACCTGCCGCACGGCCTTCCTCACCATCCAAAGCAGGCTTGCCACCTGAGCCTCTATTGGAGTCAGAGTGCAGCGAAGCAGCAATTCTGCGTTCACAGCGGATAAGATTTCCAGCTCAACGCTTGTGTTGGCGGCGTCGGTGGATCCTCCCTGCGCATCGTTGTGGAGATTGCGCTTGCTCGCAGTAAGAACAATGCCGAACGGAAGGTGGTTCAAGCGAAAAGCCAGCTGTTGCTTCACTGACATGATTGTAGCATCTGGCGCCGCATCCAGTATGCAGATCGGCTCCCCCGTGCAAGCAGAAACAAAGGATACTGGCACAGAGCCACCTGCTGCATCCCTGGGGTTTGGATCAGGCGCCGCTTCCTTGATGGACAAAATTCGGAAGGCGCAGTCATACTCCAATGGGTTGAAAGCCTCCATGGCCATGAACCTGCCCGTGTGGCACCGGCAATCCGTCTGCACACAGCAGGTGCCGTCTCCAAAGACACGGAAACCGCAGAAGTGGTTCTGCTTGTGGAGGATGTATTTGCCAGGTAGCAAATGCTCTCGGCAGAAAGAATCCACTCGGACAATAGTTTGCCTTGGATTGGGCGCAGGCAACATGCGAAAACGCAATTTATTTTGACGATAGCTCTGGGAGCCTAGTATAACCTAGTAAGCAAACTCTCAGACGTTGTTTGGCCCAGGCACCCAAAAGGAGCTAACATCGTCCGTCCATCTTTCAATGCCCAGAAAGGGCCATTGCCCGAGTAGGGCACCTTGATGCCCACGGATCGGAATGAATCCACAAGGCATGTTTCCGTGTATCTTTCCTGCCGGGGCTTGGCTGAAGCACCTTAGGAATCAGAGCAGGCACATCGCAGTACTTATGACCGAAAAAAGATTTCAACCAACACCAGCAACAATCAAACATGGCTGCTATATATGATAATCCAAGCGGCTCTTTGCAGCTGAGTCAGCCTCCTTAGCAACTCTCTTGCCCAAAGGGCGTCTGGCAGTTGCGCTGGCCTTCTTTCCAGGCTCTGGAGATGTCGCTTCAGTTGTACTGCTGCCAAACTCTTCCAGAACAGCAATGAATTGCCGATGTTCCATCAACCGCCGCCTGGCCGCGCGTTTGGCAGCTTTCCGACATTCGTGCACGAGGACCTTGTCCCAATAGGTCCGTTCTCTGCGACGTTGTCTTTGGCGCCGAGTCAAAGTCGACCAATCTTCCCAGAAGGGTCCATCCGGGCCTCATGCAATATTCAGCAGCTCAATAAATCTCTGGTGTGTTAAAAGCTGCATGGTTGAAAGTTTTGAAAGGAGCAATGTGGATGCGCGCGTATGCAGCCAAGATGCCGGAGCCAACATCTTCGGTGCTCGGGCCTGGCCCACACAGTACATTGATTAGCACACACATTGGCTTTGCACGCTCGCAGTGACAAGTACCAAGGTTGCTTGTTGCATCACACCGCTCCTGGACTGCCTTCAAAATGTTCCAGCTCTTTACCACCTCAGCAAAATCAGCGATGTCATGGAACAAAGGGCCGACAACTAGAGCCATGAAGCGACTACCTCATTGTGAATGCGCATGCGAACCGGGGAATCTGTGACATGACTCGTTGCTTTACTTGCGCGACAAGTTACAGCAATTTCCCTGATCATTGTCCAGGTCGCCACGAAGAATCAAAAAATTGAGCGGTCCTGGCGCAAGGCAGGCAAGAAACAAGCGACCGGAAAGTTGTCGAGACACCCAGCAACTGCCTGCAGGCTGTCCTCCAAAACTTGGGCGCTTATGGCCTTGGAGCTCTGAGNAGTGGCATGTCCATAGCCAAAGGACTGCCTGGCCCAACTTCACGTCAGTTGCAGACTTCCATGTTCCGATAGGGTCAAAACCGGCCACGGATCCTTATTGATGCAAAAGGCAAGCGAACAGCAAGACAAAGGCTTACTGTAGCTTTCTCAACACAAGCGCCTGCTCGCACACACAGAGAGAGAGAGAGATATATATATATATATATGATATATGATTCTCTCTCTGTGACTCTGTGTGCGTGAGCGTCTGCTCTCTTGCAATGAATTTAAAGACAAGAATCTTTCCGAGTGGCAGCTGCAGGACGACATGACGCAAAATGTGGGATGCAAGAAGCGAAGAAGATCGTGACAGTTTGTCTTGATCCGGAAAGCACTGCGGTGGCAACACAGTGAGACAGAGCTGAAAGCATGAAGGGCAGCCAACCCCACGCTTCTTCATTTCCTGCAAGCCATTCTTCCCTGCGTGGTCTCTAGCAATATCATAGTACCCTTTGGCAAATCAACCTGCCGAGTTAACAGCACATCGACATGTCTGTTGGTAGTGCGTATACGCAATATCTTGCACACAATAAACACACAGTGAAGATGTCACGCGCGCTAACCACGGTAATGTATGGATGCTCCGATACCAGACTTTCTTCGCTACCACGCTCTCCGCACACACAGACCTGCACGAATGGCAATTCAAGAACTTGGGCATACAATAGCAACAACTTCCGTGCGCTGCACTTGCAGATTGCATTCGCAAAGTGTGTAAATAGTGGATGCGCAGATTTCAAAACACTCCAATACACGCCCCGTTGCCAGGGCACGCGCCAATCCGCGCGCACCCAAAATGCAGGAGAGGCACCGGACATCACCGGACATAGTCCGGTCGGTCTGTGACGCTCCGCTACAACCTTCTCCGCTACCACTCTCTCCGCTACCATGCCCTCCCCACGCCCAGAACTGCATGAGCGGCAATGTCAGAACTCGGCTGTAAGCAGCATGCACCCACCACAATAGCAACAGCGCAATGGCTTCTGTGCACTGCACCTGCAGATTGCACACAGGAAATGTCTAGTGGAGGGAAGGAAGTCAGCGCAGATGTCATCACGCTCCTATATAGGCACACGCCCCGTTACCACGGTGCGAGCTAATCTCCGCGCAACCGAAATGCAGGACAGGCACCGGACATCACCGGACACAGTTCGGCTACAGGGTTTTCACCAAGTGGCTGGTGTTGCTCGCAGCAAGTACGCAAGATGAAAACTGGACGGCAAGGACACATGTGCGAAGGACGCTCCGCTACAACCTTCTCCGCTACCACTCTCTCCGCTACCATGCCCTCCCCACGCCCAGAACTGCATGAGCGGCAATGTCAGAACTCGGCTGTAAACAGCATGCACCCACCACAATAGCAACAGCGCAATGGCTTCTGTGCACTGCACCTGCAGATTGCACACAGGAAATGTCTATAGTGGAGGGAAGGAAGCCAGCGCAGATGTCATCACGCTCCTATATAGGCACACGCCCCGTTACCACGGCGCGAGCTAATCTCCGCGCAACCGAAATGCAGGAGAAGCACCAGATACCGTTGATAAGCATGCTGGTGTGCGAAATGTTCTCGTGACACAGGATTAATGTCGTCCACGCATAGTATTGTGCGCGCTTGTGTGTGGCGCGGGTGGGTCTAAGATCTTTTATAGATAGCTATGCAATTAGTTCAAGAAAGTAGCCCAAACTTCAGTAAAATACAGCTTCCTAACAGTTCTTCTGCTACAAAAAATTTGCTTCACCAACTGTCCAGCCACTCTTCCCACATTAGCACCGCTTCATTTTCGGCCCGGGCCGGTAGGTCAGGTATGCAAGGAGGTCAAGCTTAGCGTGGAGGCAAAGCAACGGGCCCAACCACAATCTTGATTGCAAGAATGTTGACTGCAAGTTTGTGTGTTTTTATTGGATGGCTTGATGGATGGATGCCTGGATAGATCTAACTAGATCATAGTAGTCCCACAAATATATATATATATATACAGATATATATATATATATACAGTATAGATGGAAAATATAATCTAATTGTATATATGTGGAACGTAGGCGATATGCGCCTTTGCTTGTACATGTTTTCCTTTTCGAGCTGCGCTCTTCTGAGCTATGCCTTGCCGGCTGCTCGGCAAATGCGCTTTTGCATTCAAACACATGCCTGCGTGTGTGTATGCGTCCGCAAAAATGTACATATGTGTTCGTGCGTGCTTTTAGATGCGCCTGCCAATGAATGATGCTTGAAACATGTACATACCTGTAAAATAAATCCAGACCTCTGCAAACACCTATGTACATGTATACGTTTGCGCGGTGTTTCTTCGTTCGTTTATTTGTTTCTTGCTTGTATGCAGGCATGTGGACTTACATCGCAAGCACGCCTTCGCGTGCTTAAGTGGCTTTGGACCGCGCTTTCTCAGCACAGCAAAAACAAGGCAAGCTTTGCTTACCGGTGTCTTTTGTCGTTCAGCAAAAGTTGGCATCAGGCATGTGCCCCACAATAATGAATTTCCATGCATTCTTGCTTTTTTTGGACATTGAAAGCTATAAGCACCAAAAGCTGTACTGTGGGTAGGGATCCAAGGTTGCAAGGGGTGATTTTGCCGATGGGTTTTGGTTGAGTAAGGAACCCTTTCAAAAGGAAACTACGCTGCAACATTGACGTTGCCTCGTGTTTGACTGAGTACCGTGTTCCACCTAGAGTTTGAAGATATCAGACGCGAAGACAATGTCAATGCTGCATGGCGCAGCAAATTCTCGGTGCTCTGGTCCTCTGGATTTCTACAATTCCTGAAGAATCTGAATTTCCGGCAGTAGTGTAACCAGTATAGTGATCCATTAATGTCTCTGAAGAATCTAGCGTGATTGCCCCATGAAGGGTGGTGATGTTGATTCATGATCCAAGAGCACATAACAGTGGTATGGTTATGTGTTCCATGGAGGTAGGAGATTTGATTTAAAAACATCAAATGGGGTATGGTTAATTGTCCCATAGAGGGTGCATCCTTGAAGTGAAACCCCCAAAAACGGTTCGGTCAACTGTTCTACAAGGATCAAAATTTTGATACGCTCAAAAACAATCTCACTAGCGATATGGTAAGTTATTGCATGGGGGTTGGACTCTAATGTAAGCCTTAACAGCAATATTGAAAAATTAGCTTGAACCCTAAAGATGTTAACACCTGATAGCGGTATAATCAAAGGTTTCATTGGGTGTGAACCTGAATGACTTGTCTCAAACCTCAACAGTTGTGCCATGGGGGAAGGACATTTGATCCGCACCAATAAATGAGCCATCAGAAATACCCCTATGCCATCTCGTTTTACTAGCTGGTTAGCACTATTTCTGAAAACTAAACTATAGTATACTTGCAGTAACCCATCAACATGAACCCATCAACAGAGGTAATGGTTAAATGGTGCAACACCAATTCTATCACGAAACTCTTCGAGAGCATGCAAACACACTCGGGTGAGCCAATGGTAAAAAGCAGCCGCTCCCCAACAAAACAAATGATGGAAGGTGAAAAATCAGCCGCCCCTAGAGCAGGTGGTCGAACGTGGTAAATCGGCAACCTCCTAGTAGCAAGTGCAAGAAGAGATACAGTCCGGTTTTAGCCCTGCAGAGATGCCACTTGGGTGGCTTCCGGAAATGACAATGTTTATATTGGATCCTTCATCAAGCAAAATCAGGAAAGAAAACCGACCTCCCCCTACATCAGTTGCTATTGGACTTGAATTTTCAGAAAAAGTGCCAATGAAATTATACATGTCTTCTGGTGCACATTCCTTTCACGCCCAGTTCACCGACTCATCGCCGATTGGCGCGAAATCATTAACGCAAGCCGTGGCCGAACTGCTGCTATCAAAGCAAGCGCGGATCATCTTCAGACGGTCAGAATGATATATCTGAACGTTTCCTCAGGCCCATCCAGGCGTGAGTTGATGGTGAAAGGCTCTTGAGATTTTGTTCTCACATTGCTTGGGTGGTTTGCAGGAAGTGGCAAGTGCACCGTAATTCAATGCCCGTAGCAACCTTCATTAGTTCAAGGGCTTTTCGGAGGCAGGATTTGAAGGTGTGACACACGACCTTAAAGATGAATGAAACTTCGCCGTGTTCACTACATCTAGCAAGGTTAATACTGACAAGAGACCAAAGGAACGAAGTTGCTCCATAACGGCGTCTTCAACGCCTTGGGTATTGGTCACAATGACTCGTCGCCATTTTTCCTCAGTTTGCTTGCATCAGCTCACGTCTGAAGCAACGTGGCAGAATACGATGCNCTTCAACGCCTTGGGTATTGGTCACAATGACTCGTCGCCATTTTTCCTCAGTTTGCTTGCATCAGCTCACGTCTGAAGCAACGTGGCAGAATACGATGCTGCTTGCAGTTGAAAAACATATCTATCTATCAATCTATCTATCTATCTATCTATTGGTATAATACGTCTAAAGAGCTTCAATGAGAGCTGTCCCTTCCCCAGCAGTTCAACATGAACGTTATTACGGTGCTGGTGAAACNATCTATCTATCTATTGGTATAATACGTCTAAAGAGCTTCAATGAGAGCTGTCCCTTCCCCAGCAGTTCAACATGAACGTTATTACGGTGCTGGTGAAACGATGACAACTTCTGTGAAACGTGGACAACTTCTACGAAACGATGAAATCTTTGAAATCTTCTTTGAAACACTGCAAAAAGCTCTTGAATGGACTACACCCACATATATTTATGANGAAACGTGGACAACTTCTACGAAACGATGAAATCTTTGAAATCTTCTTTGAAACACTGCAAAAAGCTCTTGAATGGACTACACCCACATATATTTATGACGATGTATGTGTATATATATATATAAATATATGTGTATATATGTCTGTTTTGTCTGGATGCGAGTCAAATTATAAGGTCCGGAACAGGTCCTGTGACCACACATGATCCATACACCCGTTCCATACCTTTGTTCCATACCTTTGTTNTTTTGTCTGGATGCGAGTCAAATTATAAGGTCCGGAACAGGTCCTGTGACCACACATGATCCATACACCCGTTCCATACCTTTGTTCCATACCTTTGTTCCATGCCTTTGTTCCATATCCTCTTCCATACCTTTGTTGATCCATGTTAAAGTTCTTGAGAGGTTTTGTTGAGGTCGTTGGGGCTAGTTCTTGAGTCATGTTGAACCTATGTGGAGCCCATGTTGGGACTATGTAGGGCCTATGTTGGGCCTATGTTGGAAGGAGGTATGGCTTGTTTTGGCCCACTTTGTGGCCCGAAATAACCCTCAACAACAGCTAGGGGTTGTTGAGGGTTGTTGAGGTCGTGTTGGGGCTAGTTTTTGAGTCCCATGTTGGGCTCTTTGGGGCCATGTTGGGGCTATGTTGGGGCAATGTGGTGCCTATGTTGGGTTATTTGGTGGGCTATATGGGGCTCCGTGAAGCTCTCTTAACGGGAAAAGGATTTCTCAACCGAAAACTTTTCGGTTGGGAAATAATTTTCGGCCTTGTGGAGGGCTATGTGGGGCCAATGTTGCGCCATCTTGGGCCAAGAACGGCGTGTTCCTTTTGGCCTTGATACAAGGCCTAAAGGAACACGCCTCTTTGGGGTCACTTTGGGGTCATGTTGGGGCCACGTTGGGCTTGCGTTGGACCTAACTTGGGCCTATCTTGATCCATTGTTGGGCTCTTGTTGGTCCAAATCACGGGGGCTCCTTGCAGCATTGATTCACGAGGAGCACATGGTTTTGGGGCCATGTTGGGGGTGGTGGTAAACTGCCAGGAAACCCACACTCATTCCATACGTTCGGAACACCGCGGAACGTTCCACACCCAATTTTGACTCGCAGTCAGGTGTGTGTGTGTGTGTGCAATAACTGCACACAGGAAGCAGCCAAGTCACGCCGTCTTTTTTGCGTGATCCGCCCTAAGCCCGCAGCAGTACACAAAACCCCCTTCATCTTTCCGTATCTCCGTTCTGCTGAAAAGAAAGCACAATGTAGAGCTAACAAGGTGCTCACACCATCCAGTTGACACCTCAATACAGGCTAGAAACTCCAGATCGCGATCGATGACGCGAACGTTCCCAGGAATCCTGAGAACGAAATTTTGCAGCAAGCCGGATTGGGGAATATCAAGGCAAGGCCATTGTCTTAGCAGATCACCTAACAACACTTTTCTAGATTCCTTGTCACAGTCACAGACTTTTTTCGCGGGTCAAGTCTAGAGTGCAAGTCTAGAGTCGCGGCGGTTTGCTTCCCATCTGTCGGCATCGTAGTCATTCCACCTCAACAGTGGAAAGCACGCAGATGATGTCCTGCAAGATTTGTATAGCTATCAGGGAATTGCGCACTGTACGCGGCTGGTAGCTTGGCTTGTGTTTACCCTGCACACTGGTTTATGGATTTCGCTACCTTGTTAGTTATAGGCTATGGTCCCTTGAGAAACCGGTCGACTGGATTTTCAAATTCAGATATCCACCAACTAACTAACCCCAGAGCCAACAAAGCAATGTTGTAAAAACCCAAGGCCGAAAAACAAAACGTGATATTTCTATGTTCCACTTACCAAAGCGTGAGCTTGCACCATGGGTATGAAAGTTCTACAACCATTGAGTTGGCCAACGGTTTTTGGTTCGAATCCCGTCGCCCCATGCTCCAAGAAGTTTGCTGTTTTCGTGTCTGACCCGGGTGGTCTGATTCTTGAAAGCAACAGCTTGATAATTATTGGTCATTGAAACATCGTACAAGAATTGTTGGGGGCACCACAGACAAAAGGTATTTGGAAAACCTGTTTGGAAACAACCGCCAGCACAGCACCCCTTACAAATCATGAGAAACACGCAGCGCCCTCTGCACAATCACACGCCCGAAGAAATCATATGAAATCAGACTTTGCGCAAGGTTAAAATCGTTAATCCCTAATGGCTAACGTTTTTTTTGGAACAACCTTGGTTGTCTTATTTTGCTAGTGCAACTCAGGAAGGGTCTTTGTATTAATCTTCAATATTTAACGTTGAAGGGAACCACTGTCTGCGTAGCCAAGTAGCCAAGAGTTCCTTCGTGATGGAACTGCTTCTTCCTGAAGCAGCAGTGCACGGAAACAGGTGGCATCTTGATATGGCAATTTTCCGCTTAGTTTCGAATTGCTCCATCGTTTGAAGCTTGTTTTTTCTCTGCTTGCAGCAAGTGTCCTGGAGACACCTTTTTTGGATCAGAAACAGGTTGCGAAGGACACTTGTCAATATTTGCCTCAAAGTAGAAATTTGCCATCTTGAAAGTACTTGGCCAAAAGAAAAGCCGGTATAGCTTTTATTTTCAAGGCAAACCATCGGTATCAAACATGATGATGGCGACAACACCAATGAACCTATAAAGCTGTTTTATTCAAGATAAAACTAGATTGATGCGACAGCCATGTTGCCTTGTCCCACCACGTCGTCTGATCAGCTCGCTTGCCATAGTGGTGGTCCAAAACCTTAGATGGTGAAAGCCGATCGGTTCCGCTTTTTTGAAAGCGGATCAGTTCCGCTTTTTTGGGTCCTATAAACAGTAGTCTGAGTCTGTCACTAGACACGTTCGTAAATATTCCCCCCATGACTCCATGCCAGCTGGTTTCCCTCGGGCCTTCAAATGCATCTCTCTTTCTTGGACACGGCTTGGCTCAATGAGCCTTTTCCAAAAAATTGTTTTGTCTGCCTACCCTTCTTCCTACATGGCCCTTCATTAGTGGGAAGCAAACACCATAGGCACACGCACACATACACACAAATATTTCTATACATGCGTGTGTTCGGAGGTGCATCTATCATTGCATTCCTTCGACTGAAGACCTTGCACACTCAGAAACCTATCAGCATCCGGCCAACGTTTCATGCATTAGGTAAGACGTAAAAACGCTGCGCACAGCATGAAAAAGCATGAAAAAGCGCAAAAAGTCAAGCACCCTAGAGCCGCAGCGCAAAGGCTGAGGAGCAACAAGCACACAAGCCACAGGTCGCAGCCCAAGGCCGCCGGGCCCATAGAGCATAGAGGCCAAAGGCCGCAAGACCACAAGGCGCACAAAACATTTAAAGGCCACAAGGCGCAAGGCCGCAGGGCGCACAAAGTATAATGGCCGCAGGGCGCACACCACATTTAAAGGCCGCAGGGCGCAAAGCCGCAGGGCACACATTTAAAGGCCGCAGGGCGCAAGGCCGCAGGGCGCACACAGCATGTAATGGCCGCAGGNCCACATTTAAAGGCCGCAGGGCGCAAAGCCGCAGGGCACACATTTAAAGGCCGCAGGGCGCAAGGCCGCAGGGCGCACACAGCATGTAATGGCCGCAGGGCGCAAGGCCACAGGGCGCACACAGCATTTAAAGACCGCAGGGCGCAAGGCCGCAAGGCGCACGCAGCATCTAAAGCCCGCAGGGCGCAAGGCCGCAAGGCGCACAAAGCATTTAAAGGCCGCAGGGCCGCAGGGCGCAAGGCCGCAGGGCGCAAGGCCGCAGGGCGCAAGGCCGCAGGGCGCAAGGCCGCAGGGCGCAAGGCCGCAGGGCGCAAAGCCGCAGGGCACACATTTAAAGGCCGCAGGGCGCAAGGCCGCAGGGCGCACACAGCATGTAATGGCCGCAGGACGCAAGGCCACAGGGCGCACACAGCATTTAAAGGCAGCAGGGCGCAAGGCCACAGGGCGCACACAGCATTTAAAGACCGCAGGGCGCAAGGCCGCAAGGCGCACACAGCATCTGAAGACCGCAGGGCGCAAGGCCGCAAGGCGCACAAAGCATTTAAAGGCCCCAAGGCCGCAGGGCGCAAGGCCGCAGGGCGCAAGGCCGCAGGGCGCAAGGCCGCAGGGCGCAAGGCCGCAGGGCGCAAGGCCGCAGGGCG
>BGPT01000915.1:135977-154129 GCA_003297045.1 Symbiodinium sp. clade C Y103 | reverse complement strand
AATTAAATAATTAAATGTGAAATAGGCCCTTTTCACATTTAATTATTTAATTATTTAATTAATTCAATAATTAAATAAATTAAATAAATTAAATAAATTGAATATTCAATTGTTTCTGGAAAATGGGAATCCCAAACAATTAAATAATTAAATAATTAAATGTGAAATAGGCCCTTTTCACATTTAATTATTTAATTATTTCATTAATTCAAAAATTATTTAAATAGATTAATTAAATTAACTATTCAATTGTTTCTGGAAAATGGGAACCGGAGGTCTGACCATTGTGAACCGCATTATACCTATTNTAAATAGATTAATTAAATTAACTATTCAATTGTTTCTGGAAAATGGGAACCGGAGGTCTGACCATTGTGAACCGCATTATACCTATTATTCCCTCGTACCCCCCCCCCCCGCACACACACACACAACCGTTTCGCGCACCACTCTGTCACTGATACATCTGTGGCACATACCTCTTGCACACATCTTTCACACGCAACACATCTTTCACATACAGCCCTGTCAGACACACATCCCTTTCAAACCATCTCTCTCCCACCACGTCCTACCTCTTTCTTCCTCCCACCCATCTCATTTTCACATTTCCTTGGTGTTTATTGGAAAAAGTTGACATGTGGGGTTATCTGATCCTTTATTTTTTGTTTGTGGCGGTATTCCTTCAGATTTTCCCTTCAAACAATCCAATGCAACCAGTTACAATCTTGCAGACAGGATTTACACCTTTCTTTACTGGTAGTACCATAGTTTTATGTGTTTGGTCAGCAAACCCAATGACAATGACATAAGCACACACACACATATATATATATATGTATGTATATGTATATGTATGTGCTTTTTTGTGAATAGCAAGACTTGGCAGCTATGAAATTGAGATGTGTGGCTATGCTCCAAAATTCTGATCCACAAACTATCAATGTTTATTGATCTAACATTAGTCATCATTAGTGAAGTAGGGAAACACCTGTCTGTTTGGCACGCCGAGGCTGGGACACCCCTCTACAACGCAATTATTGAATCTTGCAAAACAATCTGCAGAAAAGATATGGAAACATGAAACATGCAAACAGTTTTGAATATTATGTTGCACATCATCATACTAGCGTATGTACAATGTTCTTCAATGTTCCACATCATAAATTGCGTTGCTTCGAGTGATCCCCACCATGCCATTTCAAGTCATTTATCCTGACATTCTATCTGAAATTCTATCTGGCATTCTATCTGACATATGCTCTGGCATTCTATCTGACCTATATTCTGACATTCTTGCTGACAGTATATCATATATGGCATTCTGTCTGGCATTCTATCTGACATTCTATCTGGCATATGTTCTGGCATTCTACCTGACATATGTTCTGACATTCTATCTGACACATATTCCGACATGTTTTCTGACATTCTATCTGGCACTCTATCTGACACAGATTCTGGCATTCTATCTGACAAATATTCTGGCATATATTCTGACATTCTTTCTGGCATTCTATCTGACATTCTATCTGACATTCTATCTGGCATTTTGCCTGACACATATTTTGACATTCTACCCGGCATTCTATTTGATCTTCTTTGGACATTTTAGCTGACGCATATTCTAACATTCTATCTGACGTTCTATCTGGCATCTCGTCTGGCATGCTATCTGGCATACTATCTGGCATTCTATCTGGCATTCTTTCTGACAATCTACCTAGCGTTCTATCTGACATATATTCTGACATTCTGCCTGGCATTCTATCTGGCACATATTATGATATATATTTTGGCATTCTAACATTCTATCTGACATTCTATCTGGCGTATATTCTGACCTTCTATCTGGCATTCTATCCGCATTGTTTCTGGCATTCTATCTGGCATTCTTTCTGACAATCTACCTGGCGGTTGAAGTCCGGCAGTGCGCACTGTGATCTTGCGGTTGCGGCTGAAGTCCGGCAGTGCCCACTGCGATCTGGGGCTCGCGGCTGAAGTCCGGCAAGTCCGGCAGTGCCCACTGCGATCTGTGGCTGGCAGAAGTCCGGCAGTGCCCACTGCGATCTGTGGCTGGCAAATGAAGTCCGGCAGTGCCCACTGCGATCTGGACTGCGAAGAGGAGGAGGAAGAGAAGGAGGACGGAAGAGCTTTTGTAAAATCTAACAACCCTCACCGGGCAGGTAAAGAAAAACAAACCTTACATACATGATTGGGGTCTTTTCACGGCACTCCTCTGAATGAAACCAGTAAAACCCATCACCATCTGCCATTTTTTTCCTCCAAATCCCGTCCCCGCGGCCAGCCTTCCCCACGCCGTCTTTGATCTCTTCCACACTCTGCCGCAAGAGCCTCGTGCAGAGCGATTCGTGATTTTTAGGGCCAATGGGATGGCCCTGCAAAATCTATAGAGACAAATCCAAGAAATCGATGCAACAGACTTGAATGTTTGAGTGACAATTGTATTCATACTTTTTATGTGTTGCAGCATGTTCCAGCAAAGAACTACTGGAGCAAAAAAGAAGACTACACCGATTTTAGTGACTAGTATTATAGATATACAACCTGTTTAGTTGCAACATTTCTTTTATTTCTGGCATTTTCTGGCAAACAGGATGGCTCTGGCAATTGTGCCACCTGTCCCCCGTTGAGACCTGGGACAAACTAATCAGGACTAAGCTTAGATCTCCTGCACAAAATCAGCTTTAATAGCTGGAAGTACCCATGCGGTAGAGGGATCATATGAGGTGTGGCCTGTCAAAATGAACATGTCATGGAATATGTACATATGAAAATGAGAAATATACAGCTTGAACAAAACTTGCGGGAACCCATCCACAAAAGTTCACGTTGAGCAGGATATGAAATTCTGCCATCGTTAAAATGACCAAATTATGCAGCATGAACATGCAAAGCGTGAAAAACTGGGTACCTAAAGATTGTCATGTGGGAGACATTTATGATTGACTATGAAGTTTTAGGTCCCCCGTTCTCAGACAAAGAGGAGAAGAGGGTTTGTTGTTGCGTTAACGACTTGAACAGACCTATTGGCAATTGGCTATCATCAATCCGTTGTATAAAAAAGGAAACCACGTCAAGTTTAAATCAACGACCTAGTGACCTTGTGAGAATGGATTTACCCAAGAAAACGGAACAAGTACGAACAAACCTGAAAGTGCAATTCAAACATGCTTGCAAGAACCAATCAGCAAGCTGCGATGAAAGCGTGAGCGCAATCAGTTTCTGTGATTCTTCGGATGGGCATGCTGCAGCGCAGAGTCCGGATGTGACATCAAATGTCCTCTGCTAATCGCTAAGCCAACAGTTTGACATGGAATATACACCATTTATAGAATTTTATAGATGATATTCCCGTCTCAATGCCAGTTCATACAAGGCAGATCCTCTGGCACGATAGCCTAAGTTGGTGTTCTAAAACTATATATGTGAATTCATGTGAATTCTATTGTTCATGGCAAATGTCTAATGAATGTGGTATGTGAACCTACTTACATCGCTGGTAAAGGTTGCTTTTCCCAAACAGCCATCCTTGCATCCGGTCAAAATAAGTATCGCCACCTCTTGAATGACACGAATCAGTCGTGCTAGTAAGGTAATTGTAGCCGGTACAGCACCCCTGAAAAATATAGACAAGTTGGACGCCATTGGACACCTGATGATTATTGGGAAAACACCATCTACCCTCTGGTAAACTAACATAACTATGGAAAATCACCATTTTTAATGGGACAATCCACTATAAATGGCCATTTTCAATAGCTATGTTAGTTCACCGGAGGGTACTATCTTGGAAATAGTTCTATCTCCTTGAGGCTTTCTATCCGCGATTTCTTACATCTGCACCCTGTCTTGAGGTCCCCGCTCGGCCACTGGCACCGTATGCCGAGGCACATGTTTTCGTAACTCAACTTGGCCATCTGCATGCTCTTTGCGGTTCCATACATCTGCATACACCCTGGGCAAACATGTCTACTCTTGGGCACAATGGCGAAAAATTATCCCCAGCAGATTTTAGAGTAAAATCCAATATTATCAGAATTAAGAATATCAATGCAATCCATTAATAAATCATTGTTGATCTTATCATTAAAGCTCCTAAAAACTCCATGAATATTTCTTAAGCTATCCCATCGCGGTTAGGATTCACGCCCCAAACCCTGGGGACCCACCGCTGGACCTGATACAAAGGCATCCAAGTCAATGAGTCCCTCCTCCTCTGCATCCAGGAGAAGGAACAAAGTCCTGCGAGATTTGCCCTGAAAAGGTCTCAAACAAGTCCGACTCCCACGTGTGTCTCATGTATAAACTACGTAAACTTGAGAACACGTAAACTACTGTACACATGGCAGGTGTATTCCATGAAATACATCTCAAAGGTTCAAACAATGTGCAAGCTTTTGAGACCTCAATTGGCAAATATCTTGATATCAAGGTGGAAATTGTTCACATTCTTGAGTTGCTTAAAGAAAATGCGGGTAGTATCTTTGCCGCTAAAAACCGGTTTCCAGTGGATTTCTGTAGTTAATTCCTTTTATCATGTTATCTTTTGACAAATCCTTTTCACAATGGTTTGCCGATATATTCATACCATGTGGTTTTCCCCTTTGCAAATGATCAAATTGTTTTTCGCCGTGGGTCCAGACATCGTCTGTCGAAATACCCATGGATTCGAGGAAATTCTGCAGCTCGGGCTGTTCCATGGCAACGTTCAAATCCTCGAGGTGGTGCCCCTCCGCGGGCACCACGTTCAACGAAAAATGCCGAGGCCGGTGTCACATTTGTTGACCCAGAGAAGTTGTAAAAAACGAAGCTTAGAAAGAGCACATCTCTGCCCTCATTCATATCAAACACCCGCCAGGGACCATGGTTTAGTAGGGTTTACATTCATGTTTACATGGATTTACACATATTTGGGACCATGATATTTACATAGGCGGTGTTCAAAATGGGGATGGAATTATCTAGTTTCCCGGCCCAAAAAACGACTCCAGGAACGAGGCGCTCCAATGCTCACGTACTTGACATCTTCGCGATCCATCCTGGGGCTACAAGCCTTGACCATTGAAATCCACCCAAAACGAGTTAAAACGGTTACGGCCCTTTACCAGTTATAAATGGTTATTGCGTATAAATGGGGGAATAATTTCATAAATGGGGATATAACTGACTTCTATTATAAGTAAAGGGTCATAACTGAAGATGTAAAAAATCAAGAGCGCATGTTGCCATGTTTGTGTTAAATCCGCATAGCAATTTCCACAACCGCGCCGGCATCAGCTAAAGAACAAAGCAAACTCCATAGTTAAGAGTGCCGGTGGCAGCTAACCATTGGAAAATTACAAATTGTTTTTTACTATTTTGCAAAAAGTAGCATCTGAAATAGCGTTGTGAAAAGTGGCACTCAGTGGCTGAGCGGATTGGAACTCTTAAGTCCCTTGTTGCAAAACAACAAAACAGAACCCATTGGCACAGGTGATTTCTCCAAAGATCCGGCCAAGTTTCATGAGTTTAGCTGCTGTTCATCAAAGCTTGCTTTATTTCTACCCCAAATTTTAGCAAACCTAAATTGGATCAAACCATACCGAGGCGCTTGGAAACCAACTGCTGGTGGTGGGGCCACACATCTCTAATATATTCTGGTCGGTGGTTTTTCAACCAGCCTGAAAACGATTTGCTAGTTGGGATCAGTATATGTTGAAAATAAGATATAAAATCAAACACTTATCTGAGACCACCAACAAGATAGAGATAGTCAATTGATGTCAATTGTGTGGTCATGATGATGATCATCATCATAATCCCTTTGTTGTACAGGAGACTTTTGGAACATATGTGAAAAGCCGACAGAGTCCCAATACTGTTATTTTGCTTAAACCTCCACAGCAAATCCCGAACTGATGTTTGCGATGCACTCTTTAAAAAATGGCCAAGGATTTGTCAAATCCCGTGGAAAATTAACAAATAGATCATCAGGGCATATAATTAAACCCTCAAGATATCCCCTTTATCTCAACATATCTCAACATTTTACATGATTCTAGGTGGTGAAAAACCTTGATCAATTATATATATATATATCTAAAACAATAAATTACAGCAATGTTCACCATCTAAAATAAAGAAAACCTTCATTAACTATTGAACAAAACATATAAGTAATGAACAATGTCCAGGAAATTCCCAAAAAGAACACACAGCAAACAAAGTCCAACCGCTGCCGAAAATCTCTTGGAAAATGGCCTTCAACTGTGCGGCCTCGCCAAGAGCAGCTGGGGCGAGGCAACCGAAAAGTCCATGGGGGAACTTAGATCCGGGATCCAATGGGGTAGTTTGATGACAATGTTTGAATGTATAGAACATAGAATATACAGATGTGTATGCATAGATCATTTCAATAGTATATGATATGATAGTTGCAATATAGTATTGGAAATAAACAATAATGTAAACAAAAAAAATATAAACGACTAAAACAATAGGATAATATATATATATATATTAGGTCGCACCAGTAACCCTTTCCTCTACTCGTGTTTTTTCATTGCATATGTTCATCTAGCAGCTCAATGGGGTCAAATTATTCATAGCATGCTGCGGGCCTATCGCTTTGTTCAAAAAACGGAACATAACATCACGCAAACCCAAAATAGATAAGTGTCATCATGTTAAGTGTAATCTCTGAACACACGAGTAGATCGTGCATGGTTTCATATTGTTTAATTTGTTTCATCAAAACATATTATCAAAACCATGTTTCTTTTCTGGACAAACTAGGACTATGACAAACTACGGTAAACTATTGTAATTCGTCTGAAATCAAGCTATTTTGGGCTAGTTACCCCAGCATCATTCCGGTGACGTCGGAGAACTCGGTGAGGTCGTGATCAAATTTATCCAATCTCCGTGATAGCGCATGGCTCTATCCCAAGCATACTACCATGTTCGTTGGTTAAATCATGTTAGATCATTTTAAATCATGTTAAATCGTGTTAGTGAGTTATAGTGTTTACTCATATGTTTGTTGCTCAAACTACTCTCCCCTCCCCAAAATCAAACGTCCCTCTAAATTAAAAAATCTACAGGATTCTAGGGGGAGTTTTTATTATCAAGGGGTATTGAACATTCGAGGGAAAACCTTGCTCCTTATATATATGTCACTGTTAAACCGTGTTTTTTTTTAATGTTTGATTTCAAAAAAAAGGTCCTTTTAAAAATCCATTAAAAGTACTTCCAAAATTGGCTTTCGAAGCTTTCCCTTAGTTTTGAATTTAAAGCCTTAATTAAATAGACTAAAACTTTTTTGATTTTAAAAGACGACGGACCCTAATAAAAAACACCCCGGGGTTAACTAGTCTTTGTAATTAGCGGGTTAAACCCTCAAATTGGACCTCGAATTTTAAGGTGTGTTCTAAAGGGATCAATTTAAAATTGAAGTGGCCAATCTGAAATGTCCCAAAACAAACAATCTGGGGTAGCAATTATTATTCAGGGGACGGTTAATAACAGGATTTAAAGAAGGGATTATGTTAAATCAGCTAAATCACCATGAGTATTTCTGAGTCGATGGGTCCAATAGTTGGCCGATTCCACCGTCCGCCATCACGCGCCACATGTCGCTGCGCCTGCTGAGACTTGGAGTTGACCTGCTTCATGGTAGCAACTTCTTTGTCGTGGGAAGCCGTTTCAATGGCCGTATTGCAAAAGACCTAAGTCGATCTAAATCGGTGTGTGAACTTTGAGAAGTGAGCTGCCCCCAAGTAGACAGCGCACTGACGAAGGGCTGCAGCAGCAGCCGCCAAAGCCGCAGCAGCAGGAACCAACGCNTTGAGAAGTGAGCTGCCCCCAAGTAGACAGCGCACTGACGAAGGGCTGCAGCAGCAGCCGCCAAAGCCGCAGCAGCAGGAACCAACGCAACCACACCAAAGAAACAAACAGCCCCAGAAAGCCCAAGAACCTCACCAACCCCAAACCAACCGGGGAAAACCAAACCAAACAAAAGCACCAGCCAGCCGCAAAGAGGCGCAAGCAAAACACCCGCACCCCCAAGAGCCGAGCAAAGTGAAGAACGGATGAGAACCCCGCACTCCACAAAGCCAGGTGGGAAGACACCAATGGCAAGTCGGAAAAGCTGGGCATACAACAACAAACAAGCAAGTCATGGAGGATGAACATGAGACCACAAGGTCTTTTGTACATGCACAAGCCAAGACTGAACTGCAACCATATCAACGGCCTGCTGGTTGACCACCCACCCAAAACGNTCGACATACACGCGAGACATGATGTGAGAATCAGGTCTACAACGACGCTCAACCTGACGCCAACCAAGCCAAGCCCAAATGGTCATGATAACCGGGCCCAAGGGATCACCTTGGGGCATGGAAGGGCCAGACAAGGTCACCGGGTGCGTGTGGGACTGAAAAGAAACCCAACGCCTTTGATCCTGCCAGACCTTGATAAGCACCACAACCAACTCGCGTGGCCAACCCAAATGAAGCAAAACCTCTTGGGTGACCATTGGGTCTAAGCAATCAAATGCTTTCGAAAAATCCAAAGTCATAAGGTAACCGTGGACGGACAAATGCTCCAGAAGATCAACGACCACCTCACCGGTAGAGACAGCATGAGCAACAGCAAACTCAGCCGGAACATGTTCGCGCATCCAGGAACGCACGACACCACGAGTCCAAGCACTGGTCCAAATCCTCCACCAACAGGACAAAACAGTAATGGGACGAGTGTCCTGCACCGACACCACTTTGTCTTGTCTTGCCGAATTTTACCAGGCTTAGGGAGACAGACCATGCGACTTTCGCACATTTGAAGTGGCACAGTACCGCACAGCAGCCAACGTTTAGTAAGCAAGCGGAAACACTCCCAAACCTCAATAGGAAGCCAAGCAAGCTCAACCCCTTGCCACCCGTCGGGCCCACATGAACCCTTATTGTCACAAGCAATGTTCCGCAAGACTTGCGCCGAGGGAACCGACCAATCACAGTGAGCAAGACGCAAAACGCCATCAAGCATGGACTGGACGCGAGCGACAAGAGGGGGCCGAGAGGCAGCACACTGATTCCAAAAATCAGTCCAAAAATCAAACAACATGCAAGCGGCCGACACATCTGTGGTAGCAACAGTACCATCAAGATCAGCCACAGAAGCACCAACAGGATTGATCTTGCTTTTAAGCCACCGCGACAAGGCAGCGTCCGAGGTAGCGAGACCATTCCGCCAATCACTGAGACGGCGAGTTTTGACGCTACTCTCGTGTTGCTGCAGCGTAGCTTTTAACGAAGCAATGTGACCAAGGACATCACGCAGCGACAAGGAACCACCAAACCGCGCGCGCAACTTTAAAGCCAGAGCCTCAAGTTCAGAAGCTTGAGCCGGCAACAAGGGCTCCTGAAAGGAACGACANGCGCGCAACTTTAAAGCCAGAGCCTCAAGTTCAGAAGCTTGAGCCGGCAACAAGGGCTCCTGAAAGGAACGACAAAGTAACCTTTTATATTCGTAGCAGCGAGCCAGCCAACGCCGCAGCTTACGCACACTCAGATCACCAACTTTATGACGAAGGCCAGCCTGAGTGGATGAAGACACCACATGTTGGGCCACCTGACCTTTGAATGGTTTTTGGATGGCAGCACGGAAACAAGCATCCCGCACAGCCACAGTTAAGAAACCATTTTGACTCAAAGAAGCGCATGCCTCAAGCACAGCACAAGTAAGCAACCGCTGGAAAGTGTCCCAATCATCTTGGACAGAGCCCAGCGGCCCATGTTGCAAGTGTGCAAGAAAGTCTCCGACCTCATCACTACCAAGCCAAGCTTCCGACACAGCTCTTTCCCAATATTCGCGGTCAACGCCAGAGGGACACGACAAGCAAGCAGTTTTACGCAAGCGACCAAGCTGAACATCATGAGGCACGCCATCAATGTCAATCATGACCGCAATGTGATCACTCAAGACAATGTCCAACAACCGGGGCGGCGAAAGGGCTCTAGGACGATTGGTAATCATCCAATCGATCGTACGGGGCCCTTCCCACCGCGTAGGTTTGTCGCAAGCAACGGTAGCACCACCAAAACAACACATGCAAGTTTCAACGGGGCCAGACCCCGGCTCCTGGTTGAAATCACCCGACAGAAGCCATGGCTGAGAAGGCACGACAGCTTCAGAAGTGAAAGCATCCAACAACAAAGAAGCAAGCTCAGAGCTTGCATCGAGCCCATGGCCCGGCGGGCAATACAAACTACCAATCAACCAGCCGTCAACCCAAGCACCGACGCCTTGACTGAACTCACCAGAAACAGCGAACGCAGGCCTTTGCGGAAGGGTAGATCTCACAAAAAGAGAAACCCCACCTTTATGCCGCGTTTCACCCCACCCACCCACAGTGGGCTTACCAGCTTCATGATAAAACCTGTAACCAAGCTTCAACGCAGCCCTCTGCAGGCTGATCAACTCATTTGCAGAACCGGCAACCTCTTGAAGAGCGCAAACAGCGAGACCTGCAGGGGCAAGCAACTCTTCAAGAGCACGCCAAGCACCAGGCATACCACCAACATTCAAGGATACAACAGACCACGAAGGCCCCGGATGAGGGTGAACATCCCCATCTTCCACGACGTCATGTTTCCAAGTAGAGCCAATGGCATGTTTGGAAGCAGGTCTTTTCAGACCACGTTTAGGCTTCTTTTGTTCATACCAAGCGGCTGCAACTTGGAGCGACACACCCCATTCAGCCACAAACTTGGCTTGCAAACCACGATGGGCTTTCAAACCCTTCCAAGTAGCGACTTGCGCCTTCGTAGGAAGCCGCGTCCGGCCAAGACACTGCGAGAGCTTGCCCGGGGCTTGCCGAAGAAACCAACAATTCCTACAAGTGATATACTTTTTGTCCCCAAAGATTTCAACCATGTCATGACCGAGCTGAGTGGGATTAGATCGCCAGGACGCGGCAGCCGATTCAAACAACTGATCAGCTTCATCGAGCGACATGCCCCAAACCTCAACCACAGCCAAACGATTGGCAGGACTCATCTGTCTCCAGCACCCCATTTGACTAGTGGTAACCTTATGATTACCTCTGCAAGGTTTAAACTTGTGCTGGGCCCGAGTGACGAGCAAGCAGTTTTTGCAAGTTAACAAAGTGTCACCTTGAGCGCCCAGCCTCTTAGTAACAGTAACACCATGCCAACTAGTCCAATCAACACCCTCAACCACATGCAAGTCATGACCTTCAACTTGCCAATTGCGGCGCTGATTGGCCCGCTGCCGCAGCTTGCGGCCCAACTCTTGTTTGCCCCGCAACATGATTGGGTTAGCCAGTTTATCCTGCCTGTACAGTTTACCACGCGCTTTATTAGAAACAGCAGCAGATGTTTTACGCCGACCATGGCGCTGTTTCAAATGAGCCGTGATAGACTTTAGCAATTGCCATCTAGGCAGAGAAGGTAAACCTTCCCTGCACCAAATACAAGTCCAAGCCCTTTGGGCCAAAGGAAGCACAGCTGAAGTGGTAACCACATCGACAAGTTCGCGTCTCCGATGGCCTTTGTCTTCGCCGGGATGCCGGTTGGCCAAATGATTAGTACGCATCGACGACAACGTGGTGCCTTGCTGAGCTTCAAACCGCTGACCACAATGGTGACAAGTCCAAACTAAAGGTTCAGGACCAACAGACACAGGAACAGCAGCATCAGCTTTAGCAGCAGCATTAGCATGCAAAGCCATGTGAACTCGCCGCTTACGCTTTAAAGAAGCAACCGAATTACCAGAGAGCACCTTCAAGCACTTCACACAAGTCCAAGTCAACTTAGACTCAGCTTCAACGCAAGAATCAGCCATTTCGGCCTCACGGGCCTCAGTAGCAGCGACAGAAGCGCATGCACTTGAAGCAACAGAAGCACCAATGGCAACAACACTGACACCAGGAAGGACAGAAGACTTAGCACGACTAGGAGTCACTTCAGGCAACCAATCCTTACAACTACTGGCCACATGACTGGTACCACCAGGGGTCACAGGGGGCAACCACTTGGACTGAACAGTATGGCGACTGTCGGGAGTGGACGGCGGCAACCAGTCAAGGTCAAGCTGATCCCCATCCGAATCGCCAGCTCCGCGCAAAACGTTTTGACTGGTCATAGTGACTTCGCATTGACCAGCCGTGAGCCAATCCTTGGGGATCATATCCAGAGAATCAGGGACCAACAGGATGTAATGACCCTCCTTTTCATCAAGCCCGATGACAATCGGGTGTTCCTTTTTCTTAGTGGAACCAAAAGCCATGGGCAATCCCCAGCTTTGGTCCTCCTGTTTCAACACTACAATGATTTTGATACCCAACCTAGTGGCCGCAGCCTTAATAGTCAAACCACAAATCCAACGCTTATGCCTGCGGATAGCCAACAACCAACTGGACCAATCAGTTGGGATGACGCCATCCTCCTTTTCAACCGTGGTGTTTGAGACATCAGACGACCACAGAGGTTTGTAAGTGGCTTCATTTTTGGAGATGTGTTGTCCAACTTGAAATCGAAGGGTGGCTCCCATGGTAGCCTTTTTAGACTGCACATCTTCCCAAGTACCACCACGCATCAACGCAGCACCCACAGCAATGGAATTGAATCCACAACTACCATCGGCTCCACAATCACGCACAGTGAATCCAGGAAATTTCAACCTCCGAGGATGAACAGCACCAAACGGAGTTTTCTCCTTTTTCCGCACATGCTCAGCAGACGCAGGAGGAGACCCAACACGTTTAGTACCAGCTCCAGCGCTAGCCCCTTCACCTTCAACCTCCATCTCTTCATCAAGTTGAGTGGCCGCAACCTCTTCCTCTCCTTGGACAACTTCCACCGCATTAGGGGTAATGGCACTAACAGAAGCACCAACCCTAGGCTGCAGTTTTAACTTTTTAGATTCACGGTTGACAGGGCCTCGAGCACCTGCTTTTTCCATGACAAGAAGACTTTTTCCAACCTCCACACCAGCAAACCCACCAACAACAGCGCTAGGTGGTTTAGCTTTGATCAACCAGGGACGAACTTTTTTGGTGGGATAAGCCAAAACAACCAAGTCAGACCAACCAGCATCCTTCAAGACCTGAAACAAGTCAGCCTCGGACCAAGCAAATGGAACAGCTTTGGCACGCCAAACGGAAACAACAGTGTCACTAGGAGCAACAGCAGAACGGACACCCAAGCAATTTCCACCTCCAGCACGCCAAGCCACAGAAGCCGACTGTTGTTTAGCCGTAGTCTGCACAGTTTTAAGATATTCAACCGGAAGGAGTTTTCCACAATCGACCCAAGAGACAAACTGTTTCCGATCTCGTTCTTTGGCGAGTCGGTCAAGAAAGACACCTGACCGACCACTATGAGAAAGCATCAAAGCAACATTGTCAACAGGGACCTTGGCATATCCAAGCAGGAAATCTTCCTTGTCGCCCTTCCAATTTGACTGCGAAGTGACAGCCCAACCATAAGACGTGTGAATTGAACACTTCTTGTCACACCCGGCCCATTCTTGAATCATAGTGGTAGCTTTAGAATTCCAAAGCTGCCACTGCTCTTTGCTAAGAAAGGCACGGGGAACAACAAATCGCAAGGTGATAAGCTCCTTAGCCGCCGGAACACTCTCAACCTGCTTCACCAAACCAGTAGGAAGGACAGGGGCTTCCTTGCCCAAAGACACGCAGACCATTTTTTGAAACTTTGTATGTTGCACTCCAGACCCAGTGGAGGTGACAACAGGTAAAGTAACCAAAGTGGCGCCAGCAGGCAATGAAGACTCATTAGCGCCAACAACCAAACAAGCAAACTTGACAGAATCAAGCTTATGTGCCTCGGCCAGCTGTCTAACCTCCAACGCTTTATCAACGGACGGGGCAAGAGCAACTGACCCAAGAGGCAATTGACCATTTTCGAGTTTAGCCCTCACTTCTCCAAAATCGCGCACTTCCCCAGCATTCCAACATTGCCGAGCAAGCGTGACAGGCGGAGGGACCGCACGTTTAGCAGGAGCAGCAGTGGTAGATGCAGTTTTGACAACATCAACCCATTTGCCCTGCTGCGTCTCAGAAGAAGCAGCACGCGGCTGAACAACACTCGGTTTTTTGGCAGTATGCAAAAAGGCTTCCAGTTTTGAAATCAAAGTGGAAGGGTTTGTCCGAATGTCATCAACAAGCTTACTTAACTGGTCGACCAAAGCAGCGTCTTTGCCACCAGAAGTGTCAGAGTCAACCAATTTTTTCTTTTTCTTCTTCTTTTTCTTAACAGTACTGGGCTGCGCACTGCCAATCAAGGAGCCCAGCATGTTACACAACTTAGTCAAGACTTCTTGTTGAGCAACTTTTTNTCTTCTTCTTTTTCTTAACAGTACTGGGCTGCGCACTGCCAATCAAGGAGCCCAGCATGTTACACAACTTAGTCAAGACTTCTTGTTGAGCAACTTTTTGACGCTGTTTTCGTTTAGTGGCCGAAGAGCCTCCGGCTGATCCACCTCCACGAAGCTGGGTGTTCAAAGCTCCATGATGGTTTTGCGGAAGCTTTCGCCATCTCAAATTCATCAGCCAGAACCAAAACTTGCGACAACAGTCACAAAATCTGACAAAAGTACAGCGCAACAGAGTATTTAACCAGTGCAACAGGCCACAACCAGGGTGCCGCCGTCGCACATGTCGATATCTCCGCCCAGCAATTTTCCGACAAGCCAAAGGTTTTGAAACCTTATGTGCCCAAAAGTAATGATGGCACACGTCAAAAAGATGTGTCCATTTCCCACCAAAGCCAGTACAGACCCCAAGCCAAAACTGGAAAAAACCCAAAAAGAGGTTCTTTACGGCAATCATTGGGCTATTCGCTCCCCNGTGTCCATTTCCCACCAAAGCCAGTACAGACCCCAAGCCAAAACTGGAAAAAACCCAAAAAGAGGTTCTTTACGGCAATCATTGGGCTATTCGCTCCCCAAGTGGGGGCCGCATGTTCCACGAGGAGGTTGCCCCATAACATGCAACTGCCCCCAAACGAAAGCACGCCACAAGCAACTTCTCTCTCAGGAAAAGCGCCGGACAACGCAAAAAATGTTGAGGTGTTCCAATGTGCCATGCCCTAGCCCGGTCAACTAGGCCAACTAAAGATGCATGTTCAATGAGGTTTGTTCAGAAGCTTGAACATACCTCAACATGCAGTGTTTTTCACACGCATAGACATAGAACTTCAAACGCTTGCAATCTGCTGTGCCTGTCACCACGTTTAAAACGGCAAAAAAGGTAAACGATACCTCAGCGGTTTTTTGGACAACATGATCATGATCATGATCATCGGATATCATGGTCATGATCATGATCATGATCATGATCATCACCGTCATCATCATCATCATCGTCGTCATCGTCATCGTCATCGTCATTTCATCATCATCATCATCATCATCGTCATCATCATCATCATCATCATCCTCCTATAGTAAAGGGCAAAATGTGAGTTTTTCCGAGATTACTTTCTTCGAGTGATCCCCACCATAGGACTTTATTTGGCATATAGTGTGATACAGATTTTGACATTCTTTCTGGCATTCAATCAGAGTTGTCCTCTCCTCCTCTTCCTCTTGGCATTCTATCTGACATTTTCTCTGACATATGCTCTGCCATTCTATCTGACATATGTTCTGACATCCTATCTGACATTCTTTCTGGCATTCAATCTATCTGGCATTCTTTCTGGCATTGTATCTGGCATTCTATCTGGCATTCTATCTGACATTCTTTCTGGCATTCTATCTGGCACTCTATCTGGCATTCTATCTGGCATTCGGTCTGGCATTCTATCTGGCATTCTTTCTGGCATTCTATCTGGCATTCTATCTAGCATTCTTTCTGGCATTCTATCTGGCATTCTATCTGGCATTCTTTCTGGCAGTCTATCTGGCATTCTATCTGGCATTCTATCTGGCATTCTATCTGGCATTCGGTCTGGCATTCTAGCTGGCATTCTTTCTGGCAGTCTATCTGGCATTCTATCTGGCATTCTATCTGACATTCTTTCTGGCATTCTTTCTGGCATTCTATCTGGCATTCTATCTGGCATTCTATTTGGCATTCGATCTGGCATTCTATCTGGCATTCTTTCTGGCATTCTATCTGGCATTCTATCTAGCATTCTTTCTGGCATTCTATCTGGCATTCTTTCTGGCAGTAAATCTGTCATGTATACAAGTTGAAGTCCGGCAGTGTCCACTGCAATCTGGAGCTCGCGACTGCAGTCCGGCAGTGCCCACCGGTTGAAGTCCGGCAGTGCCCACTGGGATCTGGCAGTCGCGAAGTGCCCACTGGGATCTGGAGCTCGCGGTTGAAGTCCGGCAGTGCCCACTGGGATCTGGAGCTCGCGGTTGAAGCCCGGCAGTGCCCACTGGGATCTGGCAGTCGCGACTGAAGTCCGGGAGTGCCCACTGGGATCTGGAGCTCCCGGTTGAAGTCCGGCAGTGCCCACTGGGATCTGGAGCTCGCGGTTGAAGTCCGGCAGTGCTGGGATCTGGAGCTGGCAGCTCTGGAGCTGGCAGTGCCCAGTGCAATCTGGAGCTGGCGAGGAGGAGGCGGGAGGCCGGAGGAGGAGGAGGAGAAGAGGCACCCCGGGCAGCTGTGATAAAATCTAGTAACCCTCACCTGGCAGGTGGGGAATAAACCAAACATGTTTTTCGGATGACCTCCCTTTCTAAGCATCATTCATATTCATGTGTGCCGATGTCAGTCTGAGTTCGTTAGAAGTTGCCCAAACAACAGCCTCAACCATGTACAAAAGTGTGGAAGGTGTTGAAAGTCCACTGTGTCCTCAACTCAGTCTCAGTGATATATGAAATGTATCAAATTGAAAAATTGCTTCTGACACAACAAATGTGCTGACATATGTTCTACGTCATTTTGGCTGGCATCATTGTTGTTTTCCAAGCAACACATCATATTATAATACATCATATGTATCTCACCGTACCATATCTAAAACATATCAGGAACCACGAAAGGTTTCAACAGTTTTACAGCACCGCGCTGTGGCGGTCCGAAGTCTGGCCTGCCATTGGTTGGAATGTTTTGGGTACAACTGGTGTGCAATGAATACGTTTCAAAGATTTCCAAAGTAGAGGCATCCTACAATGAATTACTGGGGGCTTTGTAAGGATTTATATATTTTTCTTCTATTCGGTGGTGCCCCAAAAATGCATTTTATGAGGACACTGATGACCATGCACTGGGATTGTGGGTGCCCTATTTTAAAACAAGCCCACATGCTGATTAAACATGTGTGATCATGAAACATTCTGCATAAGGCCATCATATTCAAGCGTAACAGTATGTAGGAGTTTCCAGCCAAATACAACATTTGCATACTTGGTGGGTCTCTCTTGACAAACTCAAAGCCCCGAAGGTTACGAGGCCAACCTTTGACATTGAAAGGTTTCAACGGCAGTAGCTGTTGAAAGCTGTCCAGGCTGGATCATTTGTCAAATCACTTTTTGGAACAATGGGGTTTCAGTGCCGGAGTTGCTTTCAGATGGTCCAGACGTTCAGCTGGAACAGAAACAGGCTTGTCTGTCTGACAACTGTGACCACTCTTCGGAAAAGAAGTAAGCCTTGTAAGCCAACCGAAACCTCAGAACCTTCCCAAGAACAAATTGTCAACATGGATTGGTGTTCTCTCCGAACCTTGCCTAATGGAAACTTGCCATGCAGAATGGCTGCATTGTTGTTAAGTTTGGTTATAACATGTTATGACCGGCTGACCATCACCAGGACATCCCAGTCGCCTTACCCGACTCCCTTCACCAATCAAGTTTTTACAATCAGCACACATGGACACTATCTGGGTTCGACATTCAAACATTGATCAGGGGGTCAACCTTTCAATCCCAAATAGTTCGGGGTTAACCTCATGTGCCTGGCAAACACAAAATACACCAAAACTCACCCACACAAAAGGGAATTTCAACAACATATGTGATATGGGTAAACCCTCACTTGCGCCCAGGTGAAATCTCACTTGCGCCCAGGTAGACCCTTTAAGGTTTATAATTAGGGGGCTTGGGGGGGACTTGGGGGACAGGGGGACTTAGCATTGGTATCTTGAGTG
>BGPT01000915.1:4086-124722 GCA_003297045.1 Symbiodinium sp. clade C Y103 | reverse complement strand
CGAAATCTTTCGCGAAATTCGTTCCGCCACCACAAAATCTTTCGCACAATTCGTTCCGCCACCACAAAATCTTTCGCAAAACTCGTTCCGCTGCCAAAATCTTCTTTCGCAAAGAGAGTTTTGGCACNACCACAAAATCTTTCGCACAATTCGTTCCGCCACCACAAAATCTTTCGCAAAACTCGTTCCGCTGCCAAAATCTTCTTTCGCAAAGAGAGTTTTGGCACATTTTTTTGGCAAAATGAATCACCTTAAGGATTTGTGGTTTCTAGAGGCTGATACATGTCCAAGATAGAGGTCTTGAAGGCCACGGGCAACTCAAAATCCGCCCGCACCGAAGGTGCCGAGGCGTTTTTTGTTGGCACGCATGATCCGTAAGCAATTGCAATAGCTATTAAGCTTTAGCTTGGGGGGGGTGGCCCCATTTTTGCTCTAGAATCGTGGTTTTTCCCACGTTTTTGAGAAGGTCGTGAAATTGGCTCAGTTGCCGAACTTGGGCTCAACATGGCCCAAGATGGGCCCAACATAGGCCCAACATGGGCCCAACATNCGTTTTTGAGAAGGTCGTGAAATTGGCTCAGTTGCCGAACTTGGGCTCAACATGGCCCAAGATGGGCCCAACATAGGCCCAACATGGGCCCAACATAGGACATGGCCAAAGATGCCCCAACATAGGCCCAACATAACCCCAACATAGGCCCAACATGGCCCAAGATGCTTCAACATAGGCCCAACATGGGCCCAACATNCCAACATGGCCCAACATGCCTCAACATAGGCCCAACATGGGCCAACATGGTTCAACATGCCTCAACATAGGCACAACATAGAGCCAACATGGGACCAACATACTCCCAACATACGCCCTACAAAGGCCCAACATAGCACATATGGATACATATGGTTTTCTTATGCTTTCTTCATTGAAACTCCGAAGCTAACACTCCGGTGCGGGCGGTTGTCGTCGCGAAGCGACCAGAATTAGAGAAAAAGATGCGGTCTAGACCTAGTCAGTTTGTTAAGCAGGTCCAGTAAACATTGAGAAAACGGCTTCAAAATAACCTATCAGGAACAGTTGTTGAAAACTAGGAGAGGGGATAGACTGATAAAGAAATGTACCGGCAATACAAAGTCTAAAGATCATGCAAAAGTCTAAAACATGTTGATGGCAACCCATCACAAAACATCATGCTTGATGAAGCTATAGCAATTTCGAAAACAATTGGCTGGTATGAAATTGCTGGGCCTGATTGAGTTGGCTACCATGTAAGTTTTGAGAGACTTGCAGCTGTCAGGTAGAAGTTGGCCTTTGACCATGACTGGTTTTACTTTCAGCCAAAACCGATGACATGATATTTAAACCGGAACCATCCAGACCCGTAGCTGTTTCTTGCTAAGTTTGGACCCTTGGATAGGTTTGAACCCTTGGATGCAAGGAAAAAACTTTCAAGTAAGTCCGAAAATAGAAAGGGGCATTGGGGAATTCCCTATCCCTCCTGATCCCCTGCGAACTACTCACTTGGTTCTGAAATGCCTGAATTACTAACCTCCTGTGCAAGTGTTGGGCCACTGCAACACTATTGATGTAACCCATTGGCAACACCTTGCTAAAGAGGACATATTCCTCATTTTTGGAATTAGGAGGTTTCATGGCGTTGGGANACTGCAACACTATTGATGTAACCCATTGGCAACACCTTGCTAAAGAGGACATATTCCTCATTTTTGGAATTAGGAGGTTTCATGGCGTTGGGAATCGGTTTTGAAAAAGCGAAGAAAGGTTTCCAGGAGGAAGGAATGCCAATAATATAGAACATTGCTCGGATGTCCTCTGATGAAATGATGAGGTTCTCATGTGGACGAAATTCCAACTGGAACATTTGGGAGAGAACCGGGAGCGTGGCCAAATCTCCTCCTAGGGCCAAAAAATTTTCATTTATTGGCCGAAAATCCATTATCAACCTAAGGATGGCATGTCCATCCTCGCTTACTTCATTTTTGGGGACCCCGAAAATTCCTCCCAAAATTGGTTGATTATCCACCCTGAAAACTTCAGACAGCGGCATGATACCACACACGCCGCGGTCTACCAAACCCCTACAAACATCTTCCCAATTATCGGGGGGGACCATACATTTGGGGGGTTTTACCCAGACCCTGTCACATTCGGCTTTTAGCCAATTGTGGGGGTGCAAAAGAAAATCCTTGAAACCATCTTCGCAGATTTCCCACGAAGGAGCGATACCAGCTACCCCTCTTTGGGGGAGACTATCCCTAATATTCTCCCACCTCACAGACTGAGCTACATGCACTTCTTCCCCATAGGAACTGATCCATCTTTGACGGAGCAAGTCCTGGGGATTGAAACTGGCGGCGTCAAGACCCTTCCAAGATTCCAACAGGGTTAGCCCCTTTTGGACTTCCTCCAACAGCATCCCCTGCTTGGAACTAGGAGGGCCGTCACCCAGCCTGAAACTCTGGCACACAAGCCAGTTCAAACCTCGAATTGCCCCTTCTTCNAGCTTCAGCAGCCGCACGCTCCGCCGGCGCTGCGCCATGGCTTGAGGGCCCAAAATGGCCAGGAAACCTATCAGGATAGAGGCCACCCCGGGCCGACTCCGTCTGGGCACCCTGCCCCTGGGTTGAACCGTACAGGCTCGCTTTTTGCTGGCATTCAACCAGAAGCTGTTCCACAGCTNGGCCGACTCCGTCTGGGCACCCTGCCCCTGGGTTGAACCGTACAGGCTCGCTTTTTGCTGGCATTCAACCAGAAGCTGTTCCACAGCTGACTCAACATCCTTGTCCAAGAGAAAATCGCCAGGAGGTGGAGTAAGAGGGGCCATCCCATGCGTTCCAACCTCCTCTGTTTGCAAAGGACCACGTTCCTCGGAAGAGATTCGATTGACATCTCCCCTCCTTAGTCTCTGAATTGAGGAGGGTTCTACGGAGTTGCCGCTGTCATCAGACAGGCAAATCTCAGGAGGCTGGCAGGCCTTCCTTTTATGATTCAAGAAAGAGGGGGCAGTTGAAGCTTTCCTGCCCGCAACGGGTTCAACCGCTACAGGAGAATCGTCGGAACTCACCACATCGACAATCTCATTTAAATCAACAGGATGAACTTCTCTAGGAGACCCTAGATTGGGCGTGGGGGATCTATCTGAACTCGACACCCAACCAAAGTCCTCCTGAGGTCGGGACCCTGAGCTCTGGGAGTTACCCAGGTCCTCAAGAGAAAACCCTTGCAAGGGAGATGATTCTTTCATCCAAGGAGTCGCGTCATCTACAACAAAGGAGGGACAGGGGACCCACGAAGGAGAGCCCTGCCCGTTCTCCTGTGGCCAGTGGGAAATGCAATCCCCCGACTCCTCCTCACTAAAATTCCTCAACCCAAAAAAGGTTGAGAGCGGCACCTGCCCGATAGGAGATCGACCATGAAGCTCGAGAGCAACCTCCTCTCTACTGCGTAGGTGCACCCCCAACGGCGTGTTGCTATCTAACAGACCAGGTCGCTCGTCCGTTCTGCCTAACATCTCGACACACTTTCTCCGACAATCCCTACCAAGGGAGCCCTGTCAATTGAAACTAGAGCAACCAAAAGTGAGATCCCACAGATAATATTCGGAAGGCTACCAACCGGTTTGAGAGGCATAAACGCCTTCCAGGTGTTCCCTCCTGAACCACGTTTAAGGATCAGAGAAGGAGGGACACACCTAAATCTCTAACAACTGTGGGATTCAAAGGGAGGAAACTCAGGTAATTTGCCCAAGTTCCTCCCGTGATTGAATTCTAAAAACACACCCTCCTCACTCCAGGAGAGCTAAACCCTCCTCACTCTAGGAGAGCTAGAGACAAAGTCGTGCTGTTTGAGCAAAAAGAGGCCGCGCATACATCCTAATCATGGAAGACCAGAAGACATGTGCACAGCCCGCAAACTCCATCAAGTTTCCCTTTCATCTTATCCTGGATTATGGCGACATATTTCGAAAATTCCTGAACTTCCTACCATGCGCCGCCTGCCTCAACCGGTGTGTGCTCCAAGTACCTCTGTTCGCCAAGAATCTAAGGCTGCTTGGGCTAAGCCATAGTCGTCATCCAGGCATCGTGCAATTTGTACCGCCTTGCGTGCCCCCTCCAAGCCCATGCAAGCCAAAGCTTTTGCTGCCTGAGCTCAGCTGCGACAATCAACAAATCAAACTCCTATGCCTGCAGCTTGTATATATGTGATTATGCTTCCAAGAATCTGCTTTGAACGAAACGCTGCAATCTGCAATCCAAACCAGTTGTGGGCTTCTTGTGTAAATCAGGTGTGCAAGAAGAAAACGGTTTTTTCTGCCTGAAGCTTCTACAGAATGTCCACATTTATTGTCCGAAGGACTGCTGTAGGACTCCACTTAGTCTCGAATAATTCGCTGTGGGCTATGCTGGAACATGATGTGAGTGTAAGGCGAAAGAGTAGCAGAATCTACCCAGATTCCAGATTATGTATTTTATCATATAGTGGACTTGAAAGACAAACAAAAGTCCCAGCTCTGCTGAGGTTCACTTTCAGCCACTTCCACAACATGGTCCTGTCCGTGCCCGGCTGCTGGTCGCTGCATGGTTTTGACCTCACACCTCCTACCTGAACCTGAAGGTGGGCGCCAAAACGTAGCACATCTGGCCACATTTGGATGGAATACGATGAAATGACATGAAATGACATGAAATGACAGCATCTATATAGTCTATATATATATATGTATATATCGATCCGACCGCCACAACCTTCAAAAAAACAGAAAGCGAGCTTCTACGTATTACACTCTCCCAGTCCTTTAGCAGCTTAGACAATTGCAAGGCAGCAGCCTCTCGGTCCACCACCGGCACGGCCATAGCATCATCGCGCTCTTCATCATTCATTTCATCGGTGAAAGGATCGAATCGCCTGACATACGGAGATTTTGGTGATGTTGACCCTCAGATTGTTGAGGAACAGGTTGCCCTTTGGCTCAATTGATTTCAAGACGTGATTCTAGAGGGGGATGTTGGGCAAGGCCCAATTTTTCTGGTATTGATTTGCTTTGCAAATGACTCCATTGCACAAAAACCTTCAAAGTCCAAACATGTCCAAACCAGTTTGCAAGCTGACCTTCAACGAGAGCAGTCCTGCTGCAAAACCACTCAATTCCGACACATTTGATTCTTGTAATCACTCAAGCTTGGCAGCTTGCCATAGTCATACTTGACATGTCCACATGAACTACACACACACACACATCTACAGAGAACTCCCGACCTCGGTCCCACAATCTGGCCATAGGTCTCTGCAGCCGCCCTGCGAACAGACCAGTGCTCCAGCCACAAACAGCCCGCCACTGCCTCGGCCGCCCAGTCCGCCGAGCTTCCCAGCGACGCCAGCGCGGCCAACACATCCCGCAGCTCGGCACCATCTGCAGAGGGATTTTGCAGCATGAAGATCAACTGCTCCGCGAAGGGCTTCGAGGCTTTGGAACCCAAACGACATAAAGCCAAGGCGGCCACACCCCGAACCTTCGATTCAGGATCTTGGAGCAACTCACCGATGTCCTCAGCAATTCCTGGGATGAACTTCAGCACCTCCTGACCCGAGCTCTCGGATCCCTGGAAGACTCGCAACGCTGCTCGGCGCACATCGGGGTCTTGATGGGCCAACAGTCCAGCAACATGACTGAGACCAGCCTTCAGGGGCCAGCACTGTCAGATGAAGCAGTCCCAAGTGTGCTTGTGCAATCAAAGGCAAACTGCCTAAAGATGCTAGAAGCATGTAAAGGCAGGTGTCAAATGAGCTCTAGATGAAGCTATATATAGCTTTATAATGCTTTATATAAAGCCATCTAATCTAAACCATCTGGATCATCTGGTAATAATGACCATTTCATACCATTTCATGGATTTCCTGTGCTTTAGCAGCATCTTTTGGCACCCTGAGCCTCACGCAGTCTTCTCAAGACCTGAACAGCTGCTTGACGCTCAGATTTCTCGCCATGGATGAGATAGGGAAGCACCAGAGGAGCTGCCACATCTCCCAAAGCAGCTAGGCCTTCGGCGGCATGGTCAATGACGCGCTGACTCTGCTGTGAAATCAGAGGTGCCACCACCTTCGCCTTGGCTGAGCAAAACACAAAAGGCAACCAGCTGCCAGGAATGCAATCTGTTGAGAGTTGAGATTGTTTGGAGAATCTTGGAAAAAAACTCTAAGAGGTATACTACAAGATCAACATCATCACAACATATCACAACAATCCCTGTCTGAGAAGTCGACAACTAGGATCGTCACAAGAAAAATTGAAGGTTGTGAACAAACGAAGCTGCCGCAATCGTCTGCTCAAGCTTTTGCCGCTGCCTGCATTGCGAAGCCAAAATGGGTCCAGGCCTAAAGAAGATTCGGGCCACATGCCCACGGTCAGGTGCATGGTAACATGCTTCATCGCTGTCCCTGGCAAGGCACACAATTCTCAGCTGATTCTCCTTCTTTGTTGCCAGAGGACAGGGGATGGAAGAATGTCACCAGAACCTCAGGACTATCGCCTATCAAGGCCTGTCGGTTGGCCAATTCGAGATAGGCAACTCTATTCTCCAACCTACGCCATTCAGCTTGGCCTCCAGGTCTCACAAACCGGCCAAAGCTGCTACGCAAGGGAAATTCCTTCGGTTCAAATCTGGGTGCCGGTGACCGAAAGGAACGAGCATTCTTAGCTACTTGTATGGCTATTCCATCTTTCAAATGCCATCCTACCTGATCGCCTAATCGCAGCAAGTGGTGAAAAACTGCGAAAGATGCATCTAAGGGTTCGCCTACTACCGTCATGCTCTCAGTAGATCTTATCACAGCGCCCTTATCACCCTTTTTGGTCTTAATCGTCTGCTTGACATAGTCAGGGTTGTAGCGATAGCACCATCTTCCAGCATTCAAGATTCGATGGACATGCTCTGCGGTCATCTCCTTCGTGCCACAGTCAACGAACATGTTTTCCGTGTTCGTCCATTTCAACATCGTGTTCTCCTTGGCCAACTGTGAGCGAAGCCATGCGATGCTGAAACACAAACTCTTTTGGCTGCCATATGAAGGAGTGTCACTGCTTCCTTTGTCATAGCAATCTTTGCTATCGGTCACTGTTGCTAGAGGAATCGTCTCCAGCATGGCGTCAATCATGCGTCCCTGGATGGGCTTGCCTTGAAGTTCTGCCAAAGCTCCTCTGCAGTAAATGCCAACGTCAAAGGCCTCTTCCGTGGAATAGAGCTCTGCTGCAAACGTAGACCTGCATACACGAGTCAAACGATGTGAACGCGCATCTAACACTGCAAAGTTTCCTTCTTCGCCACGCATCAGCTTGGCATCACCCAAGAGCACATAGTATGATGATTGGCTGCACACTCGCGCAAAAGCATCTTCGCCAACAGCTCCTTGGCGAGTCACATTGCCCAAACTGGCATCTGCAACAACCAGCAATCCACATCCGTCCAAATCAAAAGGCTTGAAGGTCAAGGCAAAGTTTTCGTGCTCCTTGAAGCGCTTCACCAACTGATTGGCTTTCAGCAAGGTGCCAATGACATGCGGTTCGGATTGCAAGGTAGAAAGTTGAAATTGCAAATCAAAGCGCAACTGTGCCACCAACCATTGCATTGATCCTAACAGCGCTCTGAGCTGTTTGGTTTCCGCTGGACTCAGCGGTGAAGACGGATCACGTCGCCTTTGCATAGGAATCACAGCCGGCTTCAAGTTCTTGTGGTACTCCTGCATCTGAATGCGAATCACACCATCGCTGTCCTGGGAAATGTGCTTGCCACAGTAGGTGAAACTATCACGCTCCAATGAACCAAACTCAAGTTCACGACCAAGATCGGCCAATGAAGACTGAGCCACACCATCTCCGCCAAGCAAGAGATCATCCACATGGCTGCAAATGATGCCATGCAACGTTCTTCCATCTTTTGAGCACAAAGTCCAGCACGCTGCATCGAGATGGGACTTCTTCCAACCACGGTCCTGAAGAGCTCGACAAAGGCGTAAATACCATTGTCGCGGCGCATCACTGAGCCCAAAGACTCCTTTTCGTACACGACATAGTTTGTCACCAAAAGGCAGCTGCGGTTCATCAGGTGCTGTCGTCCGCACATTGGTGATGTACAATTCACGCACACCAGCCATGTAGGGATCACCTTTCAGAAAAGCCGACTTCACATCGGCGCTCACCAATCGCCAACCTTTCTTGTACCAGCAGCTCGTAAAAATCAGGACCAAATGTTGAGTGGTTCTGCAACAGGTAGGGGCATCCTTCCTGATGGTATAGGCAGTCACATCACGAAAACCAGGAACCACCAAGCGCGCTGAAGCCACGATCGCCATGTCACGATCTGCTGTTCTCAGGCCATCATTCTTGTCCGTGTAGACAAAACGTGGAGTGAGGACCTTGTAGGTCTCATTCTTGTTCTTCAGCTCCCGCCAGACCATCTTGGTTTCATCTGCCGAAAGCTCCTCCACCGCATCATTGGCGACCCAAACATTCCATCCTTTCTCTGCAGCTTTCTTGAACTCGTCCTTCTGGGTTGAATTCATGTTTCGCCAGAAGTATTCTTTTCGTGCTGCTTGAACTGCATCAACTTCAAACTCATTGCGACCGCTCGGCCAGGGAATGCCCAGGCTGCTTCGAGTCTTCCAATCAGAAACCATAGGACACGCCCAACGACCATCCCAAGTACCATGATCCACCAACTTGACACGGTCCGGGTCTTTGCGGTCAAGCTCGGCCAATGCTTCCAGTTGGAGTAAAGGATGAACATCTGAGTTCATAATGGACGAGGCTTCGAGCACTTCGGAAGGCACAAGTCCAAGCCGTTCCGAGGAAGGCATAAGTCCAGGCCGTTCCTTTGAAGTCAAAAATGCTTGCCTCTCCAACTCAGGCGCTTGAAATCCTTCAGCTTCTTGCTGAATCTGCAATTCTCGGACTTCAACATCGGCAGGACGCTTCTCTGCAGAAGACCTTGAGTCAGCAGCTTTTGCCCGGTCCAGTAAAGGATCCATTCTTGTAGAAGTGCTTGCTCTAAAAGAACCCGCTGGCGAAGGCAAGGTGGCAGGTAGAGGTTGAGAACCACCGCCACTAGGTGTCGGCACGGAGGAAAGTCCAGCCTCCGAAGCTTGTGCACCAACACCTGTCAAAGCTGAGACAACTTCGCCAGGGCCCACAGGTGGAAGCATAGCTGCCGCCTGATCAGCAAGTCGATCCTCATACTGCTGCCGTGTAAGTTCCTCAGCAGCTTCATGAAGAGGTTCGCGAGGAAGTCCAGACTGTGTCATGCTTCCAATGGCTTCTTGCACACAATCTTCAATCGCATCCCGCCATGTTGAGCTAGCAATCTGCTCCATTGTTGATGCCCGTCTCACATGTTCAATGGGACACTTGGTAACTTGTCCCTTGAAACTCAAATAGAGATTGGGGCCTTCTCGGGCAATCACAAGGGCAGGACCATGCCATTTGCGCAAAGTCAACCGTTTTCTTGAAGGTTGGTGCTTGCTGTTATACTTCTGGAAACGCCAAAAATATGCAATTGATCCAGGCTCTGGAATGTCCTCCTCAGTCGTCGCTCTTGAACGAGCAAGTTCACTGCGACGGATACTTTTGGAAAAATGAAGCCTGGTCATCGCAACTTTTGCAGTCTCTCTCAAAGCAACTTGACGAGCAACTGAAGGATTGGTATCAATGAGTCCATGTTCGCCAAGATGTTGGGAAAAACTGCCAAGCACATCTCCAGTCATTCTGGGTTGACGGCCAAGAGCCGCTTGTGAAGGCGAAACCCCAAGCTCGTTGACATCTCCATTGTACGCACCAACAGCTTCACCCAAGGCTTCTTCAAGCTCTTCAAAACCTTGGATTTGGTGAGAGTTCACCAGGGAGTTCAAAATGATTCGCAACGTGCCGCCAGCTCTCTCGCAGATGCCATTCTGCCATGGGGCTCCCACACCACAGTGCCAAAGAAGAATGCTGTGGCTGGTGCAGAATTCGGACAGTTCATGGCTAATGAATTCTCTGCCCTGGTCTGCTACTAGAACACGTGGGGCTCCGAAGACAGGTAGCCAGCGCTTCTTGATAAACGCAATCACATTGCCAGCTGTCTTCTTTGATAGCAGTTCTGCAAGCTGAAAGCGCGTCGCATAGTCAATCATGTGCACCACAATGAACTTGGTACCCGTGGAGTCAGCAACGTCCAAAAGGTCAATGTTGGCTTGATCACCAGCATCCTTTGGTGTCGGCAGAGATGCCGGTCTACGGGCTTTAGGCTGACGCCTTTCTTGACATATGTCACATTTGTGGTGCTTCGCTGCATAGATTGCCTCTGCCGGTGCGCCGCTGATCGCCAATGCCCTTGCCAGTCGCAAATTCGACCTGTGGCCTGTATTGTCATGCAGCCTTTTGATAGCTGCTTTCAATCCGGCAGACACCTTCATCTTGGGTTTGTCCTCCTCCTCAGACATGTCAGACTCATCCTCGCCAGCCGGTCGGCCAAGGTTCGGTGAATCCTCCTCCTCGGAGTCAATCTGGTACTCCTCCACTGCCAAAGCCTCCTTGGAGTCAGGCACTTTGTCATACTCATGCTTGAACTGCTTCTCAACGCCATCGACCAAAAGTTTTGCAAGTCGATGAGGATAGTGACCTGCAGGTTCAGTCACAGCTTTGCCACCCAACACCGGCTGGTGCTGATGGAGTCGGTTGCAGAACTTTGCGTCCAACAACCTTGAAGTGATCCAGCTGGACGTTGCTACCTTGGTCGCTTTGCGGTGAAGTCCAAATTGTCCACGTAGGCCAAAACGACATTGATGAAAACATGCAAGATGGTGGTCGTGCTCATCAAGGAACTTTGTCATTTCAGGTCGCTTCCATGCTTGGCTAGGCTGGGGGTTCTCAAGCACATAGTGACGACCGCCTTGTTCTTGAATCTCAGCAAGTTCCAATGCAAATTGCAAAAGCACTGCACCATCTTCCTGCAACTTTGCAATGTCCGTGTTCTTGTTCAAATGAAGCAAAGGACTCCACGGCCCACAAGGAAAAGCAATCACCAAGCAATAAGGCTTCTCTTCACGAACAATAGCTTTCGCACGTTCACGGTCTTCTGGAAGTAGGAAGTTGAATCCCGTCTCCAAAGACATCGGGGTTCCAGTCTTGTGTCCGCGGCGTGCAGCTTCACGACAAACACGTTGAGTATGGGTATACACTTCAGAAACCAAAGGCTGTGCAGCTGGGAGTTGAATCGTTGAAATGAATGCCTCATTCAAACCTTTGTTCATCTCATCATACCATTGCTCATTGAATACTTCCAAAACTTCTTTGGGAGACTTTGAGACCAGCACTCGATCTCGCTCATGCTGCTCCCAGGCTTGAGCAATCATTTGACCAAGACCTTTCTTCACGTGCTGATTGATCTCCCAGGGATTCGCCACATCATCTTCTAGTCGAACGTCTCTGCAAAGTTGGCTCCTCCCATTCTCGTTCTTGCTTCCCTCATCTCTTCGTAATACTCGGCATTCAAGCGACGTCTCTCTTCGTCGCTGAACTCCTGATCCGCTGCTCCGGCCATCTCCAAGCGCCGATCGCGATCCCCCACTGCTTCGAAACTTCCCATGGAGTCGTCCGGCGTCTCGGCCGCCGGAAGCATTGGGTTGAAATTGCCCTGCATGTTCATCACATGTTGCATCACTTGAGAAAGCATCGCTTGAAATCTGCTTTCCTGAGCTTCCATCAGGGCATGAACTTGTTGAAGAGATAGGTTGTGAGGATCCTCGGTCATGGTTGAAGAAGGCGGAGGAGACTTTGCTTTTGGCTCTGGAGAGAAAGTGCTTGAAGATTTGCTTTGCTGACCCTTGAACTGTTCCTTGGCTGGCATCGGCTGAGCCATCAGCAAATCCACTGCAGGGCGACACTTTTCCTTCAGCATGGCATTGGTGTCCTTCTCGCCGACCTCCACATGTAGCAATGCGGCCAATCGCAGGAGATCTTGTCGCAGAACCGGCAGTCCTCCTCTGGGGCCAATCAGCTCGCGAGCTGCGGCTGTCAGCTTCCCCTCGTCTTTGAGACGCTTGGCTTCCTTGTGCGCTTCTTGGAGGGCCTCCGCTCGTATCTTGCTGGCCAAGCCTTTGGTTGCTCGGGCCGCCAGCATCCCAGTCAACAGCGGATCTTCCATGAAAGCCAGATCGAAACCCATCCGGTTTCGAAGGTGGATTGCATCCTTGAGGTTCTGCGCCGTGAAGGCTCCAACTTGCAGCGCCCTTGTCAAGTGGCGCTTTGCCAGGCTGCCATTGGTCACCATGCTCTCGGCCTGCTGGCGCCATTGTTTGGTGTCGCTGATCGCTGGGTATGGAAGAGGCACCCAACGCAGCGATGGTCGCTGCAAAAGCCAGAGCAGCAGCCCTTGGACGTGCCATGCGCTTCGCAGGAACATGCGCCGCACCATGCGAATCCATTTCACTTGCAGCCGAGGTTGAAGCGGCTTGGCTTCCATTGCGAATTGGAGAAATTGCGGAAGTCGAAATCGACATCACATCTCGAGCCAGTGCCGGCAAGGTCGGCCGTGCAGTAGTGGCTTGACAAAGTCCAGAATTTGCAAGATCTGCTGCACAAACGCTAGACTCAGTCACAAGATGCTCATGTTCTTTGGGAAAACCTTGAGTTGCATGTCCAAACTTCTGCTTCAACCACTCTCCAAATGACAACTGCAATTCAACTACTCCATCTTGCCCAAACTTTCGCCATCGTTGGGAACCTGGCCTGATCCATGTTCGAGGAATAATCTCTAGCAGGAAGTGGCCAGCAGCCAATTGCCTCAGAGGAACGTGGCCAGTTCCAAGACGATCACAACGCAGAAGGCGTCGATTGAAGTTCAATACAGCTCCAATGCCATCTAGAAAATCACGACCAAACAGCAATCCCAACGATGGTACATCCACAACTGAAGTCCAGAAAACAAAAAGTTGATCTCCTAAAACCATGGGCAACCTCCAACGTTCCAAACTCCTCTGAACACCTCCATTACCAAAACGAAATAACTCGTGCTCTTGCTCTCGTTTGACCAATGCCTTCACATCTGCTGGGGCTTTCTTCAACTCATTCAAGAAACCACTAAGCCAGGTAGAACCTGTCACCGTCCTATTGCATGCACTATCCAACGCACCTACCAACCTTTTGTCGCGTGCAAGCTCAAGTTGGGGTAGCTGTTCAATAGCTGCAGTTGCAGTGGAAGTCTGCATGGACAAGGCTTCTGAGAGAGTAGAGGCTGGCATCCTCTTCACAGCAGAAACAACATTGATCTCATGAGGAGCTGGTTGCTCCTCCACAAGGTTCTCGGCAGGCATCACATATTCTGTATTCATCGCTTCAGCTATCATGACATGCTTTCCAGGCTTTTTGTCTTTCTTGCCCAAACCAGCGCCAGGCTTCGTGCATTCCTTGTCCCCGGCCCAATGGCCAGGCATGTTGCAGTCAAAACACTTGGTGGTGGCTTTGGCACGGTTCACTTGGTTCCCATGAGGCTTGGTTTGAGAGGTCGCTCCACCACTACGGCCATAGCCACGGTCACGCTTCACTTCATTGATTCTGGTTCTAGCTTCACGCATTGACACTAAGGCCTCAGCTGCACTTTCCATTCCTGTTTCCAACTCTTCCAACAGCTCTGGTTCAACTCCTTCCGCTTCGAGAGCTTCCAAATCGGCGGCCAAAGTGGCTGCCTCTGACTGCAAAACTTCCTCCAAACTCGGCTCATCCTTCCCCGCATCATCAGGGATCAACTCAGCTTCGCCATCTTCAAGTTCCTCTGACACGTCGGCCTCAGTCACATAGCTCTGACGAGCCTGTCCAGGGTTAGAAGACCTTGAAGACCTAAAAGTGCTCCTAGAGGACACAGAAGCTGAAGAGCGAAAGGGCTTATGCAAGGAAGAGCTTGTTGTGGAGGGAGCCAAGGTTGAAGGTCTAGCGGAGGAAGAGCTCGAGGAAGACAAAAACCTATGCATGAGTGACGGTTTGCCATCACCGCCACCAAAAGGCCTTCGTTGCAATGGATCAGAAACGTGTAAATCTTTGAAAAGTCGAAGAACTTCGCGCTCCACTGCCTCGTAAGAATCCTGGCCTCCCAGCGCAGTCTCTAACAACTGCTTTCTGATTCCATCCAATCCAAGCTTCTCCCTCAAGAACCATCCCAACTCAGCAGCAGGGAGTTGGATACCCTCTGCACGAAGGTCTGCTGCAAGAGTACGAAAACGAGTGCAGAACTCACTGATGCGCTCGCCAGGCTTGCGACGCAACTCATTGTAGAAAAGGTGTCTCAGCTCACCTTTCTTGTCCAAGTCAGTCTTGCCGTTGATGGATTCCAAGGCGTCCAACAACTTGTTGAGTCCATACAAGGGATCGGCCTCCGCAACTGTCAGTGTTTCACCAGTGTCGGGGTCCGTGGCCTTCACAGCACGCTTGCACTCCAGCTCTTGCGGAGTGAACTCTTCTCCGCGCTGCCTCACCACACCGCTTTGGCGCAGCAGCCAACGCGCCGCAAGATTGTACTTCATGGTCTGCTCCAAGTCTAAGCTTTGCACCCACCAAGACATCTCACGCTTGAATGCTCGCCAGGTTGCCGGCGAACCATCCCATACAGGCACTTTGTACCATGAGCTAGTCCCTTTGTCCTCCTCCATGAGGTCTGCGGCAAAGGTGTCAAGGGCGTCCTTTTTTGAACACCACGTAGAGCAAAAGATGTGCACAAACGAAATGCACAGCCCAGCCAGTATGCAAACTATACCACAAGCCAGGAATGAAGCAAAAAAAGGTGTCCAAGCCGACGCTAGTTCCAGAGACTTAGTCTGTAGAATGAAGCTTGTTAAACACCAGGTGAAAAAGGCTCAACCAGCGGTTACCACTCAAATCCAGTCACCAAAGCTCCTGCCAGAGCCCAATTTCCAGAAAGAACAGTTACCACCAGCCAACGCAGCTAGAGGTTTCCCACACACTATCCAATCCAAAGCCCCTGCCAGAGCGATGTCAAAGACAATGATAATGAAATTCCACCAGCTGACGCGGAGTTGCACAAAAGGCCAAATGCGAAAAAGCTCAAAGCAAAGGTCCTCAGATGCAGCACACTCAGGCTCCGGTGCCACTGTGAACAAACGAAGCTGCCGCAATCGTCTGCTCAAGCTTTTGCCGCTGCCTGCATTGCGAAGCCAAAATGGGTCCAGGCCTAAAGAAGATTCGGGCCANTGTGAACAAACGAAGCTGCCGCAATCGTCTGCTCAAGCTTTTGCCGCTGCCTGCATTGCGAAGCCAAAATGGGTCCAGGCCTAAAGAAGATTCGGGCCACATGCCCACGGTCAGGTGCATGGTAACATGCTTCATCGCTGTCCCTGGCAAGGCACACAATTCTCANATGGGTCCAGGCCTAAAGAAGATTCGGGCCACATGCCCACGGTCAGGTGCATGGTAACATGCTTCATCGCTGTCCCTGGCAAGGCACACAATTCTCAAAGGTTGTTAAATCAGCATGTTCATGTCATTTCATGTCATTTCATGTCAAGTTGCTATCCTTTCAGGGTTGAGGCCATCAACGCCATCTTCAGCAGAGAGTTGGCAAAGGGACCTTACTGCTTCGCCGCGGACATCGGGCTCTTGGTCCTCGAGACACAGCACCTGAGCGTCAGCAGTTGCCGCCCCAGAATCTGGAGGTTGATGTTGGGATCTTAATGTGTACCATTGTATACCATTGTATACCAGCATGTTTTACGATGTTTCACGCATCTCTTGCTAGGATTGCTAGGCGTATTCTCTTGTATTTCGAGTGGCATGCAGGATGGATCCACATGACATATCCATATTTTTCTCTTTCTAAATTCCTTAATCTGAAATTGGATTCACCTCGTATCGAGAGATTCTGATTCTACTTCTACTTCAATTCCTCCAGAACTGCCTGCAATTTTCATCACAAGGAGCCAACACTAGCGCCGCGGTGCTGCCATGGAACCATGGCCTCCGTGCATGGCGAAGCAGCAGATGGCCCAGCAGTGCTCATGGCGCGCAGCACGCATTGCCTCACCTGCTGATAATGCTGCAAGTTGCACCTTTGGGTCATCGACCCTTGGGTCATCCTGTCATATCCGAGTCATATCCTGTCTCATCCTGTCCTGTGTTGTTTGCACAAATGTCAACTTGCTGAAGTGCCACCACCTGATGCTCCCTACAAGACAAAACCAGTTGGACAACAATTTCCATCACAAAGTCTGCTTTCAATGAATCCTGACTAGTCATGATGCCATTTCTTGTGACAGATGGGTATGGTTCAACCTTGGGCACCCAAAAGTTGCTGGTTCCCAAAAGTTTCCAACAATGCTGAAAAAACACTGGGTTGAATGCTGAAGGTTGACTAAAAGAAAACACAAAAATGTCCCAAAATCCACAGCCAAATCTCAATATCAATGATCTTGAAATTCAGCACAGTTTAACCAAATCTTCCCTAAAATCCATCTAAATCCACAAGATCTGCTGTGCCTTGTGATTCTCATCCTGCAGCAGCTGCCCCGCTTCGGCCACGGCGCTTAGGCGCTGGCGCCTGAGGCCCTGCAAGCCCTCGGCCAAGCTCTTCCGCGCCATGTCGCCCAGATGCAGATCACGAAGACCCAAGGCTTCCTGGATGGAAATGGAATGGAAATGGAATGGACATGGAGATGAGGAATGACATCTGGAATGACCAGGATATACCAGGATGGATCAGGGTGGTAGGTGAGTTGCTGGGGTGGTGGTGATGGAGTGGTGCTGCTGCTGCTGCTGCTGCTGCTGCTGCTGCTGATGATGATGATGATGATGATGATGATGATGATGATGATGATGATGATGATGATGATGATGATGCTGGGGAGGAGGGGGGAGGACGATATAAATAGCAATTATATATATATATATGGATGTGGAAGGGCCAAGGATTCAAGGATCCTGTATATATCCTCTGGCTGGGGAAGTTGAAGATTTGAAAGCATCAAGAGTCAAGAAGGATCATGATCAAGCGAATATCATCAAGGACACTTTCGACAACCAGAGTGGTTTCAACCATTGCAAGTCGCCAAAGGTGTCAAAAGAATATTTCAGTGCAAAGCGCTTTGGGCCGCAATTGGCCACTGTCGGTATAAATTCCATTAAATTCCCTACACTGTGGCATACGATGGTCTGTCTCCTATCCATGCCATCCATGCGCCAGCACAGTCAGAGGACAACACCCTCCGCTCTCCTTGGAATCGCCTTCCAAGAGTTGCAAAGCTACAGCTTTGCGTCCCACAGATCCACTGCGCCAAATCCACCTATCGTGCCAAGTTTAAAGCGATCAACGTGATTCAACGTGTATGTCGATCTGAAATGTGAAAATGAGGAACCCTGTGGAACCCCGGAACCCCGGAAATGTTGACGCGAAAACATGAGAAATAATTATGAAGATTTCGCATGAATTTAAAAGTCATTTCAGAACCAGTTTTCCATCAAAACCAGGCAGAGGGCCATTGGGAGCACCGCACCTCTCGACCACCTCTTGCAGCTTGTCGCAGAGTAAGAATCGGCTCAAGGCCAAGAGCCTCACGGCCACCACGGCATCATAGCAGCGTTCCCTGCGCTGGGAATTCGTGAGCCTCGTGCCACAACATGCGAAAATTCTTGGGGGGAACAACGTGGGATGGCCTGGGATGGCACACAGTTTGCCTTCATTGGGCAAATGAGCACTTCCCATCAACAAATATCAACAAAATCATATATCTTCCATACAAGAGAGCATAGTATAGTGGGACAATTTAACTTTGAATCTTGGCACCCAATCTCAATAGATGGATGAACTTGAATGAAACAGGGATTCTTAGCATCTATAGACTCATATCATCTACTATCTATGACTCTAAAATACTCTAAATGGTGTGCCAAGAACTTGTGAGACAAGCTTCGCTCTGAGCGTAATTGGTCGCATGTCCTGGCGAACGATTTGCCCACCAAAAGCACTGCCTTGTCAGGATCTCTACTCCACACCGACAACAATATAGAAAGGTGCAAGTGAAAACAGTTGCAACTAGAAACCTTTGGATGTCGTACATCATTACACCCCATACATCCTTAACTGTGTACATCTGTGTACTACGTATACCGTATACCGTCGTATACCTATCAGACCTCAACAAAAATCCAAACGCATCAAACGTATAAATCAAACGCAAGCGACGCAGGTCGAATCCGTGCAGTGAATCGCTGCGGTCTGCTGTCCTGATCCGAAAAAACACCAGCGACTCCCAAGGGGAGCCGCCGATGCCCTGCCAGCCACGCCAGCACCAAGGGAAGCAGTCTGCGAGCGCCGCGGCTGAGTCGTGCAGATGTTGGAATCAGAGAGATGAGCTCAAAGATGGAGCAGTCATTCTCCTGTCAATTCCATTTTTGGTATGATGAAAGATGTGGCCAACTGTTCACACCTTGAAAAGCCTTGGAGCTGACGTTTCTGACTTGAATCCTTTTTGATGATTTTGAATACAACAGCGATGACAAGTTTCCTAACAAGTGAGAGGTGTGATCAAGAATCTTTCTGAAGGCCTTGTCAACGAAGAATTCTCAAAGCTTACATGCGCTGCTAATGATTTCGATCTGTCGAGCAATCAGGAATCATTGAAGCATGTCAACTAGCGGGAATCAACGCACCTCCATCAGCTGTGGAACCGCTGTATTTTTTTCTGGAGATTTGGCAACGGTCTACCCCAATGGCTCGTGGTACGATACAAAATAGAACCCGTGCAGTGAAGCTACGAGCCAAATGGGCGAATGGCATTCACTTGCAGGATTCATGGGGAGAGTTGAGGCCATCGCCTTGTCAAGACCTACCTTCTGCTTCTTGGAAGCTTTGAGCAAGCTGACATGAAACACAGAAATGCCGAAATCTCACGGCCACAAAACTTTCTATGAAGCATCGTATAAATTATGAAGCCCTCACGATGTCTTTCATGAAGATGATGGACAAATCCTTCAACTTCGCCAGGACCTTGTCGGCTTCATCCATGTCTGGGAAAGCTTCACTGCGCCCATGATTATCGATCAAGTCCTTTCCCTTCTTGCCCACCGGTTTCACTCCAATCTTCTCGAGCCACGCATCTGTCGTCTTCTCATCCCACATGTAGGCGCAGTTCTCCTTGGCCTCCTCAGGTGGGACGAAGGGCACGTCCGTGTCGGCCTGATCTGTGAACCAATCCCAAGCACAGAACATCAAGGCTTCTGGCCATTTTTTGGCATCTGCAGGGTCTGCCCACTCCACCTGATCCATCACAAGCATGGCGCCATTGGCCTTCTCTGGCACTTCGTCTTTGCAGATTTCTTTCAAGGCCTCTTTGGCCATCTTCTCATCCCAAATGAAGATCGCTCGTTTCATCTCGGAGGCTTTATCTGAGTTGCCAATCTTCTTGATGGCTTCATAGGCCTTGGAGCCGGAGCTTTCCTTGGACTCTTTGGACACTTCTTTGGCCTCGGAGGTCTCCGAAGATTTCTCTTTGGCCTGGTGCTCTTCAGCTGCTGCAACCATTTTCTTCATGAGTTCGATTGCCTCAGGAGGAATTTGCTTCACCGCCTCCTCCATTTGATCTTCCGGAATCATCTTGAGCATCTCCGGCATCGCGGAGGCTCCGGCACCCATGGCGAAAAGAGTTCAGCAGGATCCGCGGAAAGATTGAGATTGGATGAGATTGGGATTAAAAGGGCTTGAGTCGCAGGATGTTGCAGGATGTCGCATGTGAACATTTCAAAATGGTTGATAGGTTACCAGGGCCAGTAGGGGCTAGGTCACAGCTCAGAACGTGACACAAATTGCAGACTCAACAGACTCAACCAACAGTGCAAATAGTGCAGTGCGTCCTCATTTGGGCATTCCCGAAAGAAACCACATGCCGACAGCTGAGCGTTGTTGATCCGCAGCTCATGAATCGTCGATCTCTGGAAAGCTGGTGCCAGCCGCACACCCTGTGCACCATGCCACAAGCAGCGTCGTAAACGATGCCGGGCACGTCGCTGGGATTTCACCATGGCAAGGCAAGCGTTTCATCATGGAAGTTCAGTGGAATGTGTCTTGGATGCGAGGGAACTACGTTCGTTAGAGATCAGTCTTATAGAAGTCATACAGACACATTGTGATATATAGAAGTCTCTGCTGGAATAGACAACTGTCAGGGAAGTTGGTGAGACTAGGTGGGCTGGGATTGTCACGTTTAAGGCACTGGGATCGTCTCATTCGAAACTGCAAACACAAACTGTGACTAAAGTGTCGTCTTGCATGTCATTCTCATCTGACAGCATCTCAAAGCAAAATGGCTGCATGATTTCATGACTTTGAAAGAAATTTGACTTCTTATCAACCTTCAGAAATTCTCAGGAGCGGGGTATAAACGTCTCGAAATGACCCGACACATAAGAGCAGTGACAACTCGCTGCAACTCAGTGACCATGCTGTTCCATCATCTGAAGTCCCTTGCTGCTTGGAGACACTGACTTGGACCTCATGTTCGCACTGTCTTGGTGACCTGGTGATGTTTGCTGATTGGGAACTCTTCCACACATCACCATCTGGGCGGAAGTAACCATGTTGCTGTGGTCAGAAGGGCCGATTCTGCACACAGGTGGAAAGCGACTGTGTCTCTGCAGCCGGCAATGTCTTTGCACTGCTACAGCATGCAAAAAAGGGATCTGATTCATTCATAGATGGATGCAAGATGATAAAAAAAGAGGATCCTGGAAACCTCAAATCAGGCACCAGTCTTTGCGGCCTAAGCACGTTTGTATTCCAATCTGGTCCACCAGCAGTGCCATCATTGGACCCTGCCGCACCCATTACACCAAGCAGAACCATGGAGGTCACAACCTGAGCATCAAGTCACACGTGAAGTGACCAACATTAAGAGTCATTAAGATAGTTCTTCTATCCTGTCAAGATAGCTCTGGGTCTTCCTCGTACCTCTTCCACCCAATGCTTGCTGACTGCCGTCATCAGCACATCAAGTGAAACGCCTCCCTCTGACTCGCTCCAACTCCCAGCTAGTACTGCTAGGTGCTGCTAGGCGGCAATGGAGCTCACTTGTGGAGCGAAATTCGAAAGGACTTGGCTGACTTTTGCCACTCCCAGCTGCAGGCCAGGAGCGCCACTCCACTCCTAGGGATGGGTTCTGTTGGATATGAAAAATGAATAAAAATGAGAGTTGCAATCGTCACTTCGTCTGGATTTAGAAGGTGGGATAGGATTCCTCCCAAACTCCACGGAGACTACCGAGATCCACCCAAGGCTTGCATATAATGATTTTTGGTCTACCAGGCCTAATAAACGACCACCATGCCAAACACTTGCCTAACACTTGCCTAGGTGGGAAAGGCCTTTGAATTCAGGAGATGTTAACCCTCTGCTGTTTGGTTCCCATTTCATAGGACATATTACAGTACATTTTGGAACTTGTTCATTGCTTCGGCTCCAACTCTCCCATCGCGTCACATGCATCAGGCACAAAATTGCACTGACTTTACAGTGATCTATGATCTTGTCTATTTCATTGGCCCTATGGCCGAACCACCCATAGAAAACCACTACTGGCTCCACCGGATCTCCTTCTGCTGCGCCTGCAGCAGGCTCCTGGAAGATCTGCCTTCGTAACATCAACGAGTTTGAATCGGTCCATGGATCTTTTGATGCTGACTACGGCTGCCCTCACTACTTCAAGGGGGATGATCAGTTGCTGCGACAATTGAAGATATTTAATGCTTCGCAGGCTGGGCATAATAAGGTTTTGATAAGAATATTGAACAGATTTTGCTGCTTAGGGGCGGTCACAAGATATCAGGGGCTTTGAACTCTCAGGTCAGCTGGTTCATTCAGATATGCAATGGCAAAAGTGTTTGTGCCTGTGGCAGAAGAGCTTGAAGTAAAGGTCAGAACATCGCACCAAAGGCCTTGGGATCAGGTTGTCAAGATGTGCCCAAATATCCCCTACAAATCTTTGCGCCAAGTCAAGAGACGCCAAAAGGCAAAAAAAGGTTCAGAAGCAAGAGCTCTGTTTGAAGTAATGACAGTAGGAAACAAAATGAGGACAGAAGTCAAGCAATGAAGAGAAGGAGGCAGCCCAGGCTACAAAACTGGAGCCAGACATGCACCATCTCCGGTAAGCTGTGGTCAAAATTGATGGACTTTGCAGCGCAAGAGGCATGCAAAGAATGCTGCAAGCAGCCAAAGGCTACAAAGCCAATACGCCGAGCGCCGCTTGCCTTTCTATTCTTGAGGAAGGAGAACACTCAGAAAAATGTTGCTAGGAGAACAATCAGCATAGTTTCCAGTTCAACCTCAAAGCAGACTAGATCGGAACCACTCCAAACCAACTCTCCTTCTCAGCGCACGATGCAACACTCTTCTTGGACCTTTGATCAAAACTTTGCTTGCTCGTGGATCATTGAACGCCATATCACATGCCAAAAACCCAAGAGCACTCTGCTTGGAAGGTCTGGGAAACCAACACTGAACCCTTTGCAATTATACATCCCAGCTTCCCGGAAAGGCCTGCAGAGCTGAAAGCCTGACCAAGGAAAACCGGAAAAATGGATGCAATCCAAGGAAGAATGAAATACTGCCAAATGTCTCCAAGTGTCACCAATGAACTCCAGCAAAAACGACTTGACACGTCTGATTTGTGAAAATCAATCTCTGAAAGCCTGTGAGATGGATCCTCAATCGTCTTTCCATTGTCTTACCTCAGGGAAATCAATGATGCTTTTACCCTTCCTTATCTTCCTTATCCCATCAAGAGTTCCACAACATCCACAACAGAGGCAACAAAGCAGCCTGGCGGAAGCCACTGGGTCGAAGTCGCGCAAACTGCAAAGGAGCCATGGCGCAATCTTCATGGAACGCTTCGCCCATCAACTTTGGAAAGTTTTGGAAGCGGGAACTTTGCCCAGCTACAAGTAGTTGTGCTCAATTTTCTGCATCTGGTCAAGGCTGGGTGTGTGAAGCTGGAAGAAGTTGAGACAGTCCTCCAAGCGTCTAAGCCAATTCCAGAACTTAGCTAATTTGGATCGGCCATTTTTTTTGCTGAGTCTTATATAACTGTTCTCTCAGCAACCACTCGCAAGGAATAGTGCTTGCCGAAAACCTCATGTCTTAAAAGAAGGTGGATCATGTCGGTGTCACATTGAAAGCATTACTCAGATTGACTAATACCACTGCCCCCCTCCACAAGGAGCAGTCGGTCTAAACGGCTGCACAAAGACATTGATATCCCGCAAGAAAAGATCCTCAAACCTAAGCAACACATGGCTACGCATGGCTACGGTGAGTCATAGTCAGTAGGAAAGGCCTGGAGATCAAACTATGCTTACCTGGATTCAATTTCAATGGGCACGCAGCCGCCGACCCAGCATGCTCCTCTGGCTCGTCATCCTGTCAACACAGAGAACGTTTGAAGGACTTGTCTGCAACAAAGAAGTAAAAACCATGGAGCAAGGAAAGGGGCAAATTTTGAAGGTTGAAGCTATGTTGAACCATCACATCGTTCCACTGATCCTGGGAGATCCAGAACTAATCAATCCCATCTGATTTTATTTTTTTATTTACAAACAATTCAGCCTAATATTAAACACCCCCCTGAAACCGCGCTTTGGTGGTGGATCTATGTATATTTTGGGACCCAGCTATAGGAATTGCTCAATATTAGGGGGATGGGATGAGTCAGACCCTTCCAGTGGACAAACACCTCATCTTCCAGGCCACAGTGATGTCGAACGAAGAACTGCGCTGATTCGACCTGGTGCCCAACCACCAGCAGGGTTGCAAAAATATCTGGGCAAATATGTTGAAATGTGATTTGGTATGGCTCAAGATGGGGTCCACACTTTGATTTATACAACCAATTCCTTAGTCTGTCTCAGCCAATTAGACAAGAGTTTTCGTGGCGCCAAACTCCAGTTGCAGGTTTTCAGGACACTCAGAATTACATGTTCTCGCCCTGCTTGAAGCTTCAAATGGTAGGATTGGGGAGTGAACTGCTGCCCACTTCTGAGCATAGTACCTTGCACCACTACCCATCAGAAATAGGTGACGGTATTTTCACCAAGTTGATTAGATATAAGATGATATAAGACTTGATGGTTGATGGTATGACATAAACGATGCTGTTGACATATGGCAATAAATCGTGTTGTCTTATTACTTTTAAAAAGGGGGAAATTCTTGTTGGTTGTTTGTGTGTACTAGCATCAGCAAATATGGGGATAGGTATGGATAGGTCACAATTGGTCAAAACCATGGTCAAAACCATGGTAAAAACTAAAAACCATTCAATACCCGTTACACCGGATTTTGGGTCCAGCAGATCCCAGCTATTCCGGTCTAGCCATGTATAGCCCAGATAAATCAGCTGACCTCCTCGGCGGCTCCGGCCCTGGGCCGTGCAAGAGCCAGGCGGTCCTGGCGATGGCCAGGGATGATGTCATGATAGCGCATCGGAAATCGAGCAATATTAGATGGACATGATTGATACATATGTTTTCAATGAATTATCAAATATTGAGTCACTGCGGATCAATACGGTAGGACAATTGATGAAAAAAAAATGTGCGAATGGATGTGATTCGCCTATTGACATACCTGTATGTGTACAGGACTACGGCTATGTGCTTGCTATGTCTTGATGCGGTACACAATGGGACAATATCCCAGACCTTATAGAACACAGTCAAAGCTCTTTGGTCCAGGACCAATCTGCCGCTTCAAAAACCTTGCAAATCACCTGCACGAGCAGCCACTGACTACGCTAACGCAGCAATCCCAAGATGGATATGTATCACGTGGTAAACCCAATAATGAACCAAATGATTGGTCAATGGGATGGTTCATTGAAATGCGCTTGAAATGCGGCCAGTCCTCCCTCATATCCCTGGCATCTGCTGGAGGCCTCCTGGATACTCCATTGATTTCCATTGATTTCCGGCGATTTCCGGGGTTTGGTGACGGGACAGGCTTTGAATTTGCTTCACTTCGTGTGGATTGTAAAATGCCTCAACAAACATGGAACGGAGACGAATGAATCAAGAACGGTAGATAGATGTCGCAACATCTGGAGGGTATGTAAACCGATATTCTGAAACACAAGACTTCATGGACGGTTGCCAACAGGAAAGTCCAATCTCATACATCATCAATTGCGAGTACTCGCTAGGAGCATTTTGGAGCGACTTCAAGGAGTCATCTGGAAGATACCAAATTACCTGTAGATATGTATATATATATATATATGCTATTGTATAGAGTTTGACATTCGGGTTCTGGAGTCTCCAAATGTGAACAATGAGGAGGCGGAAGAAGGAGGCATTCTCAAGACCCAACAACGGCACGTGGTGAAAAACACCAAACCATAATTCAAAAGATCTGCTGAATGGTGTCGGGTTGGCAGGCTCTCCTTATGGTTAACATATTCCTTGCTTCTCTGATCCTCCAGAATGCTGCCTGTCAAGCAAATTGAGTGTTCATCTGCAGTACGTGCACGCGTCAAGGCATGCAAGGTCGCCTCCCAGTTATAAGTTGGTCTCTAACCCCGCCCGACTATAGATATCTCCACCATGAACCCTACTTAATCTAACCTAATTCTAAACCAACTTAGCGAAGCATGGGGCACCACATAGTGTAGTGTCTTAGCAAAGCTGTATTCTAGCTCTATAGACTCTACATGGGATGTGTAAAGAATTCTGTCACAGCATTTCCGAGCTATGCATTCACAAATATTGACGTAACTTCACCCAATTGACTGTTGCGGGGTCACTTCTCTCAAGACGACCCTTTTCAATCTTTTCCAGACTAGGCAAAGGGGCAGAGGGTGATTTTTTATGATTTTTTTTTCTAAGCACAAAATGAACGGCGGATGAATCCGACACTGATGCGAGCTGTGGTGCCAATGGCCTCAAGCTCCGTTCAAATAAGCTAAAAAATGCTGAGAGTACCCACATGCATATCCAAAATTATCCAATCACATCTTCTCATGTGAACTCGAGCAACATATTTCAGAGGTACTAGCAACGGTACTTGAATCAATATGAATCAATTCTAAATTGATCTAAATTGGACCGCTGGAGGCTCGGGCATGACCCCCGCCCAGTTCGCAGGCGAGCCGAGTCTTGGTCATGCTGTAAAGCCAAACGGTGGTACGCCCTACCAATCTCCTGGTCGCAGATCTACGAGCCAAGGAAGACTTCATTCGGAAGGCACAGCAGAATGATGAAATATGATCACTGTTGATGAATATTGATGAATATATGGAGGTTTCCTAAAATAGGGGTACCCCTAAATCATCCATTTTAATAGGATTTTCCATTATAAACCATCCATTTTTCGGTACCCCCATTTTAGGAAACCCCCATATTGATGAATGATGAAGATTGATGTAGAATGACTGGATTCACCACTGAATCTGACTGATTTTGCCTCCAGCGTCGCATCTCCGCGGACTCCAAGGATGTCATAGGGGTCAAAGACGTCCGGCTCAGCCATGGCTGGATCTGAAAACACGTCGATCTTGTTGGGATCATGTCGGGATCACGTTGGGATCATGTCGGATCTAAGAACCTCACAGATTTTTGATCTGTGATGATCTGTGTAAGATGTGTAAGCCAACCAAGTTTCGGGCTTTGATTTGATTTGGACCCAACATGACCAAACTCTTTCTGGCCGAGCAACATCAGGATTTGTGGCTTGCTGTGACAGAAACGATATCATGGGCTTCCAAACCCAGGGCAATCTCTGGATGTTTGATGCTTCTAATGCTGAAAAAGTGTCCCAACATTGGCAGGTCTTTGGACCTATCCGGCAGCATCATGGAGTTGGATTCCAACACGTTGCATATTCCATAAGTGCCTCATTCAGTCCGTTTCGCATTTATAGATTGTGAAGAAGGGTAAAGGTCGGAGTGAAGACGTATCTCATATTTCGATGGTCAGATTGTCATAGTTCTACATCTTCTATGGCTGGTGGAATCTGACCCGATTACATTTTCCAAGGCGGCAAGAAACCAGTTTTTTTGTTGAGTCGTTCTATTGACACGAGACAGGAAAGTGTCCACAGGTGGGAACTCAGATAGAAAAAAAAACTGTCCAAGCTTGAAAATCAACATAGATATGTAGAATCTTAATTCTAAATCAACGAAAGACCAAGGAAAGATAAGGAAAGCGGAGTTGCTGTATCTTTTGCCGCCAAACTGGCGTCTCTGAACCTGGCGTCAACAGCAGTTCCGTTCGGAACTTCGATGCCAAAATGTGGTGAAACCCTCCTCCAAGGGCTGTCTCAGACCACCAATCTTTGGGCCTGGCCACATCCCCAATCCTAGCAGCGAAAACGCGCCTTTGTACAAGAGCCATGGAGGACATGACGCTGCGGAGTAGGGGGTAACTGCGACAACAACACAAGGCAAGGCCTTGCCAATGTATCAAACATGGCAATTGAAAATACCAGCTTGAATGTGCCTTTGATTGGAAAATGATCGAACTAAATAGGGATGTCTTTCCGTTTTTCCATTGCCATGTTTGATTATCAGAGGGTTGAGATATAAGTAGGCTGCCCAAAACCACTATGATTCTGATTCGTCATGATTTTATTGTGATCTTCTGTGTCAAGCTATGTCAAGCTAAGTGCTAGCTGAGAATGTCGAAATCTGCTGCTTCACTCATGCCTTTGATGATAGAGCCTTGGGTGGACAGCAACTCGTGAGAGGCCTGTTTTGGCATCTGCAGCAAGTCCATATGGTCGACTTCTTAATCTTCACGAAGGATGAGATCTTAATCTACAGATATCTACAGTGTTCAAATGTGTTCAGTTTATACAGTGCACTACAGTGTTCTACAGCTAAGATTCTCCAAGATCACTCTCAGTGAACAAACGTCATGTCATGGATTGAGCCAGGCTAAGGAGGAGGCTATAGCTTGCCGCCAGTAGGCCTGCCGTGACAACGGAATGTTACTCGCTTCTGCCTGTCTTACAGCAAAACACTAACACTGACGCTCATGGAAACGGCACTCTCCCAACAATGACAAGAACCTCATGACTCAAAACACCTGACGTGTATTGTGTGTTCCGTCCATGTTGCATATTCCATGTGGTATCAAGTATATCAATGCATCAAAACCAGCGCCACACACCCTTCTGTGGGCCTCTCGATGCTGTTCATAAGGACCCCATGGTCTGCAATATCGCGGATCCTGATGTACTGGAATAAGCTCAGACAGGCCATGCTGTCAAATAAGAAGCACACCATCGAGCATCTAACTTGTGGCCAGTCTTTGGGCTACTTGGACATACACATGTCAGTAATTCGCACATGAAAAGGTATTCATAAACAGAAGTCTATTGGCAGAGAAAGAAAATCAGGGTTGCTCCCAATGCACAAGATGCGGGGAAGGGGTAGAAAGAGGTACAACTGCCGGTTTACCACCCCTCCGACTATCTTGGTCAGTTGGAACAACCTGAAAATCATCTTGTGAGAGTTCAGATGACTGACCGGGGGTTCGGACATGACTCGGCCTCTGGATCTGTGCCCCCGCCCTGTGTCCCTTGTGTCCTTACCGCAACCAATCTCCTTGATGATATTTGTACTTCGCGGGAAGTACTGGCCAAAGGAGCTGAAAACCACGATGCGGTGTAGAAGTGCGCAGATCAGAAACACGTGGTTGTCCACATTGTCGGAATTTAGGGCCAAAGTTGAGACTACAGCGGGGTAACGATTCACCATGAAGGGGTACTGTAACCATTCACAATGAAGCCAGCATCTGTCCAACACTTCCGAACAATTTGCATGAAGTGGCACGAATGCTTGCGAACAGGTCACCTTTTCAAATTATCCAACCTTGGAAAATAAACTACATCGTAAAGAAGATGCCCTTGGAATCCTTTTGACACAACAGCGACACAACCAGAATCAAAGTCTTTTGCATCACATTATGTGGGTTGATACAGACTGAGAAAGGTAGACCTGGAAGTTTCTTGGAGTAATAAGTCCACGATGGATCAAGATAGAGTAGTTATTTCAATTGGGGACGTGAGATTTTTGAACCATAGGATCTTGGGTTTCGCCAAACAATTTCAGAGAATTCCGCATCTTTCATCATCTTTTCATCACGACGTCATTTCCTGCCTGGGTTTTGGCCTCAGAACTTTGACCCTTGGGTAACTGATCGAAGTCGAAGCTGGGGGTCAAGGAGAAACTCCGCGGCAGGGAACGACCTGACTTCTCCAGGCTCAGCTCCTGAAAAGTTGGAACTCGCATTGGGAATGTTTGCTACACAGAAGTTGACAGGAATCTAATGGAATCCAACTAGGCTCTGCCTGATGATTTTCAGTCATTTTTTCTGGTCAAAAATAGTCAAAGGCCTTCCCTCAGCCCCAGCCTTTTCAGCGATCTGGCTGTCAAGAGCAGTGATGCGCTCAGCATGTTCGTTGCAGAGAGTGGTGGGGTCGTATGGAATCTCCAGAAGCTGCACTCCAGGTATCCTGGAGATTCTGCCCCAGAACCCAAGGATTTTGGTCCATGTGTTTGATTCGAGCATCCAACTGGGAGGTACAACCAACAGTAGCCAATCTTTATGCATAAAAATAGACGTTTAAATCAAAGAAACAGCTCTCAGAACTTCAGAACACATCTGCGTCAAACCTGCTCTCAAAACGTCAGAAGAGGTCTTGGAGTGCAAGATAAAACCTGCGAACCTTGGTGTGCTACCCCCACCCTTAATTGACACGGTGAAACACACAGGAAATCACACTCCATTTTATCAATGTGATCAATGAGTTGTGGGAATATTGAATAGTGCAAGAAGTGGTGTACCAAGCCACTCCCAGATCACCGTGGACAGAATCCGTCGAAGATGCCAACTCTTAAAGTAACACGTTCAAAACTCCAGGTGACACCTTGAGTCATCACCAAACTGTCAGTATAGGAACAAAGATCTCCCATGTTGACCAACCTTCATGCGGAATCTCCTCCTCGGTTTTGGCTTCTCTTCCGCACAAGGCAGTTCCGGTAGCGATTGGGTCATCTTCGTAGTGGACTTTGTCTTTCGTATCTTCCTTACCCAGCTGTGACAAGCAGCTGCGCATGGCAACCAGTGAGGGCTGGTGGTGGAATTGACAGCCAGTTCTTCCAGATTGCCTTCAAAGTCAGGAATCAGGGCCCTGCTTGCTTAAATCTGTATGAGTCGTGCCAAATTTGATCCAATCGGATAGCCCGTGCTTATTACATGCTTGTTACGGTTGCCTATTTGTAGCATGCCATTTACCGAAATGCGGTGGCAAGACTCTGTGGCAAAGGCGCGCCGTAGGGGCATTTGCGCTCCACCAAACCCACGTTTGGTGTAGTAAGACTTGCATAGTGTCGTCTGGCCTGAACAAAGGATCACATGCTGATCTAAGTTCATGGGCTATATATCCATCCAAAAATACAAACACCATCAAAGGACTATAAAAACCCGAAATAGGCCCTTATTTGACGCCTCCTAGTCCTAGAGTGGTTTGCAATCCTGTCAGTCTTAATTTGACGGACATCGACCCTGACCTCATCCGCATGTGCACGTCGGAGTTCCCCAAGAAGATCGAAGTTCACCAACTTGGACTTGGCTAAGTCGAATGGTGGCAAGGCCTCCCAACGAAGCCACTGATGGAAAATCATGGAAAATCCCTCGATCCACTGATGAGGGCCTCCACGACGGGAACGCGTTTGCGAAATTTGACCTGGTCAGGCTTTCAACATCACAGGTTGACCAAACACCATGAATGCATTGAAGGAGTCTTGATATGTCTTGATCCTAACTTCAGCATGCTGCGACTGCTTTTTCTACATTCAATACATTTCAATACCTTTGCTCGTCGCCTCAGGTGCCGCCATGGCGTCTAGTACTAAGCACTGCGCAAGGTGGCAGAATCGCCAGATGAAAAACCGAAGCCAGCGGAAGTCGAAAGTCGCAACGCGAGAACTCAAGACGACTCAAGATATCTGGAAGGTGGCAAAATGTGGCAAGTGTGTCACGACAAGCCATGCATCCATGTTTTTCCCCGTCCAATTTATCCAACGAGCAGAATGGACACCAACAAGAATCCATGCCCACTGAATGGGATTAAAATGGATTAAATGGATAGAAACTAGGCGAACATCTTCATTGGTCATCCATTTTCTCCTTGACAGTTCTACAAAGAACACAGAAAGGCCCAGAAAAACCCAGCAATGACCCAGCCATCTTTTGCGCGGCAGCCAGGTGTCGCATCCAGTGTTGCAGTCAGGCCTCTGTAGCATCTTGTGATCTTTTTGTCTGTCTGACAATATGGCCCCCCCCCCCAAATCCACCAGTGGTCAATCATCATCTGTTTCTGGTCTTGGCAATTTTTGGGGAAACACAGTTTTGGATAGACCCATATCAGCATGGTACTGTCATGTATAGTGATATCTCTGCCCATCCATTGTATGTGTGACAGCCTAGCTGAGGAGAAACATCTTCCATGCAATGCTGATGCCTTGGCAAATGAGACAAGGAGCGTGGTACGCCGCTTCCTCTGTACATCACTCTGGCGCACTGTCCACAACAGGTACATGAATTCGGACGTTGCAGCATGCCAACAGGACACATTGCAAAAAGGCAAAGCCTGAAATGCTGACTGTCGTTCAGTTCCAGTCTCCCACTTGGCACTGCAGAAAAAGTCACCTTCAATGAACTATCAACCCTTGCCGTCTTGACAGGATTCCACATAAGCATATTCACTCACCTCAAAAGCGCGGGATCTGTATAGCTGGTGATCCCATATCCGCATCAAAGCAGTTGCTAATGCACGCTTTCACGTTCTTGCATGCTTATATTGTCTCCAGTGTATTTTTGACATCCCGCTACTCCACCTATTGCGGTGCATTGTGTTTTAATATAACTTGAAAGAAACTGAAGGCAGATCTTTTAGGGCTGTCACTGATGACGTTGTTGCCTTGCGGCCTCTTCATAAATGTAATGCTGCATGGGGCCGATCCCTGAGGTTGACACTGGATCACCAAGACTTCCGGGCCTAAAGCCTGGGACGTGCTAAACATGGAAACTGGAGCCTGGTCCATGCTGGTCCCTTAAAGCTGAAGAATCACGAGTCTGAAGATATTCATACAATGCCATATCAACGATATTCAGTGATATTCATCGTCAAAAATCATCAAACGCTCGGCTGAAGAGTCTGGAAGCTGCACCTTGAGCTTTGGCCCTGTGCTGATCACAGAATCATTTCGACCTTGGAGCATGCTGCCACGGAACGGATTTCCGAACACTGTTAGCGCCAAACATCGGGGCCAGTCAGGGCCCAGACTTTTTTGGACAGAAGTCGGACCTCAGAAACCATGGCTTCAACCGAATCCAGAGTGGCATTTCTCATCTCCTTAGAAAGTATTGAAGTAAGGTGATTGCAACGTACTGCAACCACGCATGCCTTCCTATGCCTTCCTTTTGATGCACTCATATCAGACTCATATCCAGTCATACACTTAGTATACACTTCATGGCGAGGGAATCTTGGCAGCTTTGATTCGCCTTGGGGATTCGGACTCGATGCAGATTGTGGCCGACATCTGATGCGAACCTGGGCAGCGGCTCGAGACAAAATCCTGGATCTGAACATCGGTTTGGTGGCCACAATTTAGGTTGTTTCTCCGAACCTCGGAAGTGCAAGGACGAATCTAGGATCTATAAAATTCATTAAAATTCATTAAAATTCAAGCGGAGTATTGCTGCATATCCTGAGTCCAATTTGACACACTCATTTTTCACAGCCGCGCGACATCTGAGGTAGCTGGTCGACTCTGAGACTCCACTGGAACTTGTGGAGCTTCCTGCGAAGAGTTGTGGGGAGTCTTGGGACCAAGGGAATCACTTCAATTTACAAGCCTAACAATTGACAATCCCAAGAACCAACAAGCTTCGTGCTCAAGTTATACTTAAGATTCACTTTACTACGCTGAGAAGTAGTGTTTTGAAAGGACATGCAAGGACAACTGGATGATCCGACTGGAAATTGATCCGGCTCCTCCTGGCCAACTCCTGCTTCAAAGCGACGGAGGAGATCCCGAATGTCCATCTCGTCCTGCCAAGGCAGCACATCATGTGACAGTAACACGACAAAGTACCTGACACGACAAAGAATGATGAAACAAATGAATATCAATCTTGGGGGTTCTCAAAATGGGGGATCCCCAAAACCATCACTTTCAATACCAAAATGATCTAATTTTGGATGATTTGGGGGCATCCCCATTTTGGGAAACTCCATATCTCAATGGAAACCAAGGTATAGAAATGACGACGCATTTCTTCCAGCCAACTTGTCTGATGGATGCACTGGATGCACAAAGATATGCATGGTTCAGACCTTTGAGGATGCTTGCAAATTCACTGCCAAAGCAAATATGCAAGGGTAGCTATGGAGAAACATAGCATTTCAAAAAGCATTGGTCAAAGGATCTCCAGTACTCCACCATTGACTCATTAGCTACGGCTAAGACTCCGCAAACCTGGCTCACCTGGTGAGACTATGTCAGAGTGATTGACAACATCTGCAACCTAAACTATGACTGCGCAGAATTCCTCAATAATATTGATGTTCAGAAAGGGGATACAATCACCCCTAAATCCATGGGGTCATCGTATTACCCATCTTTGTGGCCACAAATTGAGGGCAAATACCCCACTCACAGTATTCTGATTCATGAAATCCCCCACTTTTCCCATATTCTATACTTATTTCCTATTCCTATATTATGATTTTCCCATATATGTCCCATCATCATCCATCATTTTCTGGTTTTGGGTGCACCAAAACAGCTGGTTTCACCACCTCTCCACGCTCATGGTTGGTGCGTCGCCGTCTTCGGATGGCAGCCAGCGGATTCCTGTGCTGCCCGGAGTTCATGCGGTCGAGTTGATGTTTGAAGGGATGCGTGAACTTCGGAACTGTGAAATTTACACAGATTCTTCCCAAAAAAAAAGTAAAAAAAAACATATACCATCATATACCCCCTTCAAGTACTGAAGATGAACCTATATAGCTATAATGTATCTTGATTGCCACATCTGGGAGATTCTTGGATCATGGGAGTCCCAAAATGGTACACAGAACCTCTATGGCTTCCGCTTCTTACCTTTCTTCAACTATATATTATGATTCCTGGATCATCGCTGTGGCTCCTCACTGCTGGATAAACTGTAAGATTCGTGCTCCACTTGCAAGTTGCAACTAGGAATTCAATATGATTCCACACTATAACATCTATCAACCTCTGGTCAACCTCAGTATCTCCAGGCCCCATTTGCGGCAAAGTCACCCTGCCAAAGCCATGCCATCTTCTCCAACAGTGAGGTCAGAGGCAAAGCCGTCAGGTTTGCCCTCAGCAGAAAGGGAACACCACCAGCAAAAAACATGAGCGAACAAAGAGCAGCAGTGGTGGCAGGTGCTCTCTCCGTTTCAAAGTTGTACCAAAGCTGACCGGCTACGAGATCTCAGTTCCACACTGGAAGCAACGCCGCAACAAAGGACCTCACGGCGGCTCAATGGTTCCAGAACCCGCAGATTGGTTCTTCTGTGATGAATGTGGAAGTCTTGCAAAGTGCCTCCGCCTGAGATGTGCAATAAGATTTGTTGACTTCGACCAAGTGATCGATTCTTGTTTGATCAAAGATTAAAGTTATCAGAGCCTCTTATCTTTGCTTGCAACGACCAAAACTTCTGAACCGTTCGCCAAGGTTATTGAGCACAGCACAATCCTGTGTTGAAACTACTCTATGAAACTGTACATTGACTTGTACATCAAGTGCCCTGTCTTTCTGCCAGCTGATCCCATGTCTAGAGTCCTAAGATATCAATCTAAGATTAGGTCTTGAACATTTTGAAGATCTCATATTGACCGCGCGCTGGGGTCAGCCATGCATGGTGTGGTGGCCTGCTGCTAGTCAAGGACGATGCACATGTTGATCCACCAGATGAAGAGCCCCAAACCTCCGCAGCGTGACTGAAGAGCAATGTGTTCTGGACCGTGAAGCTTATTGGATCCTATTGGATGTTGGTACCGAATGGCACCGACAGTTGATTTTGGACACACTAGTCAACTGCATTCAACTGCTGCAAATTCAACACATTGTCAGATTTCTTTAGATACCTTTTGGCATTGTCCTACGAGGTGAGACATCGTGTCCCCAAGAACCCGAGCCTGGCGTTTCGCAGGGAAGAAGCCTGTGTGGGGTCTTCTTGAACTAGCCTGGTCACCATGAGATTCGAAGGACGAATAGCTGGACAGAGAGGTGTCTGTGTTTCCCGTGCTTCTCCCCGTTTTGCTTTCCCCCTTTTCATGGGTCCCTGAGACTTGACCCACTGTATTAGAAACATACAAAATCCATCGTCAATAGAGCATAATTACTGTTGTTAAACACCGATTTGCAGAGAGCAACTTAGCGACCATGAGGACCCCAAAGTAGATGCCACGCGAAACATGGAGGTTGAATGATTTTGCGGTTTCCATCATGACAAATCTGGCAACCAAACAACCAACAAGCTCTTGCCCATATCGAAAGCTCGCGAAGCCCAAGTCCAGTTTGATCGTAGCAGCTGGGCTGAGTCCGCGAAAAAAGCTGATGTGTCACAAAGCGACAACATAAGGATGGTCAAGGAAAATAAGAACAAAGATCAGCCAATACGGATCATATTGATAAACTGCTACTGATGATGATCTGTTATTGTTTTGAGTCATGAGGTGACCATCATGATTGTTGCTACAGGCCATCAATCAGCCTCACCTGTCTGGAAGATCTTGACGTTCTGGAAGTCCAAGAACCCCTGTCAGGCAACTCTTGCATACAATTCCTGGTCTGGCATTTTCAAAACTCATAGTACCTCTACCCATTTCTGAGATGGAAGTAGAAGAACCCCAAAATTGGAAGCCCATACCAAAGCATCACACTAGTGCTTTCACGTCTTGGATTGAAACCAGCTGCTCAGCTCCAACCAAAACACCGCCCTGCCCTGTGCACCCTGAGCGTTCACGTTTCACGGACTCAATCACCAAGTCCTGGCTGCGGTCCGATCTCTTCGATTGATATGTCTTTTGCATGACCAGTAGCTGGTTCCCTTGCCGAAAGAATGGAAAACCATGGAAAACCTGCCTGGGGAAAACCTGCCACAGTCACCATAGTCACCATGTTGTTTCTGCATTCTTATGATAGTTGAATATAGTTGAATGCAAACATGTGTTACTCAGCACATGCCTTCTTTCAATATTTTCCAAACAATAAACAAAATTCGTCAAAATCCCATCCTGTGTGTTGGGCTTGGGCAAATCAAATGGAGTAACTCGTTCAATGCTTCTGAGTTTACAGCTTGGTATCCCTTGGATGTTACTTCAATCAACTGGGACACGTCCAATCTTCTCTCCCTACCACCATTGCCAGCTTTGCCTGTTTCCTTTTCTTCGATCTTCTCATGTCTTCAAGCATGAATCTTCCATGCAATGAGACTGTCAACATTTCATGTATTTCTATAATTTGCTATCGAGAGTTTCTGCAATTTTTGCACTTAAAATCCTCCCAAGAGGTCAAAGCAGCAGACCGGTTGTCGATCGCGCAGTGCCGCCTTTGGCTTTGACGATTTCTCCGTGAGATTTTCCATTTGCCAATCCTCCGGCAGCCAGGCAGGGCGTGTCAGGCGGTTCCCGGGCGACTGCGCTAGGCCTGGGGCCAGGCCCGTGGCCGGAGCCAGGCCTGGGGCCATTGGCACCTCCTGGCGGTAGAGCAGCGGCTCGGTGTTCCGCTTCCGCCGGCAGCGGACCTGACGCAGGAACCTTCGGAAGGAGATCCAAAGCTCGAGGAAAGCGTAGCACAAACCGGCACTTAACATCAGAATGTACAGCGTGAAGACCAGCAAGTCGTCTGGGTGTCGAGCGATTCGGCCCGTTTGTGATGGAAGTATTGCTTCGAACTCGTCCACCAGTCGATTTGTGAGATACATGGATGGCTCGCGAAAATAATCCAAAACAAGCTGCAGGGCTAAGAAGACTTGGTGACAGATCGCTTCCAACAATCGCCAGAGATCTTTCTCCATTTCCTCAGAACAAGCACAGCCATGGCGGAAAGTGGCTGCGCTTTTCTCTCTCTCAATTAAAAAGCAAAGTGCATAGTCAGGAGTAATCCGAATCTAAGGTATTGGTATTCTATGTAGAGGTGTTGGTATTCTATGTAGAACTGATTCATAGCCCTTCCAGGACTCCTCAGCCCTCTCAAAACGCAAGGCAATTAAGTCAAATCAGTCAAATAGCAAAAGTGATCAAAAATGGTTACTACGTGTTTAGAGCAGACAATTGTCCTATCATGTCCTCTGCTGGGATGTTTGATTTTCCATCAGCCAGAAATCTTCAAAAACAGGTGGCCTTTGACCAATCAGGGCTTCGACCGAGCATCATAAATGCCGAAAAGGCGACAAAGTAAACGAAGGATGGCCCGGCAGGGCCAGATAACTGGTGCGGCCAAGGTCAAAGCCAAGTAGAACCTCAGGTGAATCAAAAATCAGGGCTTCATCTGGCTTGTCTGGTGGTTCAGGGATTCAGGATCATTCAAGTGAAATCACCATTGGGATTCTCTGCTCATTCCTTGAGTTTAGAAGTTCTGCATGATCTTTACAAATAAAATACACAAATAGGTAACGATTGACTGAGGTGTCATTTCGGTCCGCCGCTTGGATGTATGCTGGAATGTGGTACAACATGGTACAACCATTACCATTACTTGGCATTGCAACATAATAGAAACAATAGCAGGGCATTAGTAGAGCAAATGGATTTCGATGTCGTATGCTCCTTTGTCTATTCGTGTTTAGTCACTACTAAACATAAAAGAAAACTTCAAGCAAATAGCAGGATACAACTGCAGAACAAGCTGTGAAAAGAAGATCCAATAGATCGTCATCAGCATGTCGGCCGTCTCATACCTGAGCATCTTTTGCATTTGATAGAAGCAAACGAGAAATGACATGCCTCTCTATCAAGAGGTTCAGTCAATAGACACCCGCAATTGGTTAATCAGAGTCGAAATCCTTGACGGAAGCTGACAATTGTGTCCAAGTTCTCTTGCAGAAGCATGGTTTTCCTTGTTCCAATGTGTTTGATGCGTGTCAATGGGACACATCTTGCAGCTGAAAGTGCTGCGAAGCCCCAACCTCTGCTCGAAATTGCACTACCTTGTCATTGGTGTATCAAAATGTATCAAACATATACAGGTCCATGGAATGCTTACGTCCTAGTCCTGAGGTTCACCAGCTGCACCATCTGATACTTTGGGTGCCTTCGAGTCACAGCATGTAGGCAGTTACCAGCGGATCTTTGGCTGGGGCTTCAGAGACCCTCGCTACTGTCACTGTAGTCGTGACCACGGTCTCCTCAAGGGACGCTTCGTGAAATCAATGGGATGCCACAGTTCTTTGGCGGGGAGAATGAAGGGATTTGCGGATCATTTTCCGAAGCCTTCAAAGGGCAGTGTTCAAAGGGGTGTTTCAGCCATGTTTCAGTCTGAGAACTTCAAAGTTTCATTCTTGATGTGCCGATGCATTGCCAGCTTACTCTCTAGTCCCATGGGATATGGAAGCCAAGCGTCTCGAAAGTCTGTAGCTTCAGTCGTGCTATTGTCTGGCATGGGCTGAATTAGTGGGTTTCCCAGCAACGGCCCATAGAGCACTGGCACCATGCAAATAATCAAGATTCGGAAGACCCAAACACATTGATCCCCATCAGAGGATGCCGCCATGACACCGCAGATGAGATCCAAGGTTTCTTGCAACTTTGACAGTGTTCTAGCTTGAATGTTGAACGCTGACCTTCCTTCAACTTGTCACCTTAAACATGATCAAAACTGCTGCTTCAGGTTTAATCAGAAGAATCAAAGGGCCAGCTCACTTGACCAGCAGTTGGGTGAATCTTGGACGTTTCAACACCATCCATCTCATTATAACCTCAATAGTTTCTCCTCATGGAAATCCCAATGCTTGATCCACGTGCAAGATTTGACTGGTCTGAAGCATGTGAGACAAAGACATGACTCGCAGGTGCCAGAACTGCAGACTTCAGAGGGATTTTTGATAGATTTTTGATTTGGGTTCCTTCAAATCGAACAGTTGAGTATTGTGGCATCTGGGATAATCCAGGTGTTCGCGTGTCCGATATTCAGGCTGCAATAGCACATGCTGGGAGGACGAACGAATTCTAGCACAAGGCACTGGAGAATCGTGATAGAATCTGCAGGTTTATTTCCTCGACCCAATCAGCCCAGGCCTGTTCTGTTGGCCCATTTGGCATCTGGCAGCAAAGAAATTGGACACATGGTTTGGTGTCGGATGTATCAATACACCCATTGTTGCAGGGTTTGTCTGTCTTTGGACTATGGCGTGACTATGTCACAATGCTACGCTTTGGACTTGAGGATACTTGAGGCGTGTTATATGAATTGCTCGAGGCAGGTTGCTCTCAAGATCTTTGAAGCATTGCCTTCTGTCCCTCATCTGTGGGGGAAGCAGTTACCTTCGCCTCGACGGTGGCGATGACCCGCTGGGTTTGTCACGATGTGACTGGTGGGTGTCATGCTTTTAGCAGGGTCTTGGAACCCCATAGTCCAGTAAGATCAGTAAGGTTCTTGGCTGAAACTGCTGGCAATGAAGATAATTCAGGATAAAATAGGATAGAGAAGAAACATTCCAAGACAGCTCATCATCCACTACATCATGGTGAGTAACGAAGCGGGTCTCTTTGCAAAGGCCGAGAAAGTGGATGGAAAACAATTTCTTGTTGAAAGACCATCTTGGAATTCAAACTACCCAAATACGAAGAAACGCGGCCGAAATCGGCGCACGGATATGTACAATGTATTTTCAACTCACTAAATCACTCGAAACTGCTTGCAGCGTTCCACCATGTGCCACTTGCACTCCCCAGCACTCCCCGCACTTCTCTGTCCAGATAATTTTGGGGCACCCTGCCGCGCTCTCCCGGAAGGTGTCTACTGCGCTCAGGCCATCCTCCTACCAGCAGGATCATCGAATTCTGGAGGGAGCGTTGCATCATCATGCGAAACTGAAACAGTGAAATCATGTATGTTGTTCAAGTTGTGGCTGAGGTGAAATCATGAAAGTGGGCGCATGTTTGCAAGCAAAACTACCACAGGATGTCAAAGACATGTACGAATACACACCCAAAATCCATCTCAAAATAAAGCCTCCTCCAAACCCCAGTGTCACCCTAATCTAAGCTTCCCACGGCAACAATCGGCTGAACCTCCAGGGAAGTACCGCATGTCAGCTCTGACACTTTGAAACCTGCCTTGCAGTACTGTGACTACAACTCGTGAAATCTTGCAGCAAATATGGTAGCTGTACAAATCCGGTCGCAGCATGAATAGCCAAACATGTGCAGGTCATTTCTAGATTTTCTAGGGAAGCCTGGGTCAATTGGATCGAATATGCCAAGTACCAAGAGGCACTCGGGAATTTTTGACAACCCCACCGCCTGAGTCTTGTCCACAGAGACTTTGCTGACCTGGCAACCACACACCCTTCCGCCACACCTGCTGTGATTCCTCCCGCATGCATACTCATTTGTATTTTTTTCATCAAGATCAAACATCCTCTGGTGATCTGACCTAGCAATGACTGATCTCGTTTTGGATGACATTGCAATGTGCTCCGATTGAAAATGCATGTTGCCAGGTTGGACGACCAAAGGGTAATTGATTCTCTTCCCTTGCAACAGTCATTGAGCGCATTGAGGACTGCACCCCTCCGGCACGCTGACGAAGTTGCTGGAGCGCTCTGTCACCTGATTCCCCAAACAGTGTGTCCACACTGAGGGGTTCTTATGGTAATTCTTGTCCAAATCCATTCTGAGCTTCACCGCATGTCCACCAGGCTGACAGTGTTGTTTTTGTTTTTGGAAGAGTTGCATGGATATCAGACATGTTGTTACAAGGTTCCAACTCTTGGGGCAGGCACCCTTTCGATTCCAAATCTGCTGAAGGACCCGTTGAAGCCAGTTCCACTTTTTTCTTTTCGGAGAGTTCCAATCAAAGATGTCTCACTGAAGCGCCCAAGATTCCCTGAGACACACACCGCTCTCGTCTTCGACCAAACCACGGCGTGCGGCTGGCATCCCCTTGAAGCAGAAGGTGCCAATGGAATGACATATGCCGAAAAACTTATCTTGAAGTTCCCGTGACTTGCTGCCTAAAACCGAATTTGGTTGACTGAACTCTATGAGAATGTTTGCGAAGCAGAAGTAGAGCTGGAATGAAGGCAGGACTTGATGCCCCAAACTGAACGGTGGTCTAGAGTCTTGAGGACGGAAGTGCATGAGCGAACGATGATGAAAGCATGCTGAACTAGAACATGTCGTTCTACGAAATGCTTAGAGTCCAATCAGCAATACAACCTCTTCACCGATGTAGAACTGCTGGGCATTGTCTTCCACCTCCACGACGCAGAAGCAGCAAAGCCAAGGCCAGTGTGTCTTGGTATCTAATTTCTAAGGAAGGAAGCCTGATCAAACGACCAGAAGATCGAATTACATAATGTAGCGATGCTTTCCAATTCTCGTCCCAGTTCAAACCTGCAAATCTTCTCAGCGAACTGCCACAGCTTCAGTAGGAAGAATGGCAAGAACTGGAATACCCGTTTGTTCCTTGATGTCCCATCTGCATACATCTGCTACATCCAGTGCCTCTTCACCAATAAAAAAGTGTTGGTGGCTAGGAGTCTGCACCTGCAAAGATATTGAAGCAATGGCAAGCGTCTGACTAGTTGGGTTCCTGTCTGTAAACGCAGCAAGACTCAATGAAGTTTGGAGAACTCAGCACTTGAGATATTCCGTTTGGTAACTCCTTGATGTTTCCTTAAGGCTTAGAGACCCGCAAGGAAAGTACATACAAGTAAAATGGCGGAGAACCTAGGCAAATCTCAAAGCACGTATCTTTACACTTCGTCGCAAAATGTCGCAAACATGTTGCTGTGATCTTCGCAGAATGCCAAATGACTCATGCCGCTGCTGCCTCCTTCAGGAGTTGCGAGACACCTTGGCATAGCTGCGACGTCTGCGGAAGGAGACATGCACACCTTCACTCTAGACACGTGTGGAGGAAAATCAAACCAGCGCTGTCTTACTTAACATAATTAACTTAAATCAGGTTGTCAAACTAGTGAAAATTGAGGCATCTCAAATTGCATGTTTGTAGTTGTGCACTGGTATCTGGCAACCGTGTGCGGCTATAGACATCATGTCAGCATTGACAGCAAAGGCTAGTCGTTGATAGCTGAGGCAGCTAAGGATTTGTCTCGAGATATCCTCGTTTCGCGCTTCACGCTCCTGCAAGACACGCCAGCATTTGGGACCCTGACCCAAGTGTGTCGCCATCTGGATGTAGTGCGGGCAACTGAGTTGCACCATGTTGCACCCCTAGTGCCCTTCGAAATCAAAACAGTGACAAATTCGCCAAGCATATGTTGATCCTCCGATATTGAATTGACAATCTGTTGAATCTATTTACCTTTCCCTTCAGTCCCATCATTTCGTCATCCAACCGACTTGTTTCGGCTATCCGTCAGATGCTTCGTACCTTGTCCTCCTCAGAGCTTAGCTCCATCGCTGCTTCCTCGCAGTCGCTGATCTCCACACAGCTGGTGGTTGTGGTGGCCTGCAGCAACTTCAGTGGTAATATCTGAAAGGCTGCAGAAATTGACTTGAAGAGACATAAACAAAGCGTGAGACTTTGGAATTACTTCTATTTCAAGCATCGCTGATGCCTGCACATTATACTGTACAACATCGACGGAGAATCACAGAACATGATGTACGTTTGTAAGAACCGAAACGGACTTTTTTATCTTTTCTGCCGATTGCGGGGGAGCGCGGAGCTTGCTTCATCTCAGTCAGCTGCCCTCTTCCTCTGCACGGTAGATGCTCCTCAAGTGAGAAGGTGGCTATCCGGCAGGTTCATGAATGTCTGGAAACCCCTCGCTCCCACAACAAAGCATAAAAGCAGTGCGAGCACCTGCTCTGCAGGAAACCATGCATACTGACAAGTGATGCCAGCTGCATACCGCGCGTGGTGCCATGCCTCCGACTGCAAAAGCAAGCTTGTCTTTGCAGCTTGGTCTCATTCTGATCCTCTGAAGGTGTGTCTGTGAAGGATGCTTGCTGTTTGGAGCTGTCTGACAGATTCCCTCACTCTATCAGTGAGTGCTCAGTTTTGAATGTGGGTCAGCCTACTGCACGGTTTCTGCCTCAAGGACCCTGTCATTTTGATCGACTAGCACACAGTGCAATTCTTTCCAGCATGCCTTGTATACACATTCCAGGTTCAGTATGTCCAGCAAAGCCCTCAAAAAAAATGTGTTGTGCTTACAGCCTTGTTGACTCAAATGCAACGCTTGCATGAGATGTGTGGAAAAACGATTTGCAAGGAGTGTCCACCTTGAGCAATAGACCCCGAAGAATCTAAACAGATCAACAAAAAACTGCTTGGCTTGCATGCAAAAATCTCTAGATCCAAGGCATCCTAAGCCAACAGGTCCGGCAAGTCCGAGACAACAGATTACACAGAGGCAAGTTCAGTTCAATTTATGTGTCTTTGCGGATTTACTATGTTTCGGTGCTCACAAGCTTGAAGCAAATGCACTTTTGTTTGGCACCGCCCTCATTGAGATCGTCCGGATGTGCTTACAAAAAGTATACAGTATACTATACTAGCCACTTCTCCTACATGAGTTCGCCCATCGGCTCAGGCGACCTACGAGTTTGCCAGCTCAGATCCTCAATTGTGTCTTCACAAACTGTGCGTAAAAATGCTAGATCATCATCTTCTATTGCATCCTTTCCTTCATCCCAGAGATCAATGCAATTGGAAAGTTCCTGCTCCACGTGAGCAAGTTTCAAACCAATGTCTTTCCATGATTCCTTCTTGGCCGAAACTTCTTTTCGCTTCTCAAACAGCCAATTGACCAAATGCTGTCTGCTATCTTCAAACATGGAGAATGCAAGCGAAACACCACCTGAAACAAGGGTGGTTCCAGCTGCTGCCCAAGCTGTCACAGTAGCGGCTGCAGCAGCTGTGTCCACTGCAGCAGCGGCAAACGCCGGAATTCCAACAACGAGGCCAATCGAAACGACTCCAAGCGCACACAATTTCAAAACTTTGTAGGTTTGCTTGACTGACTTGGCATTTTCATAGACTCTCTTGAACGCATCTGAAAGAGTTTCAATTCTGCTCTCCACTTGTTGAGCATTGGACACCAAGTGCTTGAAAGTATCCGAAAGGCATTTCACATCGCCCCTGACCCTGTTCAATCTTCTGCACTCCTTTCCTCTGAGATTGCCTGGACTTTCACTGGAATTGAGGATGCTCAGGATTTCCCAGGGGATTTTCTGAAGACGATCCACACAACGGGCTGACTTCCTGAGAGTGCGGCTGTTTCGGCCTGACAAAATCAAGTATCACCTAGGACCTAGTGACCTACTCCCAAAACACCCTTTGAGCCCCAACAAATAGAAGTGTTGCAAAACTATTGAAAGAGCAAGTACAAGCTACGAAATGGCACGAGTACCCATTGCTGTCCGACTCATTCCTTCTTTGCAGCCTTCTTTCAATTTGATCATCGCATCAAGCAATTCACTGGGAGCTTCGCGGATGTTCTTGGCATCAAGCATTTGTTCCAGCAGTGTTGACAACTGTTTAAGCTCTCCTTGGTAGCTGCGAACAAACTGTGATTGCTGCACCAACGTGTTTTTTCCACTTTCTTCAGTGTCATCAAGAGAGATTGCCGCCTTCAGAGCAGTCTTTGCCGTCTCCTCAACACAAGCATCCTTTGGAAATAGGCCAGAGCAGCCAAAAGTGGGACCTCTGTATTGAAGAAAAGTCTGTCCAGCCCAATTCACACCAACTAGAAGAAGTACAAGGCAAAGCACAGGTCGATGCACTCCCCCTCCCTTTTGACAGGTTGGCATTGCAAAAGGCAAACTGTCCGAAGCTGTGGTGAGCCTTGAGCATCAAACTCCTTCAGCGGCTCTTGATGTTGCAGCGGTCAATTACTCCCACCCAATGATTGAAAAAAAACACTTCATGGATCTTCATGTTGCAGTGAGGCCAAGTACGAGACCACGAGCAAAAACTACAAAGCATAGATAGAACAGGAATGCGTATTACATCTACACGTGGAGGCTGCGGAAGGAGACTGCGTGAGCGATTAATGAGTACCCTGTTGAGTCAATGACTCATTGATGGGCGTCCTGCAAGAGGGATTGACTGAAGGCTTGCCCGTGCAAACATCGCAAACTACTAGCACTTTGGGGAAAGAAGATCTTCGTCACGCGTCACACTCTGTTTCTCCTGAGGACGCTCGACTGAGCGCTGCTGTGCAAATGGCGTGAATATGCGTGAATCGCAAATTGACAGCGCGTGCGCTCGCAAACCAACACAGGCTATTCCTAAGATCGACAGCAATTGCACCTACCACAATTCCAATGTTGCCGACACCATGAATGACACGCAATTACACACGGTGTGTGGCCCTGCGCAAACTTCGTCTTTTCTTTCAGTGTTCCTCAGAAGCTTTCCAAAGAAAAACGCCGTATATAGAGCAGTTTATTGAGTTTTTGCGCACCTCTTCATGCGATCACGCCATGCATACAGCAGTTTGGCTCATATTGTCATGTGACTCGATTGAATGAGTGAGGTCAGCGGAGCTCACTCCGAAGCTTCACTTCTAAATTACCTGGAAAGGTCATAGCATGCACATTTGAGAAATCCTGGCAATTTGGGCAGAAGGTGAAATGTTTTCTTTGGTGCTTGTGCCCAAATCCTATCAAAAGCCTGCGGTATATGACATAGCAAATAAACTTGACAGCTCGATTTCCCACTCTCACGGTCGCAAGTGAAACCACGAGTGTGAAACTCCGCGCTCGCTACGTTTAGACGAGTTCCCCCAGTCGCTCAGCCAGACGGCCAACGATCTTGGTGGCATCATCCACGTCGTCATCTTTCAAGGCATCCGTGGCATGTTCCAGTCGCCGATGAAGATTCGAAATGTCGTCCTTGATCACATCGATTTCAGTCTGGAGCTGCCTCACAAATCCACGATGTTCAGACACCGATCGCTGTTGGCGATCCAGAAATTCCACCAACTGACGGCAGCCATCTGCACCACCTTTGAGTGCAAGTGCTGCTCCACCGGAAAGGATCGCAACTGTTTCAGCGCTGATACTGGCAGCAGCAGCTCCTTCTACTGCTGCTGCCGTAGCAGCTGTTCCCGCTACAGCCGCTCCTTCGGCCACTGCAGCGGTTCCAGCAGCTACCACAGCCCCTTCTGCTGCAGAACCTGCAGTCAAGGCAGCCCCTGCGGCAGCCCCTTCAGCCACTGCTGCAGAGCCAGCTATGGCTGGCAAGGCCACAGCGGCAAAGGCCACCACGGCACAAACGGCGAAGACCTTGACACCGAGTTCGTAGCCTTTGGTCGTTTCAGCTGCCTCCCTTTGTAACGAAGAAAAGTCATCCTCAAGAGATTGGATGTCATACTCCAAGTCTTGGGCGCGCGACTCCTGAGTCTGTAAGAGTTGTCGAATGCTAAGGAGATAATCCTCTACGCTTGCCAGCTTTCTGCAAAGCCTCGCTGGCTGTTGACTGGAAGGTACAATGTCCTTAAGATCTTCCACGCAATCGCGAACATCCTTCCTTGCTGTTGGCTCTCTACAGCTCAAAAAGTCAACTCTCTGCAGAGGTTCATCCAGTTCATCCACATAGATTTAATCATATGCCAAAATGCCATATGCCTAACATTGCCTAACAGGTTAGAATACATCAAAATACCAAGATTAACATGGAAACTGTTCAGAAACCACCGCTGAAACAAAGCGAAGCCACTGAATCCGAGAGGTTGATGTAGAAATGTATTGCTCCAACCCATTGCAGCTTTGTTGCAATTCCATGGTCTTCGCTCGCAATGTTGCTGGGAACTTCGATGCTTCGCTGTCCCTTAGAAGACCCGCCAGTGCGTTTGAGAGCGCCCAGACTTGTTGCTGGTAGTTGTTCATCTTCACCCACCAGATTTGCTGACCTACTTGGTTCTCACCAACATTTGCTGCCTCCACCGTAGTTCTCAACTTTTGTGTCCTGAAATTAACCTGTGAAGACGCACCTCCCGTTATAAATTGGCCAGAGAAGCACAGTGTGGAACCATGGTGCTCAGGAAAAGTCGCTCTGACCCAGGCAACCAGTAGTAGAAAGGCAACGCAAAGCATAGGTCGAAGCCTTCTGCCTTGACATTTTGACATTGTCATGACAGGCCAAGAGACCTGAGGAAAGCAAATTCTTTGAAGCTGTCTTGAGCATTAAAATCCTACGGCAGTTTTGATGCTGGAGCAGCGCGAATGGCCCACACGCACGGAATATGCAAATGTGTCGTGGACCACCAGGTCTTACAAAGCTTGCGCAAACTGCTAAGTTAGCTGATCAAAAGTAGATAAGCAGCAAGAACCCCTCAATCTCGAGATTCCCATTGACTTCGTTTGACGCACATTGCGCTAGGTGGCAATCAATTAGTACTGCATTGTATTTGTGAGGAGGATGGAAATCTACCCGGGGGAGTTGCAAGAGTTGACCCGCAGTTTTCTGTTCACCTTTTTTGTCTCTGGCTTGCCACCTCCTTAGCGTATCAGAGGCAGGCTGAGCTAGGCTTTCAGATGCAAGCAATGAAACAGAACAAAGACCCCGTTTAGAGAAATCGTGACAGCAGTGGCAAGAGTTCAAACTGCGTGCCAAGGATTTACCTAGAAGTGTGAGAACTGTGTTGCCATGCTCTGCAGAGTTTCTCAATAATTGCCTCAACAGGTGGCAGACATGGACCCAGAAAACATTCCTTCAAAGTTTGCTGCCATGTCTAGGCACACTCCAAATCCCATCAATCATACTCCATCTACATCTACATCTACATCTACATCTACATCTACATCTACATTACGTATGTACTTCATCTTGCTGAGCCTCAGGCAAGATTCTTTGTCGAGGTAGAAGTCAGGACCTAAAGCAATCCACCCTTGACCCAAGGTCCGTCGTGCACTGGTGGAAGTGCGCCATTCCTGGCCAACAAAGTCTTGAGAAACACTCTGACAGCAAAATTAGCCTTTTCCAGCTGTAGTCTCTGGCTTAACACTATGAGGGAAAGGACCTTGCTATCTTTTGTGGAAAGCCAGTCCATCTGCTGACAGAAAAGCTCACCTTGTGGTGCAATTATATCTGTACTCAACCCTAAAAGGATGGAAGTACCATAGACCATAGAAGTGGTCGGATACGCTGTGGGAATCAGTTCAAAATCTGTATAGTAGAATGCCTTCCCCATTGCTAGCCGTTCAGCCATGGCCTGTATCCACAACTCAGATTTACAAAGCGTCCAAGAAAATAGGGAAGCATCATATTTATATAATCAATCAGTTGCCAATTTGTCAATGATAATCGCAACAAGAACCACCGTTCAGTTACCATTTCTCATGAACCCCCACCAGTGGGCCCAGCTTGCAACAGTCACCTCTTCCTTCCGTTGGCCACTTGAAGGCGAAAGTGCGGTTTCATCTGCTCCAGCAGTTTGTAGCCAGCACCACACCTGGCACGTGCCAAGCTTGGAGTAAAGAAAGTAAGTTTGATGGATGATTGAATTGAAGATATGTATATCTGTATATCATATAATAATGTGTGTACTACATATAATTTGAAACTTTATCATCAGTTCCTTCCCCCAGCTGCAAGGGTTTGAAGGATGCGTTTTCAAACTTGATGAGAACTTTGGCAACTGAGAGATGCTTCCTGTGAAGCCAAGCATACTCTCCTTAACTCAGACTGTCCAGTGCTGCAAAGACACAGGTTTCGAACCAACAGAGTTTACATCAAACGCACGCCGTGGCCTCCCAGTGTCCTTGACCCTTTGCCAGCATCATGGCGTCCTGAAGTTGGATTTCCCAGAACTTCAGCTAAGAATTCTAAGCAATCAAACTGTCTATACAATTCTTCCCAAGTGTTGGCCGAGAATTTTGAAAGCAGCTTGCTCTATGTTGAGGTGGCTTGCACATCTTAGGGGCATCAAAAACATGCCAATAGATGTTATCAACAGAGCTTTCTTTACAACACATAACAGGAGAGGAAATGTCCTTAAGAACTATCTTGTTATCCTCGCTGTCTAGTCTAGGTAGGAAGGATCCTCCCTCTATCACTCCGTCATGTTCCGCCAGCAGTCCGCACCATGCGCAAGCTCGCATGCTGTCCTCTCCAAAACGGTTTCGCCGTTTGGTATCTGCAGACGCTTCCAGGAGTACTTTCACAACCTGTCCGCTGAAATGTGTGAAGGTGTTCAGTTCCCTCAACAACATTTGTCTCTTATCGATGGTTTCATCTATACCTTCGTAACGAAAAGGCAATAAAGTCGCAATGGTGTATGCATATATGTATATATGCATATTATATATATACATATTATATATATAAACATATTATATATATATATATATATAAACATATTATATATATATATATATATATAAACATATTACAAATATACACAAAGACATATATACAGTATGTACATATAGGCTTGTCCAAGGTCTTGGAACTACCTACAACAAAGTCGGATGTTTACGTTCCTTGAACTTGCTGAAGCAGTTGATGCACACGCGGGGTGGGGGGGTNATGATGGATGATGGATGATGGATGATGGATGATGGATGATGGATGATGGATGATGGATGATGGATGATGGATGATGGATGATGGATGATGGATGATTGATGATGGATGATGGATGATGATCTATGATGAGAAAAATCCGCGCGACAAAATTTTGTCACGGAATCAACAGTTTAAACCAAGCTAATTCGAGTTTTGGTAGTTCCAAGAGCGGGGACGAGGCTACATATACATATTATATATGAATATATATACACAAGATTGTACTGATTAGACAAACAAATCCAAACAGTAGACGGATATCATGGGATATTCAGTATGTATACCGTGAGGAAACTTCCGAAGATCTTTCCGAAGATCTTTCCGTGCCTCCAGGTGTCCCCAGCGCGCTGCACACATCAGCGGCGAGTAGCGGCTCCCGGCATCTGCTGGGCCTTCCACGTTGGCAGCGGCAGCCAGCAGCAGCCGGGCACAGCTGCTGCGCCCGCTCCAAGCAGCGCGAAACAACGGGTACCACCCATTCTGCTCCACCTGGAAGGGAGATGATGATGGGCTGATGGATTTCGTGGATGTTGCTATTTTTCATCAAAGTGCATGAAGGCTGCACAAGGATGAAAAATGATCCGAGCATGCTCTGTCTCTGAATAAAAGAGTCACGAGTCTCTGGAGGCTTTCTGTGATTGCAACTCATCAGCCTATGTTTGTTGGGAAAAGGATGGTGAAGCCAATAATGATTCTCAGAAAAGGGATATCCAAAGATCCTCCACAGTCAACCAACATTAACCAACCTCAACATCCTAGGTCATACGATGATTCTCTGCCTGCTGAAGATCTGCCAACTCGCAGGCCCGCAACAACAAGGCCAGGATGTCCTCCATGCCATACTCTGTGGCCCAGGTCAAAGCACTCTGCCCCAGCCTGTGACCCGGGAGGCCCGGGCCATCCTGGGCCCCCAACAGAGTCGGCTGTCCGATCAAACTGAGCTGTTGTAGAAACACATAGCAACATATTGCCAAGCCCAAAAAAAGAAGGGCAGATGTACCTGTTTTATAAATAGGGTCCTATATCCTATTTTCCACCTTGATCTGGAGGGAGGAATTCTCGAAATGAACAAACCTGCAGAGTTCTTCTGGCCCAAGGAGCTGATTGGACGCCAACACAGCAGTCCCATAGCGCAACAAATGCTCCCCAACATAGAGCAAAAGTTTGGAAGATGCGCTAGTGCTGTTCCGGAGTACCTAGCAGAAGGTTTGGCTTCCAAACTCGTCTCAAGCTGTTTCTTCGTGGACTAGTCGGGAGTTATGCTGGACTGATCAGAAGGTGCGCGATGTGATTTTCAAAACTACGTCGTTCCCTCCATTGCAAAGATTGAAGACCAACACTGTCCTGCAATTTGGAATCATGCTTGGCAATCAATCACTTTTTTTTCATGCTTTCGAAATTTCCTCTGGCTGCCAAGTGCTACATTTCATGCAGCTTGGGTCGCTATGTTGGACTCACAGTGGCTGCAATGTTCAAAGTAAAATGCCTCGTCTGCAGCATAGATCTCCCGAATCCAGTCGATGTTTCTCTGCGACAACCATTGCCGTTGGACTTCAGGATCATCGCTACTCGATGCAGATTCATGGGAGAGAATTTCTGTGTCCAGATTGAGGTTCAGTTTCTTGGAGACCCTGTCCATGTCTTCTTTCAGCGTACAGGTGCACACGAAGCTCAAATGGCTCAGCTCCTCGTTGGTGATTCCCTTCATGTAGAAGTCGACCACTGGAATGAAAATGTTGTTGTTGTAAGGCCGGTACTGCACGTCCATGGCTACACGGTGGTTGGGATCTGAAATGTTCCGCAGAGCATCCACATAGCTGTGGTTGAATTCATCAAAGGAAAACACCTGTCCCTGAAGAGCATAGGCAGTGACGGAAAATTGACCTAAGTCACTACGTTCAGCTTCGTCGCCGGCATCGGCGGAAGCAGTTTGAGATGGGTCCATATGCGCGTGCCACTGCATTCCAGAGACGATTCGAGATACTGGATGTCTGAGGCTCACGATCACATGCCCAGCTCCATGCTCCAGCAACGTGTGCGCAGTGCATTGATGGTCGTGCAAATGGAGGCCAGTAGATCCGAGCATTCTGCTGAGCGTCTCAGACCCTGCTCGCGCCACTGACACAGACAGAACCATGCTCCCATTCAAAGGCGGTAGCTGCTCGGCGCAACGGGCAGCATCTTTTGAACGCATCATATCCTCCAAGCTGAAGCTCCTGTCCAGTAGCGACTCTGCTTCTGGAGGAATTGCACATGACCACAGGTCCTTGACGAAGTCACAGTGAAACCCCCAGGGAACCTCTGGGAGTTGGTCGTTCACAGAAAGTTTCATGCCGTGTCTTCGGGTCAGGCCCTGAGCCATTGCGGCAAATGGCCGATCGATGGCTGCCAACTGCGCCCACGTCACACCCGGCTCATCGATCGGGTCAATCGGGTCACCTGAGATCATCTGCTGGAGCTTCACATCGTTGCAATGGGCTTTTCTGGAACCAAATTCTTCACAAATCTCATAGATGATGTCCAAAGTAGCTGGGTGATGTGTGTAAATGTCTTCCACCCAGAAGGACTTCTCTGCATACTTCTCCACAAAGCTGTTCTGGAGGACATAGTGTTTCAGCGCCAGGCGCAATCGATCGTCGGCCGTTGCAGTCGATGATGGCCCAAAGTCTGCAGCACAACGAGCAAACTCCAACCAGTCCAAATCGTCCGTGCTCGGATCGCTCGCCCTCACAGGGATTTGGTTCAGCGGATCCCGAAGAAGCAAAAAGGCCTTGGAGAAGAATCTGGGGCTCCGCCAACTGGGTACTGTGCAGCCGGAGCGATGCAATCCATGTATCCAACTTACAGCCCCATCTGCACCACGTGCTGGGTCAGAGTGATCGCTCACATTCATTCCAAGGCCTTGAAAAAGCATTGAGAGAAAGCGTGAGCCACTTCGGCTTGCGCCGCTCACTAAAAATCCCGCTGCTTGGCCAAGTCCGAAATGTTCACAAGTGGCGTTCAGGATGTATGTGTGCTGCCAAATGCGGCACTCCGGCGGCAAAGAATTGAGCTTCAAGTTCATCTGTAGCAGTGATGCATCAGAAACGGCTCCCGAGACCGAGTCTTCTTCATCACAACTTATCTCAGCATATCTTTCCGCAGGTCCGAGAATGCATAAAACACTGAGAAACCGCCACGAAATTATGGATGTCATAAGGTCGAGGATTTACGACCGGTCGTTTGAGCTCAAAGCTGCAGCTCTTTTTTTCATGAGAAACAACACTCTGGGGTCAAAAGAGACTTCATGCGACTCGTCCATGCAAGTGAAAGTAACGCCATGTAACGCCTATGTTCGGAAGCAGTACTTGGCTGGAGATCTTTTGGCAGACTGTTTGGCCAGCAATCGCAAGACTTGGACTCCAGACTGTCCTTTTAGGAAAATCTTGGGCCTGCAAACACTGGAAAAACTAAAACAATTACTTTGTCGTGTTGTTGTCATTTTGTTGTCATTTTCTGTCATTCAGTTTTGTCATTTTGGATTTGCATTGTAATTTTATTGTCATGTCTTTGTCCTTTTTTTGTCATGTGTTTGTCATTTATTTGCAAATTTGGGAATGGCACATGCAAAAAATAACCCTGTAAAATGATTCCCAATCTGGGAAATGAAAAAAAAAAACGACAAAAAGAAATGATTCCCCAGCTGGCAAAATTGCGTTTTTGGACTTTCCAGGTCGGCTCCGGATCCAGCCACCCGCGCCGGATGAGAAAACGACAAGAAAATGACAACAAAATGACCAAAAAATGACAAAGCCAAATGACAAAAATAAATATTCAACAAGTGTCAGAGTTTGCTGGTAAGATTTTCAATGATTTTCATAACTTTCCTTGCTACAAGTACCCACATGCGTGGCAATCAAAAACACCGCACCTCGCACAAGGGCTTAACAGAGGCTGGTGTGTCCGTCGACCAAAGACTGCGGAGGTGGGCCAACATCTCAGGAGAAAGCGCCAAAGCGACCTCAAACGGAGGTTTTGTAACAGCTGAAACAGGTTGAAATCACCGAAAGCCTGGGAGATGTGAAAATGGTTGGGGTTCAATGTTTCATCCTTGGTTTTGATGATTTTTCAGGTGGGGTTTTGGGGGTCATTTTGATGCTAAAGTGATGTGTCAATGTTTGGTTCAGAAGAGGGGGTTAAGTTAATTGTTGAGGTTGTTGTGTTTTATGTTTGTGTTTGGGCGGGTGACCAACCAGAAACCGCGACCCAAAATATCCATCAAAATCAAGCTCATGAAATTCGTCAAGTCCACCAATTCCAACAAACTATGTGTCATTGTTGTTGCTGCTATATAAGGCAAAAAAATACATTGAAATAGTTTTCAGACCATGAAAATCCATCAAACACATGGCTTTGAAAATAAGGTAACCCTAAATCCTCTGGTTAATCATCCTTTTCCCTATGAAATACCCAGCTCATCAAAGCCGACCTGCGGCTTCACTGCTCGCAGGCGCCACAGCTCCACAGGTCCCAAGAGTTGCGCCAGGCACGGCAGGTGCCCCAGCAGCTCATCCATGGGATCTATGAGAAATGAGTATGATTATGAATTGATTATGTAATATTAATGTATATATATATATATATATGTTAGTATATCTAGTATATATTATAGATACATGTATATATATATATATGTGTGTATTGTAACGTTGTACATATTACATGATATCATGTGCCTATGATCATGTTCACAATGGATACCTTCATGCCGTAGTTCACACCCTAACACCAAGGCGGCTTGTTGAATTGCGTTCCCAGTTATCCACGTTGCCCGGGACATCTGCGAGGCGCTTTGTAAATCTGTTGCTTTGATGATCTGCCACTGTGAGTCACTCTCAACCTTCTTGACCTCCGGATTTCCGAGCTTCAAAATGGCTCACAGACAGATCTAAATGTCGTGCACCATTGACTGACGAAGCTGAGACTTGTGCAGCACAACCTGCACAAAGCGATGCCATGGGCCTCGTATCGTGGGAGGCTATCCAAGACTTCAATCTGAGGAAGTGCCTCGTATCAGCCAGGTGACTCAGGACTTAGCACATGAACATCAACATGGCTGACTCCCTTGATTAGCAACTCAGGAACCCTTAAAGAAAATCAGAGCAACTGTGTCAATCAGAGAAGAGGAGTGTCATGGCTGCGATACAGGCCTCCAGGATGCATTCCCGCGTCACCCCTGGAAGCTTCAGGACGGGATTTGAACCTCAGGAAATTCCGGATGAATTGATGTCGAGTCACACCACAGTTGTCACTCTAAATACTTCTTGAAGTGGAGCCAGGATATCTTCATATCACATGGCTGACATCAACGGGTGTCAATATCACTAATCATAACAGCAATTCCCTCTAAATCCCTTTGATCATCACGCGCATGGTTTGTTGGAAAATGCATTCAGTTCCTGGATGTTTGAAAAATATGAAAACATCTATATTTCAACACCAACAAAAATAGTTAGAGGATTAGTTCTAGCCATAAAGATAGTTATATAGAGGATTAATTAAATCCACAGTGGATTAGCAGAGAGCCATACGTGGCAAAATCGTGGCAGGAAAAATCCAACTGAGATCTGCAGCTCAGATCGAGCTCTCGCAGGGTGGCCACTGCCTGGAATGCTATGAGCTTGGAGTTTGCCATGGGATTTAAAGCCAGGTGGTAATGGAATTTAATGGGATTTTAATGGCTTGGTAATGGGTTGGTAATGGAATCTGGTACCATAGCTATTTATGATTATTTATGTGTCTGTCTGAAAATGGTGGATTTCACCCACTAGTGGGAAAATGATGATCAACGACTATTTTAGTGAAGGGCCGCCCCATTTGGAGACGAACCCACAGTCTCAAAATCATGCCTAAAAATCTTCCAGACGTCAACCGATCTGGACTGGTGGTTTCCAAACTACAGGTCTGAGTATTCTGAGTCAGGATTCTGGCCATGCCTTCCAAAGTAACTTTGATGGAACATGTATGAACATGTCCTTATAAGATCCTATTCCTCTTTTCAGATCTCCAAACAAAAAAAATCACAGCACTGACTTTGAGCTAAGCTACCTATGTTCCACTGGCGTCACAGATGGCCGGGCCTCAAGGGACGTGACTTCATCGAGGTCGTCCACCAAATTTCCTTCCAGGTCCAGGATCTGCAGAGTCTGCGCACGGCGGGGGAAGATCCTTTCAGGAGTCCACCTTTAGCCAGGGCCACGGTCAATGAATGGGACAATTCATTTGTAATTCTTTTGATATATATATATATATATGTTGTATTGTTTTATAATTCCATGGAAAAAATGAGGCAACAACAACTACTCTGCGAGCAGCGCAGCAAGAAAACTGTTCTTGAGCAGCGGAGGGTGAATTTGGTCTCCCATCGAGCTCTGAGTGCAGTGACAACAGCAATGAACTTGGGGATTCATGTAAGCTATGCATTTCCCTGATAGGTTGAAAACCAAAGCCCGCTTAAAGCACTTGAAAACGCATGGAAAGGCTTCAAAAGAGATGCTCCAGAGGTCAGTTTCTGGCGAGTTAATGTCCCATCCCTGCTCCTAAGGTTGAATCAAATCCGTCCATGGTGAGAAACCCACGAGCCATACAGCAAGTTTGGAGGCCTCATGTGCCAACAAAGGACTCAAATCCTTGATGTCATTGAAGGACACATAGAGTTCCTGTCGCATCCCCACATCCCCGGCATCCCCACCACCATGATTTTCCCCCACTGGACAGGCCCTCAGCTCCTCTAAGACGGGCAGTGCTGTGATGCCCCCAAGGTCCTGGCTATCCAACAGTGATCTCTTTCGAAGCTTCATGATGCCACAATTTCAGTGCCTCACCCTGGTCCTGAACGAAGCACCTACACAGCCACAGAACCTTGTTGGCACGGTTCCCACGTCGTCAAGTATGGAAACAGACGCACTTTCAATCTGTTTGAAAGAAAATTGACTTCAGGAATCAAAACAAGAATCTTCCAAGTGGTCCATTTCAAAACAAGCCCTGAAAACCATTGGTTTCGTGGGTGAGGTTTGATGTCTCCGGCAGCCCAGGGGGACCAAACCTTGAGATTCTGCAGGCCAGTGCCAAGGTCACGCACTGTGCCTCAGCGCGAAGCCAATCAAAGCACGGTGTAAAGGACTGTGAAGGACTGTGAAGGACTGTGAAGGACTGTGAAGGACTGTGAAAGACTGTGAAAGACTGTGAAGGACTGCAGGACGGTGTTGAAAGATTCTGTTCCAAACCTCACTCTGAATCATAATGTGCATTCTGTGACTAGAGGAACTGATGCTAAGGTCTCCAAGATTATCCAGGACACTGCTAAGACTTGAGGTTGCATGTGTCTTTAAAGACCAAGTCTTGATCAAGTGGTTAGCGGCAGCCCCATCCACAATTGAGAGCTTGGCACAGGTGTGATCCGCTAAGGCGCATCCTGACCAGACCAGTGAGGCAACATGTTGCAGAACAGTGTGTTACTAAACATCTCCATCTCATGCTCAGCCAAAAAGGGATGGGATCTACAAGGTCAGGATTCAGGATGTTCTGATGGATAAACCGAAGAAATGCTCCAAGCCACTGATTCAGATTTGGAAGGAGCTCCCCCAGGCATTCAACCTGTCGGCACCAAAAGATGCGTTGCAGCTGATGTGAGACAAACCACAGAGAGCTTCACTCCGCAGCATCATAACGCATGAAATCTTCTCCTCAAAGTCTGGAAAGGGATGAATAACGATGAATTTTCCAGATTGTCAAACCCAAAGTAAGGAGCATGACACTGACTCGGGAAACCAATCGCACAACCCCTTTGCCAGATTGGATGCCGCAGCTGCAACCACAAGGGAACTTGGAATCAGACTCGCTGAGAAATAGCGTCTACCTGAGGTTTCAAACAAAGTGACAAAATGCAATGAGCCCGAAAGAAATGTAAGTCTGGTAATTTGAAGGAGGCCTGGACTCTTTTCCAGTGAGTGATTGCATGGAAAAAGAAACCGAAACTCCGAAGGCTGAAGGCAGCAAATTGACATGGCCGATCTGGAGCCCTCCAAATATTCCCTTGAGCGGCCTGAATCTCCAAACTCGAAACTTCCGACAGATCATAGTTTCCACTATACTCTCGTAGGAAGTCCTTCAAAAAATCACTTGTCAGTTTGGCAAACGTGTACCATGCATTGTCAAATTCATGCAAATCTGCTTAGGCAGTGGGTGGCTCGGATGGAGTTTCTGACGGCTCGAATCCGAATCTCCTCTGTCAGCCCATCTTCGATCTCTTCGAACAGGGCATTACCTCAGGACTCTCGCGACCGCAGAAGAGCTCTCTGAGTACATGGCACCGCTGGATCGTGACAGGGTTGCTCCCACTTCGAGATACCATGAGGAGAGATTAGGAAAAGAAAGAAGCAAAGACACCTACTTCCACTCCTGTAGCTATAGTATGATTTACCTACAACAGCTAGGAGCAAACATGAGTGGTTTTACATTGGAGACTCACTATGATAAGTTAGTAGCTTGCTCCTCTGAACCTGCAACTGGTGAGCAGAGCAGCAAACCTATGGGTTCCAGGATGCAAATCTACGACAAACGTGTGCAAGAGTGGCTCCATGCATCCAATGTTGTAGAAGTGTTTTACTCAACTTCAACCAATCAATTGCCCAAGTGATCAATCAAGCAATCAATCAACTAATCAGTCAAGGAATGCCAATGACCCACTCCATGTTGCGCCACCCAACTCTCCAACTGTGGTCAGGGCTGAGTAAGACATCCTGCCGCAGCGGAAGGATGGGCAAATCCGGCCGGGACATGCCTGGCGGGTGCCATGGGGAAATGACAGAAACCTGGTGAGAGTTGATCCAAGCCATTCTTCAAAACCACAATTGCAACATGATTTGATAAAATGTCTTTATCTCTTTCAATGATTACTTGTCCAGCTATGATCTGCTGGGTGGTGCAGGTTTCATCGAAAGATGTTTTCTTGTCCTGATGGTAAAAATTTCGAGGGCATGTGCAAGTGGGAAGAGAGAATGACCAAGAAAGGCTGCCAAAGTAACTTTGGTGGACAAGGACATGGCCCATGAAAGTTGACTGCTCTGATTTTAGCGAATCTGGGCGTTAGAATGTATGTGCAGCTGTCAATTACGTAATCCAGTTCGAAAGTCATGGCTGCTTTGCAGGATCAAAAGGACATTTTGTCCCGAACTGACAGAGATCCGCAAGTAGAAGACGGATCCAAAGGAGACGAGTAGAGTGAGTGAAGTGACTCGTTGTTGCCTTGGTTTGCCCAAAGCGCACCAAAGGCCTCAGTGGATCGAAGGAAAATGGGCACCTCCCATCATCAAACATCTGTGATGCTGTTTGGGAATGCAACGCTCTCATGCATAGCCATTGTCAGACTTTGCACGTTCACATACAATGAGAGTACAGCAGAGTATCATTTTGATCACAGAGATGCTCCCAAATCAGCAGCTATTGTTAAGGTGATTTGGGCTATGCTACACATTGAGAAAAACAATGAGCAACGCTTTGACTGTGCCTTGGTGTCTGCCTCAAAACTCAGGAAGGCACTTCGTCCCGGGCTACACGGCGATGCGATGTCAGAGCCAACAACAGGCCAAGACAAAGAACCGATAAAACTTGAAGGGGAACACATGGCAAAGCATTAACACAACATTGCACGACTATGCCACCGTGGACCTGATATGACATGGATGATCCGCTTGAAGACCCATCCCTTCCCACTATGTTGATCTATGTTGGAGATTGCAGACTCTTTTGTATTGAAAAGATTGATCTCTAAACGTGTCCCCGAACATTTCAAACCTTGATGCCGTCCATCAGCAAATGTTTCCAGACCCTCTCGGTTGCTCAAAAGCTGCGACGTGGTATGGGGTCGCAAATGGGCAACTTTCCCGGTGCTGGCGAGCAATGGACCCACAAAACAGAGACATGCGGAGACGTGAAACTGTCGTTTCAGTCTGACCCAATGTCTGTTTCAGGCGTCAGATCTGCACTGAAAGTTTCCTGAAGTATTTGTCGAAAAGGACAAGGAGGACTTTAGTTGTGGAAGAATCAGCAGGAAACTTCGGGATATTGAAGTGTGCAAAGCCAAGTTTCTTGGGCACACCGTCGAATTGTTTGCACAAATTTTGCGCTATGTCAGCTCTTGTCTTTACCTGAGTTGCTTTCTCGACACTAAACTTGATCTTCCCGTGAAGTCCCCGGAGAAAAATCCAGCCCATTGAAATCTGTTGACATGCAAAGGATGTCAGACTCCTCATCCAGGTCTGAGATTGGAGAATTATCTTTCCCGGTCATCATAATATGCGGAATAGCTGTCATCATATACGTGATTATCATTGATTATCATTGTTGTCATGAATTATACGTTGCCCTTTTACATTGTCATTGAGACAATACACAAATATAGAAAAATTAGGGCTCCACCATGCAGGGCAGGGTCCATGAGTGGAACTCGAAACTCCAAAGTCTAAGGCCTGGGCAGATCTCTGATGATCTCTCACCAAGCATCTTCCAGTTCCCAGGGCTCCTCAGCGCCACCAAGCCATGTAGACCATGGCATCTATGCAGCCAGTACTCTAGCCACTTGAGGAATTGTCCCTCCCAAGGTATCCCCAGATGTCCCCAGATGTCCCAAAAAAATCCCTGGGGCAGAGCTAGTTACAAAAATTTTATTGATCCAGGACCCCTTCCAGGCCACCGAACTACAATAGGCTGGTCACCTGGCTGGCTGCGAAGTATGGTAAGTATTCCACCTGGTGTGAAGAGCCAATGAGACCGATAAACAATTCGCTTTTCAATAGAGTCCCTTAGTTGACATGTGTATCGCTAGCTATTTTATACACGTACATTGACATACCAGCAAATGTTTCGATGATTCTTCTGCAGGGATTCAAAGTTACACCTTCATTCTTCCTTTCATTGTATCAAGAAACGGAATACTCCGTATGATTTTGTATGATTTCTTCAGGATGCTCTGATCTCTCTCTCTCTGACTCTCTCTCTCTCTCTCTCTCTCTCTCTCTCTTTTGCAACCTGCTGTTCCAGGTACCGAGTGCTCATCGGATGTAAGTCTACTGCATACTGCACGCTATCGGTGTGCAGGCAGATTTCATACATAGATCCTGGTGGAGTCGTGCTTCCATCCAACCAATGAGATTGCTAAAGACAAACTCATCACATCACAAATGCCGTGCGCACGGACTCGCAGCTCTAGGAACGATGCTGGTCTTGTTGTGCCCAGTCACCGTGTCCTTTCTTGTCAAAGTTGTGAGTTTTTGTGTCAGATTTGAGCTCACAAATTGTAAGCTAGGTGACATAAATCTGACCAGATTGCACAAGCATCGCTTGGATGCATTCCAGGAAACCCACAGAACCTGTTGGTGTCCGTAGAGCAAGTTTCATCTGATGGACGGGAAATGGGTGTCCAAAGCAGAAAAGGACGAACTTTGAATCTCTGGGAGCAGAATGCTCTTTGGCAGAACACGTTAACAAGGCAGAATGTGATTGCATTGCTACAACTTGCGGCACTTGTAGGAAGATATGATATCTTATGTCTCAAGTGGTTGGAAGTTAAAGACACCCATAGCAATCCAACATCACTTCTGCATGGAGTTGACGTAGCACGTCCTCCAACGGACGGGCAGCTGCGCCAGTTGATTCTGGTGGGCGGCACATCGCCACAGCACAAAGGCCAATGGTGGTGAATGTGCTGAGCCACTGCGTCGGTGAATACATTAATACTAAATTTAAACTTATCTAAACGTCAAAACTTCGACCTGGAATCTACTCACCCTGACCACCAACCAAGATGCTAATCACTCACACTTGCGACTTGCAACCTTAGGTTTCGGATTCTGAACTCAAGAACTTGGTCGAAGTTGTGACCGAATCAGAATCAGTCACCTCTCAAATTGTTGCCTGCACCTGCGAAAGCAACGCGGCTTGAGAGGTCGCAATCGTCTTGAGTTCCGCTTCTGATACAGAGTTGCGGAATCGACCGACGAAACCCAGTTATCCACTCATGGAACGTTGTGATTTGGAACCCAGCGGCCCCAGCGTTCCTTGAAATCCACAAATGATTGTGGAACAAACAATCGGGTAAACAATCCCAACTTCATATCACAGAAGCTGGACAAAGCACCAAGACCTGTGGGATGTCGGTACAAAACCCGACCTGTGATGACCTGTGGATCCTGGTGACGCTACCAAGATCCGGAGGATTCCGGTGGGCTTTGGGCTTCACAGATTGGACTTCGAATGGAGCCCTTGTGGACTTCCGGTGAACCTTTCTTGTTCCCGGAGAACTTTGGATTTCACGTGAGTCAAGAGCTGTCCCTGGCTGTTTTTTCTCTGGATCTGCACCAAAGTGTAGCAAAAGACGTGTCATATCCCAATCATGGTCTTTGACCCCCTGCTGCAGAGGAAGTATGGAAGGTCCACATCCAAACCACGTGAACTTTGGTGCATTCGCAGTCTTAAAGCAATGCTTCTTCAAGTACCTCAGCACACGGTGACTCAGCGGCTAAGACTCCCTTCAGCTGTGGTACCAAGAAGCAATGACAATCATGTCTCTATGAACCAAACTGACGGTTTTAAGACGACAACAATCTAGAACCTCTTGCTACAGTGCACCAGTACAGTATCAGCGACTTTAAGGCCGGAATACCCAGCCACTTTCCGCCCTTGTACGTTGAGCTGCCGTGCTTCCGACTCCTTCTTCCGAGCCATCCTGATCTTCATGTCTTGAAGAGTGGCTCTTGCTGCCTTCTCACCCCAGCTCTCCACATCCTTTTCCAAGTGCAAACGCCCTGCCAGTCGCTCGAAGCCAATCTCGGGCATCGGCTGTTGGGTCTAAGGACCCAGTTGATACCCTGTGCCCGATCAAGCCACAACAGCTTCAGATCTTCTGCAACAAAAATATTGCACACATCACAACGGCAAATGCAACATCATCAAAGTATACATTGTATACTATGCATCAAAGTGTCTGAAAATCCATACCTTTGTTCAAAAATATTCTATCTTTTTCTAAATATTTGTAGGTAGAGCTTTGTGTTACAAGCTGCTCCAGACTGCCATTGTGCAAGAAATCTCTGTGGCTGCCTTGACTGTCCGGCCCATCGTTTGGCTCAGCTGCCGCCGCCCCAACTGTCTCCTGGTGCTTGAAATCATGCGATGGAGAAATATGGAAATCGAGAGGTTGCAAGCTTTATAAAAATTGATAGAGATTTAAATATAAAGATTTATAGAGCTGCCAGAGGAAGAGGTTCAATAATTCTATTCTGTCCCTGGAAGCGATGGAAGCTGGTCAGCAGGTCTTGAAGCAGCATACTGGAGTCAAGAAAGGACCAAAAGAGTAGGCGATAGAAACAAAAAACGCATGGAGGTAAAACCTGAATACGTCCGTGCGCCACTTACACGTCTTATTGCTAAACATGTTTCCCGATCTTTCACTTCCATGCGATCAGAAATACAAAGGCCTCTTCAGGAGCTGCTGCCAGCTCGTCTTCCCTGTCACGAGGAAATCAACAATTTGGATGAAATACCAACAAGACGAGCTAGATGTTGGAATGCCATGGTTCGTCTACGTGATAGCAACTTCATTCTACATCGTCAGATTTTGCCGAAAACAAAATAAACAAAAACGAAAAAACATACCACGACAGCCACGACATCATTGGTGTGAAATCAACTTGTCTTTCTGTTCCCAAGAGTCCAGGTCATCACGTTTCATGCTTGTTCCGGGATGGCTCTGATCACAGGATGGAGCAAGGTGGAGCTAAGCCAGAATCACATTGATGGCGCACGAAGCTCGCACTTTTGAGAATTGCGATCGATGAAGGGTTTCAAACTGGAGTCACTAGAAGGACAAACCTCTGCAACATTGCTGTTCTTGCAGCAATTCAAAACCGTTGCAGTGTGACTCTGTTTTACTTTAGTTGCTGTACAATTTGAACCAAGCGCGACGCTCAAATAGCTGAATTCCGCCTGGGTCTGGAAAATGACATGTTGTCATCTCAAATAATTACAATGTCTGCCTATTTCTGGCTCACTTCTGCTTTGACTTCTTGCCACTGGTCGAGCCATTTTCTGGCCTATACTCCGTACTCCCCAGGGTGCAACGGAATTTCCGGCGATGAAATGACACGAAATAACCAGCATTTCTTGAGGACAATGACACATGTTTTTCCCTCAGTTCGGCAAGCCCAGAATTCATAGATGGATCCCTTTCAGGAAACCCTACAAAATTCATCATCTAACAAATTCCGATTACAGAATATTGGCTCTGTAAATATTGTCTTGTTCAATCTTCCCAAAGTCAACATGAAATCTGTTGGAACATGTTCCAAATACTAAAAAACAACAAAATGACGCACTGATCTCTTCCTTTCAGGAGCCCCTCCTTGATCTGTTCAACGTGCGGATGAACACATAGGTGGGCCAGGTGATCCAAAACTGGGCGAGGCAAATGTCTTCATGGCTGCCATGGCTATCGAAGTCTGCAGATTTCCTATCCACTTTTCGGTCACCAAAATGAATACTATGAATGGTTCTGGTGGCTATGGCCCCGGGCGCTACCACAGAAGCGATCTGCATGGCTTAGCCTCGGCTCACCCGAAGGGATGACAAGCCAACTCACTACTTGGGTCTCCTTGGCATTCTGGAAACTTCAGGGGTTGGTGAAGCTTTTGGGCTAAATACCTGAAGTCTGCGAAAGGACCCGAACAAAAACCAGCCACTGTCAAGCGTTACCTCCAGCTGGTTGGCACTGAGATCCTGTCCAACAAGCATGCTCGAGCCGCATGATGCCAGGCAAATAGTAGACCCTCGGTGGTCCATTCTCTCTGCCTTCTGCACAAGTTTCCCACAATTGCAACTCATTGTAGGTGGCTGCTCGACGTCCGAGTGCCCCCAACACGGTGCCAGCAAACTGGATTCCCAGTGCGGCAATTTCGATAAGGTATCGCCGATGGTCCTTGCCAAGGGAGCCATCTGAGATTGCCAAGGAGCAAGCCTTTCTGGGTTGTGAAACCTCCAAAGGGATCCAAAGGGAATAACTTCACCAAGTGGCACCCACTGGTTTGGTGATCTCTAGGGCTTTCTAGTTCTGTTTTCTGCTTGTGCAAAGTGACACAAGAAAAATTGTCACAAATGTGGTGTGTTTCAAGTATAAAAGTCGTCTTTTGGCATAACTGCCACAATTGGTACTGCCAGCTCGGTCTCCACAGAATCAGTCCATCCTGCGTCATGAAGAGGTACACCAGCCACAGGGCGAATGGTGCCTGCCAGCTCGGAGCCAACTGAAACGAGCCGAAACGAGGTCGCTTCGGAGCGGAAAAGCGAACAGCTTGGTTAGTTCATAACTTCCCTCGAGTTATAAGCATAATGAGGTATATATAGGCAATTAATAAGCATACAGTAGAGAGAAACGACACTTACACCCTGACCTCGGCTTCGTTTTCAACACCGGAACGACAGGGCCTGACCTCCACGAAAAGCTCCAAGCCGTATGCGCAGTCAAGGTGTTCACGCTCCCTCAGCTGAAATGACTGAAATGCTGATACTCTTCCGTCTTGGCATGGCCCGATCAGCCCCACATCTGTGTTCCCGCACGGGTGCCAACGTTCTTTTACATGAATTGGACCTTTGCCGGGCTGTGCAACTTGGATTTGAGTTATGTTGTATTTCTGATTAAATTCATTTATTCATAATATTTATTCTAAGGTATTTCACGTATTGAAATGTGCTGAATGCTATTGATACAACTTCAAACGGTTCGGCTCCAACTGTGGGCCCCAGGCTCATGTGCGTATACAACTCTGTCATCACCGGCATGATCTGGCGCTGGACAAGCTTCAACAGACGGGTACCACTGCTGCACACAATCGAATTGAATCCATGCCGAAGTCAGGAAGGAATGCCCAAAGAATCTGAGGTCTATTCTGATTATGCTGTTCATATATGCTGTTCATGTGTACACCAGGGTACCAACATTTTAAGCCACACTGATGTTAAGCTCTTGGATCTCGACAGCGCTAGCTCCCCAAGCCTGATAGAGCCCGCTGAAGACGTCGCAGCCAGTGTGGAACCACCAGGCATTGACATGCCACCACATCTTAGTCATCTTAGTGGCTCCCGTTGCAGGAACCAAGGGACTGTCGGTGGTCATCCAATTCATTGTCAGTGCCGCCAAGCCACAAGGGACTGCCGATCCATGGCGGAAAGCTTGCGTTTCCGAGCCATCAAATCCAGGAGAAACCTGGTGACATCATATGACATCATGTGACATCAGCATTACCACTGTGGATACTGCATATTTTGCAGATTTACGCAGCAAAACTGATAAAACGTGTGCAAATGGGCAAGGGTGACCAGGATGTATGTCCCAGTATTGACTCAAAGACTTTCAGAGTTACCAGGCTGTTCCAGCTCCACAAGGATCGGAAAAGTGTGCTCTTGATGAGTTGGTTTGTATCACAGCATCTGTCTGCGCCATGTCCACCAAGCAGCGGTCCGATCAGCGTGGGTCCCGCGGTGCAGAGCCACACCGGAGTCTTTGCCAAAAGCGCCTCCGAAACGCCGCTTGCGATGCATGCGATGCGGAGAGTTGGCTTTTTCTCAGGAGGTCAAAGGCAGGTCAATCCTGGAATCTATGAAGGATACATTTTGCCAAAATGTTCCAATAATTAGTCCACCTAGTTAACATGCTCAACATACTCAACAAGATGTGACTTGCTGGGATGTTGAGCATCAGTCCCATGAATGGAGCAATTGCCACAACAACTGGGGCAGTTTGACACTTGCTGTCAGAGAGTTGAAAGGTAGATGGCAAGCTTTTTCCGAAGAACATAGTATAAATACCTTGGGTAAAACGTTGGGAGATTCGCACACCTGCCCTGTGTGGAATTGTGTTTGAGTATATACCAGTCAGCAGTGTCTGAAGTCCTCAACTCTGGGTTTGGCGCAGGCTGACCCTGCAGACTTTACGACTCTTCTGAGTCTCCACGCTACTTGCTGACCAGAAAGGTCCAACTTGGGCGGCCTGGCAACACCGTCTGAGGTTCAAAGATGCTGATCTTTGGTGGATTTCAGGCAATCATAAACATCAGGTCCGCAACAACATGTGCTGGACGCTGCTGAATCCAACAAAAAAGCTCAAGTTCAAAAGCACGACCTTCACACCTTCATCTACATGCTTCCAAATGTACCCTCTTTTTTGACCCCAGCAATACCCTGAAGTATCATGTTTGTAACTTTATAACAACTATAATGTGTGCTAGATTCAAAGTGTGAGTCAGTGGATACCTTTGACGTGGATGCGAGGACTCGGATCTGAGCTCCGCTTCCAAGACCAAGCTTCCCAGCCAAACACACTCAGCAGGATCCACCACGGCTTGCAACATCTCAGCTGAGAAGTCCGACATCTAACCCAGCACCACTACAGGTGAGTTGGATAGCAATGGTGATCACTATCTTGGCACATGGCACAAAGTGTAACGGTGTAGACACACCATATACACCATGCAATCATATCAATCATCATGTGCATGTGAAAAATGGCGCATCTGCGGAGTCACACTGGGCCAAGGCTCCGACAATTGTGGCCACTGCAAAAATATAGGGCCACCATACGTAGATAAACTCCTGACACAGAACTCTTCCATGCTGTGCTTGAGTTCGTTCAAAGTTAGCATAGTTAGCTTCTGATTGAGATTTCACAACTCACCCCATTCTGCTGTCACAATCTTGCACAATGTTGCCTGTCCTTCATCTTCACAAAGACAACAATCCAGCGGCAGTCACAGCTCAAGTCTTTTGGAGTACGATTTTATCGAGGTCAGACCAGGATCTGCGGTAGATTTCCTATGTGAAAATCTGGATGTTTGTGAATTTTGCAGCCAGGTGCATGTGATGTCTTCTGTGAGCTGCTCCCTGCCTTTACTCCGAGGCAAGTACTGTATACAAAGGGTATGAGTATGCCTTTTCCGTGCTCGACATGCATGTGCTACTCATATTTACGAGCAAGGGTCTGCAGGAATTGATTTGAGCCGGATCAGTCACGCAAAACCGTCACTCAACAACAATATCCTTCCATCACCATCCATCACCCATCTCTTCCATGGATCAGATTTCACACGCAAGAGATGTTTGCAATTTGAAAAACTGGACATGTCTTCAGGTATCAATCCAAGCTTCAAAGTTCACTGCTGAGTCGGTCGTTGGCTCCAACTTGATGACCCGTTGACCCTCCAACAAACCCCGAACAGCTCCCAACCTCAAACCACCGTCGGGAGGCATCGAGGAGTCCCCCTGGCACACCAAGCTTTGCCACAAGGGACACATCTGCGTGCCTTAATCCTTTGCCTCAAAGATTGGAAGAAACATTTTTCCAGAAAGGTCACTGCATAAGATCTGGATCAGTTGAATGTTTCTGACACAATAAAGAACTGAACTGGAACCCAAAGGTATCTCCTTGCCACTACCATTCTGGCCTCTCGGCTGACCTGCCGCAAAGGATCAGAAGGAGGAGCTGCCTTTGCGGGGGGGAGACAATTGATTTTGACAAGTGGCTCAAGTATCTTCACCTTTCCCTGCCTTTATTGGGTAGAAAACACCCATTTGGATTACTTTCAAAATTGGAGTACCCGCAAACCGCAAACCTATGGGTTTCCCTGTTTAGAATGACCAGTTTGGATGATTTTGGGCTCCCCCGTTTCGGCAAGCGCCGATTTTGTCTCATGACTACTGTACAAGTGCCAGCATCGATGGCACGAGGCATTGCACAAGGCGTCACGCTGGCTGGTGGCCGATTGCATCAAGTCAAGTCAAGCCCAACTGAATTGCATCAAGCTAAACTGCGCTCCCAGCGACCTCATGTGCTGATTCAAGAACTTACAACCATGATTGTTCCTTGCTCACGGATACAGGACAAAAGCAAGAACAGCCGTAACATTTTACCTTGCTTGGTTCATTAGGTTTTACCATGTTTTACCTTGCTCGCACTGGCGTGCCGTTCACTGGTACTTGAAGGGCTCTGGTGTTCTCTCAGTTGGGCCACCATTTTCAACTTCCAAGATCCGGCCTGATGTCTCACAGTGAATCATTCAATGCTTTCATCCAATCTCCAAATCTGGTCTGCACAGCAGGGGAGGCTAGATAGTCCTCAAGTTTCAGAGTGAGATAGAAGGTTACAGCATTTTCAGAATGCCAGATTCATTCCCAAGTTTACCTCAGCTGCAACATAGGTGTCCGAATCGGAAAACTGGCGCACAGGGCACACCACCAGCTGTGGCCACGACAGAAATCGCGTGTGACTGAGGACGGGGTCTCCTACAGTGTCAGGTCAGCCGGGGCTGATAGAAAATTATAAGATATTGTAACCTGGAATCCCCACTCTAAACGGTTGTTTGGGGAAACACCATTTATTTCCAGGAAGGAAAAAGACCTGGTCATCGGGTTGACTTTGGTCATGTAAGTCCATGTGGCATGGCAGCCCCGATCCTTTCGCTGTGGTGGTGGGTAGAACTCTTGTGGCGATCTGAATTGCCTGAGTTGAGTTTGCTGCCACTTTGTCTCAAGCTGTATCTTCCATAGCATCTTCTGCTCGCTTACCACCATGGTCATGCTATTCAATAGTGAAACCTAAGATGGGCAGTCCCCTCGCAATTGCTCCCAAGACCCGATTAAAATTTCTCCAAATGCCATGCTGTGGCACATTGTGACACCCCAGATCTGTAGCAGCTCAAGTTGCTGGTATGCTCTGATGGCTCGCTCAAAGGTCGCCTGATGCGCTGCAAATGGCCCATGTTGGCCAATATGCCAATCGGACGCAAATCACGTTGGCATCTGACGTTTTATCGCTTTTCTTGCCTTGATTCAATCTGCTGAAGTGTCAAAGTACAAACAGCACTGCAAGTGCAAGGGACAGTGGAGCTATATCATGCTGTTCGAAGCAAGACTTGCAGCTCTATTGGTCTCCGATCATTTTCGAAGAAAATCCAAGGTCAACGAGTAGCATAGATTTCAAAAAAGCTCCGCTCGTTTTAAAAAAATCCTAGCTGAAACGCTTTAAGACCCTCTCCTGAAAGCGCTGCTCCGCGGCGCTGTCTGACAGCGGACCTCACGGAGAATGGACAATGACAGACAAAGGTGACGCAACAGGGAAATACAGCAATTAGTACAGCTGTGCATACCATACAGCTGTGAAGTGATCCAGATTGCAGAACTTAGATCATCTTGTCCTGAAATCCCAGAAGCTTTCCACAGAAAATCTTGCAGGTGATGAGAAGATTCAGGATGAATTTCATGCTTTAGAACTTCCGGCAATTGGATGCAGATGCAGCTCGTAGTTTTCTCTCGCGATTCAACATCCCGGCCTTCAGCAGACAGGGAAGGCTCATCTCCATCCTGCCAAAGGGGCTCAACATAGGTTTCATGGATGACTGGGAGCGATGGCTGACCCAGAAGGGTCTTGCGGCCAAGGATGGCAACCACCTCATCTCGTAGCTATGGCTCAATTTATTGGGTGCCCAATGGACCCGAAAAGTTGGTCATCTGTAGTATTTAGGCATAGTTAAGCATGGAGTTGAGCATATTCAAGCATAGTTGAGCATATTTAAGCATACAATTTTGATCAATTTTGGGAGCACATACATTTGAAGCATGTACCCTCGTAGAATATGGGCTGTCTCTGGAGTGGCACCTGCACCATGCCACCCAGATCTTTGCAATGCTCCAAGAAAGCAGCCCAGTGACGGTTGCCCTGAAGTACCTGATTGCAGGATACAGCAGCAGCAGCAGCAGCAGCAACAACAACAACAACAACAACAACAACAACAACAACAGTGGCTGATCCCTATTTTCCTCAACCAACAGCTTTGAAATTGGATCACTGAAAACATCACAAACCCAGCATCCAGCCATGAACATCATAAGCATCCAAACTTAGGCTGAACTTTCAGCCAAAACATCCAAACTACAACCAGACTCTGTATCATTTGACAGAAGTCTAACGGCATTTGCCGCACCGCACTGAGGCCACAGCATCTGGGCAACCCAGCACCACCAAACCTGGTGCGTGGCTGTCGAACTGTAGAATAAAACCCTAGGCCCTGGTGTGGAACTTTCTGGCTGCATATGCTGCATCCTCAAACTGTGGGTCTACAGTAAACATGACGGGCAACTGCTGGGAAGGCCTAGACACCCTAGACTTTGCACGTTGGTTTTCACACTCGAATCCCAGAGAGCAGGACTACAATCTCATGCTGCCCCTCGAGCAGCTTCTTTAAATTGACAGATGCACATTCAAAGTACATTTGAAGCAAATGTTGGACGACCGCGCCAAGCCATCCTGGGTTCAGAACAGTTTGCTTTGTTTCCATGTGCCCACCTACTCGTGCTCTGCTCACTGCAACGTTCAGCAAGTGCCTTGGTCCCATGGGGATGGCTCACCCGGCATCTTCGAGTTGAGCCATTCCAACGTCGTGGAACTAAATGCATCACTCTACCCCCGTCGTTTTACAGTTCATCAACTTATTTGCAGGTCATGAAGAAAAAAGAATTAGAATGAGCATGACGAATAGGAATGCTTGGTGCCTCCGTAAGACGCAAATCGACTTGTTGCCCTTGCGTGGCCTCCCCTCCCACAGAGCTTCCACGGCCATCGCAAAGAATAGTGGTAGTGGACCATTAACCCAAAGGAATAACCCAAAGGAAAACTATTCTGTAACATGTTTTTTCTCCAAACTTGTTTCAGAAGTACATCCTGACAACACCTGCTGAGAAGAAAACGACACTTCTGTGATGAATACAAATGAGAGCCATGCTAATGTAAAATGTCTACAGCTTCAGCTGAATAAGCATCAGCCCCTGACTTGTCCGCGAGGCATCCCAGTTTTGCCTGTGGCACTGTGGGCAGTGCAGGCACCAATCATGGCGGGTCAGCGTGCAGTTCGGTCCTTCTCTACACGGATATGATAGATAGACATAGACGATATAGATTATACAGAGATATACAGAGTGGAGGGTGTTTGATTCTTAATCAAGAAGACTTAGGATGTCTTGGAAGAGCTCAACAAAACGCTTTCATGTAAGCTTGCACTTGGTCCAACCACCAACCTCTCACAATCAAACAGCTCTGGCAACATCCAGAAGCCAGGTCCAGTCCACCACCTACACAGCTACCTCTGACCACATCGACCCTTGCGACAGCGGCCTCCTGCAAACTCGCTTTGCTGCTTAGGACAGTGGAAAGTAGCACATAGTCCCACCTTAGGCGAGCAAAGGCAACTACCAGAACATAAACAAGCCTAGGGTTCTACATGGGTTCGTCATTGTTGCTGTAATATGTCATTACATTACTGCTGTATGTGATTTTTCTGAAATATTATAGTTTGCTGGAACTTGATTGCCTAGAAAGGACCCGTTTCCAAATCCTCGGTTCTGGGGTTCCAACTCGCTGCCCTGCGCTGTGACCACCGAGCCCACATGGATTCCACTGGTGTTCTGCTTCCGCAAACATGCCTTCAGTTCAACCACCTGGACAGTGTCTCAAGATGTCTCAAGCCATAGCAGGTCAAGAGTTTGCAAGAGTTTGCAATCATGTCCAAATGAGTGTGTTGCAGCTCATGTGGATAGAATGTAAGTATAAATCTGTACAAATACAGCCTATCTTCGAGAGGAAATTCCCTCACTCATGGGCATAGCAACTATATAATCATTCATCCCATCCAGGATCACCTCACCAACAAGAGACTTGTCATGTATTCCAGGTCCTACGAAGCAAAATGTGGGTTTGTCCAAAAATGGAGGATACACCAAAATGGCAGGTTTGACGCGAAAGAAGGATGGAAAAATGATGTATATAAACCAGTAGATTTTGGGGTACCCATTTCCAGGCAAACCTATGTGAAGCATCCATAGTGTCTCCTTGACTGGCCCCACAGTCCCGCCTGCGCATTGTACCAGCTGAGGACCGCCACACTCTTGGCCCCGGCACATTGCGCAATCTGCGCGGCTAGTCTGGCGCAGCTCAGCGATGCCAAATTGGCCAAGGGGAAGAATGTCACCTATGCTTTTGTCTATATGCCTAATTCCAATGGAGTATCATCATTTTCCCCATTGAATTGACCAAATCAGGGGGTATGCCCCATGTTCAAACGAACCCATATGAAACATCTAGCAGCTGAGATGAGTGAAAAATTGGAAGGTTCCTTCACAGTTGGTATGTCACAAACTGTCAGGACCCATGACTCAACACAGCTCCAGCCTTGCACACCGATGGGCTTCCTTGACGTTGGCCTCACAAGCATATCAGGGGAAAGTGAAATGCTAGGACTGCTAGAAGTCGAATAACCTGCACCCAGAAGTTGTCTTGACGCTGTGAAATTGAAGAAGTTTCTGGTCAGGCAAGGCTCGGCCAATTTCGCTTACTTCGCTTTGGTGTGGTCCCCGTCCCCACCACAACCTTGGAGCGTGTGGATGCATCTCTTGTGGCCACCTCATGCACCTGGGGCCGCCATGGCAATTTCGGGCAATGGTATGGTGACGCATTCCCCTACTCGACAATCGAAAAGAACGCTTGGAAAGATAGTTTTTCTTGAAGAGCTCCACTCAGGATCAATAATGATTCATAATCCACTGATGTTTGGTCAGAGTTCATATTGCATATCTCCAACATTCTACAACCCTCAATTTCAGATCCTACAAGAATTCAAACATCTTAGAAGCAAAGGAGCAAACGCCTGATGTCCAATTTGTTTTTCATGAGATACTGTAGACATCTGGTCGGTCGAAATTACCTAACACCGAAATTGGAGGTTTGAAGATCTAGGCAAGGACCAAATTCTGCGTTTCCGTGAATCTTGTTGACCCAGACCATCCCAGACTCCGTAGACTGTCTGACCACTGGACCAATGGAAAAACCGCGCGGACCTCTTCCTGAAATGTCGACGGAGAGCTCCAGAAGAGAACAGGGCAACGAGCACCGGAGCCATGAGCCTACCAGAACTCAGAACTGGGGTTGTGTGAATATGGACTACCCCAAAATCCGATGATTTACATAGTTTACTTGCGTATATTGGGATTTACAATAGTTTAATAGTATTATGGTTGTGTGAATAATGCTGGTTTATTTATATATTGGTTTATTAATAGTTTACATAGGTATATGAATGGTATATGTACTATCATTCTCTTGTACTATCATTCTCTCCATAAACACTGCCACTTTAGGGGGAGATGCCGTCCTAACCCGACAAAGATTTCGTCTTTGTCGCAGGTGGCACAGTTCTGATAGTCCTGTATCCACGGGTATGTCGTATGCCCCATCTTTCGAAGCCATATATCCTGCACTTCCTACATCTTCCTACAAATCTCGCATCAGTTTTCCCAATTTCCGCCACCATCCAACTGGGGCCGACTGGGCCGACTGGCCAACAACCCTGCAGGTCGATCTTTGGTCGACTTGTCACTGAAGACCTGCCGATCCATGGCGTTTTTTGAAGTGAGGTATTGAAATACATATCTACGACTGCAAGGGATAGCCACTCAGAAGGGCCTTCTCTTTCCAAAGCTTCATTTGTTTCTCTGGTTCCCAGTCAACAACCTTTCAGTTCACTCAGCAGCTTGCGACATCTGTACTGCCTTTCCATCGTAGAACTGCTTCGATGGGAAGCTGTTCCTGCAAACATGGAGAGGTTCCGAAGCAAACCTGCGACTCCTCCAGCCGGTCTTGATGGCTGCTATCCAAATCAGTAGCCATGAATGCTACAACTATAACAGGCTACAACAGGCCATAGCAATCTACTGGCACTCTTCCAGCTTCACTTTTCTTCTGTTAAAAAAAACCGGAAGCGGGTCATGCTGGGATGCATCCGGTACTGTTGTCGGAGGAGGACTGACTTTGGAGCCTCAGGACAAGTATGGACAGAGTGGTTGGTCAGTAACGGTTAGTATATATTCCTATCATGGGCCATAGTCTATAGTTAATCTCCAACAAGCCAGTTGTACGACCACCCCTTTTTGCCATCCACCGACAGAAGTAATTTGAATGGCTCAACTGATGAAGACATCCCCTAACTATACACAGAGAAGAAATGCTGAAGAATTTGCAACAGGGGTTGTAAGTCATCGACGTCAAATACCTCTCCCAAGCGCAACGATCATCTGTGGCAAGTTATTTGTTGCCCAAGAAAAATTGTGTTGGCCCTTCGATTTGAGCGACCAGGGACAAGGTCCCAAGACTCCCCAGACTCCCCAGACTGCTGCGTGCGTTGAGGTGCCAACCTGCATGACACATTCTGCCTGTAATGGGGTCGTGGTTCCAGACCTGCAGTAATCATGGATGACATAAATGACATGGATTGACATGGCATGTTTGCCGGAAGGAATATCTCATGGGATTGAATTTCTGTGCGTCTCTGTTCTGGTCTGTGCACTTTAGATGATCCTGTCACAGGCTTTCCACTGCAGCCTGATGATGTTTCGAAGCTCTTCGTCAGTGCAAAAGCAACCTGGCCAGGTGTCGATACATTTGACAGAGCTTGGGGCTCAGCTGACTGATACCTTTGCTTTTTAGTAAATCTTGGACATCTAAAAGCAGCACTTTCACATCTACATATATATATATATAATTATATGATGTATATATATATATATATATCATACTGTATGATGTGTGAATTATATACTGTAGTTCCATCAACAAACCACAACATCTTTGAAGGCATCGGAGGTGGGAAATGGCCTTGTTCCGATGCGTCATCCACTAATCGGCTGAAGGTTGCCGGGTCAATGCCTTGAGTTCCTCCCAGGTCACAGCAACCCATCCCTGCAGAACCTAGACATCTGCCAAATGTTCGAAGGCGATCCCCAAGGCGATCCAAGGAAAAAACACGGCAAAATATGGCGAAACATTGTGGAAACTTATCTTTGAAAATCTTAGAACAAAAATATGATGTGATGATTCATGATGGTCCAGTCCTAACTCCTGACAGAGAGACTGGAACTCTTCCTGCCAATCTGCTTCAGATCCTGGGGAACTTTGGGATAAGGAGCTGGAATGGAGCTGGAATGGAGCACGGATTCAATGCATTCCATTGCATTTCAATAGGATTCCAAGAGGCACAAACTCAGGCCTGTGGAGCCTGTAAACGGATGAGGGTCTGTAAACGCAGCAAACCATTCCGATCGGTAACCGATCATTTCCATCATCCAGATGTCCTTCAAAACCCGTGAGCTTGGCAAAGATCAGCATTTCCTGGCCAATACCCCAGGACACATTGAATTGAGTAACTGAGCAGGAGCATGGGACTCAGCTGGTGACGCTATCATGTCTGGATAAGCTGAGACTCACAACTTTAATGGAAGCCGCAAGGAAGAACACTGGTTCGAATCAACCATGAGCCAAATCACAATGAGAAAATTTTTGAGCACTCCCTCTGTAAATGATGTGGACACAGGTTGGTTCTTGTGGCTGGCACTATTGTCAATGATCCAGAATCGCAGTTGATGTGCTTCACTCAAACCCCTCCACTTATTCACACAGCAGTCACAAGTCCACAGTGAAGGTAGCTACAGCAAGGACTCCACTCTGGGCTTGGCCTCTGAGCCCAGGCATTCCTTTCCCCCACACAGGCTCTGGAAAGCCTGGTAAAGCCAGGATGATGTGAAACTGTTTTGAAACTGATGGATCCCAATGGATCATGGGATCCAAAACTGATAAAATGTTGAGACATGTTGAGACCCTTGGAATAGCTTTTGCATTGACTCTGCCAAAACTTCAGGAAGGCATTGAATCTCTTCCGTTCTCACATTCTGCGCTGTTTTCCATGAATACAACACCGCACAGTTGAGCGAAACCCGAGGAACTCCAACAACTTAAAGAGTTTAACTGCTGCCTGGTATGCCAAAAGGCCACGGTCTGAAGAGTCCTGGCCGAATCAGTTTAGAATTGGGAAAAAAAACACCAACAAAATCCCGGCTATTCTATAGGTAAACATCTTTTCTGGTTGGTCGTTTCAATCCATCCGAAGCCAACATCAAGAAATTTCATTCTCCTGGGGCTGCACTGGCTTTATCTCAGAACTCTTCACTGCCTCACCGAATTGGATGCAGTATGCTGCAGTCAGTGGCGAGGCTTCATGACTTCACCCGCTGGGTGCCTCCATAGAATAGTGGTAATTTGAACTGCGTTGGTCGATGAAGGTTTTTGTCAAGACACCCCCAAAATAGATTTTTCATTGACTTGAGACCTCAAGTTGAGTCAATATAGGAAATGGCTGTATATGGCTTCATCTTTGCTTGATATCTACTCAAGAAGGCACTGAGCGGCAACAAAATCTGGTCTACCAAAGGCTTGCTGCCTCTCAACAGCATCAGTATTGAGTCTGTTGCACGCAAATTTCCAGAGAAATTGGTTTAATTCAGTGCGCCATTGATCTAAGGGCCAAGCATCCAACTTCCAATCCCCGACCGTGTGAGACCAGATTGGCTATTTTCCAAGACATCCACGATCCGGCTCACAACATGTGTGTTTCACACATATGGTGTTTAGAGTAGCCTTCTATCATCCGGCTGACCCTGAGACTGCACGTGTTTGCTATCCTTCTTCGGCTTCTTTCAAGATCATCAGGATGAGGGATTGGATGGTCGAGATACAACACTTACTTGATCCAAGTCGAATGATTGAAGAATATTGAAAGCATTTCCAGCCTAGGTCTTGGCCTTTTTGCCTTGATCTTTCTTGCCTTTCTTGGACTTCGAAACCCCCGCAAACTTGTCGCCCTCCAAGTTGTAGGCTTTGAAACGGCTCGAGCTCAACTGTTCCTCGTCCGCTGACTTTGAATCCTTCCGGCCGGGACCTTTGCCACCCTTAGGGCCTTTGCCAGAGCGACCCTTTGAGCTACCCTTGAAACTGCCTTTGGCACCTTTCGAGGTGCCCTTCGAGTCCTTAGGGCCTCGGTCGCCTCTGTCACCTCGTTCCTTTGGAAACTTCTGGCGTTTTGAACTTTGCGACGACATCGCTTGTTCCTCTTCGTCACGATATGGACGAAGCTTCTTGATGGACACCATTTGATTCAACTCCTTACTGCTCTTGGACAAGATCACACTGGCAGGAATGCCGTAATCATTGGGCTTCACTGAGCGATACTTGAATCTGGTCGGAAGATCTCCACCAATGATGTCTTCATAATCAAGCTGGAAGTATTCATCCAAGGACTTGTTGTTTTCATCTTCGGCGCCTATTTGCATTCCTTTGAAATCCTCTGGAGGGGTACAACTCTCTGGTACCCGCCGCCTGACGAACTTGTGAGGATGGCGTCTGACTCGGAAGCACTTCATGCAAAGGGTGAAGTTTTCACAGACTGTGCAGTCAAAACGACGTTTGCCTCCTGGAATGGGAGTCTTACATCCATCACAAAGAAACCAAAGGTCTGGATGCTCCTCCTCCACCTCTGCGTCCTCTGCATCTTCAGCTTCATTTCCTTCTTGATCTTCCTGACCTTCCTGATCTTCCAATTGTGAAGTCACACCCCAGTGTTTCTGCAAGCCCTGTGTGGCTTCCTTGGAAACGTCCAAATCTGCGTGGCCGTCACCTCTCAGGAGCTCCTTTTCGGACAAGAGCTCTTCCTTCTCCTCGTAGTCCTGTGGAAGCATCCCCTCCCAAACCCCAACACCAGACCCTTGCCACTGGAATCTACCAGCTGATTCGCTGAATTGTCTGTGATTCGTACAATAAAAGCATGCACTGAATCTGATTGGTGCCATGGCTGTGCTGGCGAAAAAGGAACATCAAAATCTGAAATGCGATATCCAAAGTCCACCAAACAAGTGCAGGGAATCCCAAGTCCACCAAAACCCCTAGTCCTCTCCAAGGATAGCTGCCATGGTCTCATCATGCTTGTTGGGATCAAATTCTGTATCCAGATCGCCAGTCTCAAGTCCAGTGTCCTCGTTTCCCGTGATCTCACGGATTTGTTCAAGTCGCCTTTGGATCTCCTGCTTCTTCAGGTTTTTGAGTCCTTAGTTGCTGCTCACTCATGGATGAGGGGGATCAAAAAGAGCGGTTGGCTACGATCCCCGCCCTAGAATGATGACACTCGACCTCCGTCTTGTCCACATAACACGAGAAAACCAGCAAGTAGATTGTCCAAAGTAATGATTTGACTAGACTATATTATAGATTATATTGGACTCCAAGGGACCAAGTTTTGGTTCCTCAAACGCATAGATGATGATTTATCATAGTGTTTTTTTTAAAGCAAAGGAGACTGCACTTAAAGAGCCAAGCATCTTTTTAATTCCTCAGTGCGACGTATTTTTTCAGCTTCTTTCCGTTCTGCTTTCTCCTTTCGCTGTCGTTTCCTCTTGTCATTCCGCTCCCGAACGGAGTTTTCGGGAAAACGGGCATGGCCCTGAATCTGCCTGCAGGGCCATACTGAATTATGAAGGACCAGTTGAATTGCAAAAAGAAGCAGCAGCAAACTCCCAAAAAAATGTCTGGAAGAATCACAAAAACTCTCCAGCCTGCCCTCCTCTACCTCGAAACGGAAGTTGTAGTCTTTTTCAAATTCATCAGCATCTTCCACATCTTCATCATCCTGATCATCATCTAAGGCATCAAGAGTCTCTTTCTTTGAAGTTGGCTGCCTTAGACAATGCAGCTGTGAGCAAACAACTGTCATTTCCAGGGCTGCCTGGGGATTCACAAAATATTTGAAAACAAAAGAAATGGAGTAGAGAAGAATACATCAATATCTAAAAAATAAACGTCAATGCTGCACACTTTTTCAGTCTTATTCATAGTTCATCATACTTTCACATTCCAGGTGACAATGAATCAGTTTCCAGCCATTGCCGGTTCATCACGTAGTCCCGCAAGAACCGTTCGTCTTCATTGAGATCTTCATCCGCCCGCCAGTAGTTGGACATCACCGAGTCAGCGTTGTCCCCGCGGCGTTCTGCTTTGGCCTGGAACTGGGCAAAGTCCTCGTCCTGTTGCTCTTTCTCCTTAAGGGATCAAGGGGGTGAAATTTGGCCTAGTCAACCTTTTTCCTTTTTATGGGTGTTTATATGTCAGGCATATCCAGAATCACCAACATAGTGACATATATGAAGTAATTATATCATCGTCTGGGTTTGTCTGAAAATGATGAGAAAGCCACAAACATATCGATCAAAGTTACTCATCACTTTCCCCATGGAACTGTCCATTTTAGCAGGGCCCATCACCCATTTTCAGAAACAGCCACATCACGGCGTGAACCATAGAGGCATCGACCTGGCCCTGAAGAATTATATAGGATGATAGTGAAACTAGCGGGCAGATTCAGTTGTCTTTCTTACCCATATCTTCGAAGCAGACTCCATCTTTGGGTCGAAGTCTGCCACTGCCGAGAAATCACAACAAGCTTAACAGGAACAAATCGTAGATTGTGGGGGTTGGAGCAACCTCCGAAACTGAAAGCTCGCGGGTGCCGCTTGTTCTCGCCAAGTTTCTTCCAGAGTTTGCTCTTTGATTGAGAACAAATCCTGCTCATCAGCCTCTGCAGAGTGTGCAGCTGCACGGATTTCTGCTTGAAGATCTCTTTGTTCTTCCGCAGGTGTCTTTGTGGTTTTCCTCTTGTTTTTCTTTGTTTCAATCTCATCTTCCTCTTTGGCAATGGCATCAGCACCCTCTTGCATCAAAGTCTTTCTGATGAAATTCTTGTAGGTCATTTTTTCCTCGCTGCCTTTCTTTGCAGTACCTTTCGGCGCTTCTTCTTTGAAGTCATCATCGTTGAAAAAGGTCGTTTTGCTGTCCTCAGATATGACATAATTTTGAACATAATATGATTAAAGTAGTGCACGGACGGAGTTCAACCTGTTTCCCTCTGTTGCAACTACCTCAAACTGGAAGTAGATGATAGACTCAAAAATTAAATATGAAGATGAATCAAAAGCTCAAAAAGCGAATCTGGAATCCCATCTTGCAGCTTCAGGGTCGTAGATGCTTGGATCTTTTGCCTTGATCTTTGACAAAGTCTCAAAAATCTTTGTTTCGACACGCCCTGTCAACAGCTCTGCATTCTCATCCTCTGTGGTCTCATCAGAAGAGTTGCTGGCCAGGTCTTCGTCTTCCAAGATCCTGCCACAAATCTGCTTTGGCTAAAAAATTGCGTAGGACCATGGTGCAATAACCGCCAGAAGTTGGGATACAACCCCCATAATAATATTTGTCACCGAGATATACGCGCTTGTTAGGGTGTGGAGAAACCTACAGGGCCTAGCATTCAGTCCAAGAGTCTTTGCGGCCCTGGCAGCCTCGATCTTGTCCATTTTCTCATTGAACTTCTTCGCATACTTCCTGGGATGAACCCAGACAGAAAAGTGGTTTGGTTTTTGTCTGGTCCTTACATGTTTTCTTCACAGTACACGTAGTATCAAAAGGTCCCATCCCTCACCTTCCAAATATAGATCCAAGTTTCTTGGATACTGATAGCTGCTGGTCTTCAGGGCCATCACCCAGCAGATCCTCCATGGCATCCTTGGAGCCCTCAGCCGAGGCTGGCTTCGCAGGCTTCCCGTCCTTCTTTTTCACCATGGCGCTGGCGCTTGGAGCAGGGCCGAAAACGTTCAGGCGATGTTGCTCTGAAGCTACAGTGCTACCGATCTCTACCAAGTGCTAGATGAGCATTTGAAAAGGTTAGGACAATGATGGCTGCTGTAAAGATTCCCTACACTGCTACACTGCTAAAAAAGCCAATGGATAAGCCAGCGTCTCTTCGGCCCTTGCCGCTTGCTGTAACAACGATAGATCAAATATATTTTGAGCTGCCCAATGGCTCACATGGCTGACGCCTGCCAAACAAAATGGCTTGCAGATGTGAAGCTGAACCAAGGCTGAAGCCTAGTGTGGCGATCCCGCCTGTTCACATGCCAAACATGAACAAAGTATGGAGGAGGTGTCCTAAAATGGTGGTAACCCCAGTGGCCCAAATCATTCATTTTACATCCGTATTTTCCATTGTAACTCATCCATTTGGACCCCACAAAAATTGGGATTGCTCCAATTTTCATGATTTTCATGTTGGGGATAGGTCTTGATCCACCGTCACATCGCCCCAGCCTCTGGGATGACAAAATTTCCAGTGCCGTCAGGTGTTGCTTGTGTAGAGAGCCGCTCGAAGAGTGAGCAAGCTAAACCTTGGGGATTCCCTAGGGATTTCTGGTAATTCCGCCTGCCCATCCTTGGGAATCACGCGCTAGATCTTAGAGAGAATATTGGAGGGGTGAGAGTCAGATCACTCAAGTCTGCCATCCGCTTAAGAACTGACTTCGCAGTGCTGCATCTGCAGCCCTTTCTTTCTTTCTTTCTTTCTTTCTTTCTTTCTTTCTTTCTTTCTTTCTTTCTTTCTTTCTGTCTTTCTTTCTTTCGTTCGTTCGTTCGTTCGTTCTTTCTTTCTTTATTTCTTTCTTTCTTTCTTTCTTTCTTTCTTTCTTTCTTTCTTTCTTTCTTTCTTTCTTTCTTTCTTTCTTTCTTTCTTTCTTTCGGGGTTGCAAATCATGGCTTAACATTGCGCAAAAAATATCAAGAAAAAAAGTGTGGGTGTGTGTAAGGCATCTGTGTGCCAAGTAGAAAGAGTAGACTGAAGACTTGAGAGCCAACAAACTACACGTACAAGAGTAGAAAAATTATGAAGGGTGTAGAAAGAGTGGTGATGGTCTTGTTGAGTACTTGTTTCACGTAGTTGCGCTGCTCATCCGCACCACTCAAATGTCCCAGCATGGCAAGCACCAGGTGTCCCTTACCGAGGTTGCCAGCATCCCGGTTCTTCACCACAGGGCGCAGCTGACGATGGTCTCCCACCAGGACCTGGGGCAAGGCAAGGCCAAACTTGACACAGCTATCTCATTTCGCCTAAAAACTTGCCAAGCTCCCAGCGACACGTTGCACTGTCCGGCTCAACGTCAAGGGACAAAGGCTCTGGCAGGGCCAATCCAACAGCAGTGATTGACTGAACGGTGTCGAATTTTGCATGGTGTATGTATATAATATACAGCTATAGCATTATATTATATATATACATATATCAATGTACACACGTATACTGTATATATTTATATTGATATCATATACCATGGCTGCCATTGCGAGGATGCGTACATCTCACCTACATCAATCCTACCATTGGAAGTGTGAACAACGGCAGTTGCTGGTACCAGGTTTGGCGGAGCCTCAGGTTCTGGTGATGTCCCACACTCATCCACAATGACTTGTCGCAGCTCGATGTTCTCCTTTGAATCGTGAAAGACTGCAAGAGTTTTGGTGCTGATACAGTGCTGATGCAGCGAGGGATACAGTGCTGATACAGGGTGAACATTGCGCCCTGACTTGAAACATCTTGCAATCTACTTCACCACTTTGACCCAATGTCCGAATTCATTGATATGCTGGTGGCTCGCAGCTCGAGAGCCTTGATTCAAAACCTGCTCCCTTCGCTTCGACTCAAACCAGAAAAGTTCATAAATAGTTGGAACATGTTGGAACGTAGGAATGTTATGGAATATTCATGAGTATTCCCTATCTGTTTGAATACATTCAGTACATGCGCAGCCATTGGTGTCCTTCTGCAGCATCTGCGGAATCCAGCCACGACGGCATGAGCAATTGGTGGCCAAGAGGATGTTACAACCTGCGAAGAGCCAGGATTGGTAACCCAGGGCAGGTTGTCTCATCTATGAATCTATGCGCTATATGAGGCTATGTGGTCCTGTATCCACAAGTCTGCGCCAGTTTTGCAAAAAAAGAAGTTTAACCGTTCGCAATGTTTTTGCAAACCAAGGCCAGTTTTTCAAACATGATAGAGGGGTCTAGAGCATTGGTGAGGGACGTCACACACACACACACACTTTTTTATCACCTTTTAGAACTGTATCCAGTTTTGATCAAACTCGCCGGGAGACATGTGGACAGAATGGAAACTTGGATACCAACACTACAAGGGTCCCCCAGATGTTGGGTCCAAACCAGTTGGGGACCCAGCTTTGGAGTTCGAAGGCACGAGCTTCGCGACGCACTTCTAAGTAGCTGGTCCTGTCTCCAGCGACAACATCTTTGGCAGATCATCATTGCGGTTCTTCGCACAGGTACGCTTCAAAAGTTGACATTCAATGGACCCACAAAGTTGGTCATCTTGTGTATTCTGTATTCATCATGAAACAGAATATACGCCTCACACTCAACATCATGCAAACGCAATTGCCCTTTTCAGGCCACTGATGCAACTCAGTTGGAGCACTGCGACTTCCGGCTACTTTGGCAGGAAAACTTTATGCTGCTATAGCCAGGACATGCAAGGAACATTTGACATGCTCTTTGCTGTCCCCCACCAGCACAAGCACAGCAAAACACGCAAAAGGCTCACCATGGCTGACCTCTCAATACCTCTCAACTCATAAACAGTGCCAGCAAAAACCATCACAGCCACAGCTGTGACGCGGAAGCAAGAAGAGCAAGAAGCATGAGCACAGCTTGGAACGCTGCTGCCGGGGCTGCATCACTGCTGATCATTCCCAGGGTGGTGGTAGCGGTAGTCGTGACGCTGATAGAAGTGGTAGTCCCGGTGGCTGTCGAGGTTTTTGTCGAGGTTGCCGTGGCAGAGGAGGAGGTTGCGGTGGAGGAGGTTGCAGTGGCGGTGCTCCCAGTGCTCACTGCCTGGGGTTTGGTCCAAAGGGTGCCCCCACTGGACCCCACATAAGGCACCAGCAGCTGCCACCATCTTGCTACCATCTGATGACATGGCCACAGTCTGCCAGTTCTGGGGCGAGCAGATAGATGTGTCCTCGGTCAAAGTGGCACCACTATCCCATGGTGGTGCTTCAAGCACTGCCAGCAGGCATCACGGAATACATCTGGGTACCATCATCGGCGACTTTGAGGGTCATCCAACCTTGTTGATAGGGCCCATTCCAAGCGTTGCCAACGCTCAAATGCGAAAGCATGGCTATGGCGCCTATGGCGCTCAACAGCTTCATCGTGTCTACAGCGTCCTGGTGACACTGGGAACCCGTCAGAGACCTTGGTCCTGAAAACCCTCGGCGGGAACAGTGTGGAACAGCAAGCGATGTCCTGCAAATCCCATTTGGGAAATGGTATAGTGTGGCTTTTTGCACTGAAAAACAAGGTGGGCGAAAGAACCTAGGAAGCAAGTGTTAGCAGAAGCTTCAAGACTTAAAACATCTTAAAATGTCTTTCTCTCGCGTACAGAGTTCAACCTGTGCGGTTGAAGAATTGGTGTCATTCAGCATCAGCGGCGCCTTTTCTTCGCTAGATCCAAGCCGGCCGTCGTGGCAACCAGCAGAAAGAAGTCCATCAAAGGGTCTCTTAAAGTCTCTGTCGAGTGAAAGAAATCGCATTGAAATCACCACTAATTCGCATCAAAGCCAGGGAGTCGAAGACAATATGGAATCAGGTCACGGCAGAATTGAGACCCTTTGAAGCTTCGAATTGAGATGATTGTCGCACCCTGTTGGAGCTGTAAATGGGAATACTGAGAAATGCTGAACGCAAAGGAGAATCCAACTGTTGCACATCTGCCAGCTGCTAGCCGGCACATGGCCGCAATCTTTGGTTGGACCTTAGAAAATCCCAGAGTGAAAAGGCTGGCCGTTGGCTGAAGCCTTCACTGAGGCTAGGACAAGCGGCTCTCCAAGCCACCTATTTGGAGCGAGACCTGAGAGATCATCAAAATCATCTCCGCACGGCTGGCGATGGGAGCTAACGAAAGGGTACGAACGAACTCGTTTTCAAATCACCAAAAATCGCGGCTAGTAGGCACCTTGACTATCCCATGGAAAGTGATGATGTTGAAACAAAGAACTAAAGGAGCGCAAAGGAGGATGGCCTCGAATGAAATGTAAACATTACAACTACAACCTGTGTCTTCGGGTCAAGACAGGCCAGCGTACCAGCAAGCTAGCCCACATTGACATGTCAGTGAGCATGAAGTCTGCCGAGACATGCAAAAGACGCCGAGAATTGAAAGGAAAACTGGAATGATACCTCAAATCTGTCCTCATAGCAGGCTTCGATCAGCCGCTTCGTCAATAATTACACTTACAAAAAGTGCAAGCCATTTCCCATATGCTCCCCTGCTCTTTACACCAAAATAGCTTGTGCTTGTAGGTGTTCATCCTCAATTATACAACCATAATGCGGTAAACCCAATAATAGACCTCCAATTCTTGCAATATCCTATTCCTCGTGAAATTGGGGATGTGGTCTTCTTGGGTTTGCCACACCAAGATGTTTCGATTCAGACCCATCATCCCAATCCTCAGGGATCCACGACACACCGACGTCTGGATCTTCTGCACTTCCGCGCACCTGGGAAGGTCGCGTAGCAGCTCCTGTACGTTGGATTTCTGCATTAGGATCATGATTCTGAGTGGTTTTCAGATCCAAAAAACATCGGAATGCGAAAAGAATCATCCTTCAAGACATATCAAAAAAAAAGCAGCCAAGAAAAGAGCATGTTCCATCCCATATCCATCCCATATCCATCCCATTTCCCATTTCCAGGCCTTCAAAAAGGCATTGATGGGGTCATCGATGCTGCTTCTCAAGACCCCACCGAAGGTGTCCAGCTCAGTCAAATCCTCATCTTCCACCTGGGGGTGATCCACCGATAGCTATGGAAAGCTCTCGATTCAAATGCAAAGATGGAAAAAGCATTTGGAAAAAGTAAGGGAAGATATGGGAAGATGTGAAATAATTGATAAAGATTGATAAAGATGGATAAAGATTGATAAATTTGACCAGATTTCGATGTAGATCTGGAACCTCAAATTTGGAGTCAGTGTATTTTCAATTGTCACTATTTGTCACTATTCTGGAGTCCAGATCACCACTGAGCACCAACACATCCCTGGTGAAAGTTGCGCAAGATCTGAGCATCCACGCGTTGTCGATGCCAACTGCAATGCGGGGATCCGACCTCGGCAGTTTGTCTAAAAGTCTTGGGAAAACTCCCCAAGGTCCTATAGTTGAGAAGAGCGCATTCCCCATGAAATGCGGTTTATCATCCCCAAGGTCTAATAGCCAGATCTGGGATGTACACAACTTCTGGACAAAGCCAAATGGATAACGGGCTGTGGCAATTGGATCCATGGGGATTCAATCCGAGCCCTCAGGAGCAATGAGAAGCATCTGGGTCTTCCGGGTCTTCCGGACACTGAGCTGATATGACCCCAGGTATTGCCCTGGAAGACGTATGGTTGTCCGTGGCTGTCGCTGACCTGCAGGTCTAGTAGAGGCACTGGCATGTACTGGTATGCTGCCAGGGAAATAAACCCAAAGTCAATTTCTGCAAGCAATCAGTAGTCGTGTTTACAAAGTTTACAATATGGCCAAGATATGCTGAAATCGTCTTTCCTCAAAAAACGAAGAGCTATGCGCCAGTCACTTTCCCTTTCGCAGCCTCCACAACTCTGCGCTTCTTTCGTGCCAATGGGCGAACCACCTTAGTCTTCAAAAATTGCCAAACCTATCCATTGGGGCATTGGAGCAAGGGTCTAGCACCTCGAGGAACTTTGAGTAAAGTTATTGATATAGGGAAGATTCAAGGACGATCAACTGATGATCAACTTGTCAACTACCAACAGCTTGGGGTCCCCACACCAGGCACTTCGAACTTGGCATTGTCGATCGCGCCGATCTCGTGCAAATCTTCGATTTGCTCCTTTGACATGCCTTGATTTTGCATGACGAGGGTATCCAAAGAAAGCAACCGGAATCGCCTTGATTTTGCTAGTTTTGCTAGTAATTTAGAGTGCAAACTGATTTGGCTGGGCACTCCAACAAAGTTCGGCTATTGAAGGCATATTCTCTTCTGTATCATTCTGCCCAGCACAGCCCAACAAACATTGACTGGCTTATCAATGTGACCCAAACAGTGAGTATCGCAGTTGGAAATCATGAAGAGAACAGCACCATGCCAAGGCATGCCAAGACATGCCAAGACGCCATATTCCAACAAGACCTGTTCAGTGTGCTCACCCACCCGCGGTGGTGGCAGTCTGTAGTCCACCTTTGTGCGTGAAAACTTCATGGGCGATCCAATCAAAGAGACGGGCTCGGTGAAGCCCGGAAGGTTCATCTGGATTTCCATTTCTCTAGACCTTGGCAGGTGGCAGGTAAAGCCATAAACTCAAAAGAAACCCCAGAGTGAAGTCATGCTTTCATGCATTGAGAAGTATGATAAGTGAAGAACAAACTGATGGCCCCTGGCTGAGATACGATTTGGCCCTCTGTTCAAAAAGACCTTGGTTACGATCTTGTGGTTGGACTTTGGCAACGGCAAGACCGGCAAGAGACTGGACATGAGGATCTGCGAAAACCTCGTCCAAGTGCAGGATCGGAGCACAGCCCACCATCTCGCCTTCCAATTTCTCCAGCCACCACAATTTTTCGTGCTGGGAAGTGATCGCATTTAGAGCCGGAGTCACCACCTGCCACAAAGAAAAAGACGATAAAAGAAACATAATCGCATGAAGGCTGGCCGGCAAACCGAGTGCTGATTTCTGGCATCCATAGATATCCATAGAATCTATTTCTATCTATTTCTGGCAATCGAGGGTGCTGGAGGGTGCTGCTGCGCCTCGCGATTCACCACGCGAGCCTTCATGGTGTTAAAACGCTCATCTTCCATCAAATCCATTCGTCCTGCCACCTTGCAAAAGCGCTCGAACTGATCGTTGTTGGAGGCAGTGAGGATAAAGTAGCCTCACTTGCAAGGTGGATGAGGCAGGAAGGGCAGTCTCAGAGAACCTGACCCAAAGTGTCCAAAGGATTCTGAAGGTCCATATAATATAGAAACAGGCAAAATTACCCAAGAAAGTCAGCACAGTCACTCTAGTCGTTTGTATCTCTTGCTGGCCAGTGATCGCATTCTTTTGATTGCACTTGCCACATATACACTTAAGCCCATGGTTTGGGTCTCTTCACCAGATTCTCTTCGTAGACAAGTCACCATCCTTTGCTGGCATCACTTGATATGGAACCACGTTTGGATGGTTGTTGCCCACACGCTTCTGTCGTTGCTTCTTTGCCAAGTAGTTCATGCCCTGATTCGCCAAGAGGGCAACGGACACATCCAACATGGAGATGTCGACATGCTGCCCCAGGCCAGTGTTGTGCTTGTTGTTCAGCGCTGCCAGGATGCCAATAACCTCACCATAAAGTTTGGAACACGAGTATACACAATACTGCTATCATCTCACGGCAAGTGCCTGGTGCATGGGCAGAAGGGGCAGAGAATCCACATGCCTCCAACCGAACCAGAATGATACGTGGCAGCTATGGAGGTGATCGAAACTATTCGAAACTGTCAAAACTGGGACACTAAACATCTGCTGTAAACCATCAACATGTCATTTTCATGGGGCCCAGCAACTCCATGCAACCCAGCAGTGAGGTCGAAAAGAGAAAGCCCTGTCTTCATGGGAGCACCATCAGGCTCTCCGGTCAAACCTCAGGGAGATCTCATGACCAAGCGCACATGACGGAAGATGGGTGTGTCTGACAATGGGGGATACCCATAAAACGCCATGTTCAGTCAGGGAAAATGATGATAAACTCTCATAAACCATCAAATTTGAGGTTACAGTACCCTCTATTCAGACAAATCCACATGGCTTGTATCGCCTCCCTCCTGCGTTGTACACCCAGCGGGACTTGCATGGCCAAGAGACTCATGGAACCACCCATTGCCTGCCAGCGTCGTGTGGAAATTCAGCGCTTCATCAAATCAAATATAGATCAAATATAGGGAAGTATGGGGATGGGTCAAAACCTACTATTGCCATCTTTGGGGGCATAAACATCCATTAGCCATCTATTTTACCCAGGATACCAGGGGCTTTGACACATAGTCGTACAAGAATTCCACTCGTACCAGAAAGTTGCTTCCCGTGTTCACGCATCTTGTTGTGTGTATTGTACATCTTCAAGCGGCACCCCGCTGGTGAAAAGACCTCCCAAGGCGTGATCATACTACCCACAAGCCTTAGTTTAGACGGTCTACTGTATGTGACCACATTTGTGGGTAGGTTTCCTCTCCTCTTTTGTTCCAACATCTCACTGACTGCTATTTTGAGAGTGTCCTTGTGTTATAAGTCAAAACAGTCCAGGAAAAAGTGGATAGAAAAGGAGGCGAAACTGGGGCCTGGATAAGCATGTCGTAGGCTGGTCTCTTGCTGTAAGGCCCAGTGTGTCCAAAGCCAGTGATGCTGCAGTAAATGAGCTGAGGAAAATCGTCTTTCAGCTGGTCGTAGCCCAAGCCATACCTCAGTCATCACTGCACCGCAGACTCGGGTATCAATTGCAACAAGTAATGATCCCACATCTCCATAATTGGTAGTCCTTGTTTTTGTGATACTGTATTTTATGACATACATTTTGGATCATTTTGGGATATGTTGGGATTCATCTACAAGTGAAACAGTGAAAAAAAACACTTTTGTAGTTTCTGACGTCCACTCCGAACATTCCCTTTTGCCGAGTTTCTTTGCCAAGCCTCCCGCTTTGAAATTCTCGATGAGGACATCGCTACTCTGCAGCAAGTGCTTCACAACATCTTGTCCTGCGCGCTCAAGCAGCTTGAAGCATGCCACTATGTGTCTCAAACGAAAATGTTGGCCAACCCACACTTGTGCTTGATGCTTCGGATGGAACGTTTGATCTCCAAGAACTTTCTGAATCCCAAACCCCAAAAGCCTGCAACATCTTAACATGTATAGTGATGTACATTGGTTTTCTTTGGGCATCCCAACATTGCATATCTTTGTGCCATTCATGCATGTTCATCCCTCCTACCCAGTTGGTGTTCCACATCTTTCAACCAATGATTGCTTCGGACGACTTGTGACATTCAGAATCCAACAAAAATATGTTGCAAGTCCCATGCCTTTGGATCCCAGAAACCAACAGCCATGAGCATAATGAGTACCATCGACAAAACGAGGTGTCAGTCCTTCTTTGGTCTTGAAATCCACAGCTACACTGTACTTGTTTCGATTGCAACTGGAAAAATAGGCTGCCACATCTGAATCCTGAACCAGCCCGATGCAAGGCTTCGCCAAGCTTTACAGAGTGGAATGACAGGAGGTGCAAATACCAAAGGATTCAATTGATTCAATGCGATGAGATTGTTTGAATGGCACCACTGACACACGGCACACTTTCTTTGGAGGAAGGTCAGAGACAGGATGAATAGCAAAGAAATGCAAAGAATACTGTACCCACTCTACAAATGCGCATTCAGTACCACTGTGTGTATCGCCGCCGCTGCCAAAACCATAGCATTTCGTTTGCGTTAGTTGGCAAAAGCTCTCGCCTCTTTTGGCGCTTTCTGCAGGAAAGGAGGAGCATATCCTCAGAAGGCAGCTGGCATGCGGCATCCTCATGAAATTCCAAAAGCTGTTATGTGGATCAATTATCAAGATCAAGTGTATCAAGGCCAAAGACCTCCAATTCAGCTCCGACATCAAACATCCACACTGAGGCCGCATCGTCGGGTGTCATCACCCGATTTTGGAGCTTCCACTTTGATGACCTCTGCTCCCATGTCGGCCATCAGCATTGTTGCAGAGGGTCCTGGTAAAGATAAAAAGCACCTGAGATCCCCAAAGCTGCACACCTCCAACACTCTGATGGAACATATGGAACCCCCAAAATGCAGATCGCCGGGTACCCAAATCCAGAGGTGATTTTGACATTGACCTACTTTGGCGGCCACTTTGGGGTGGGTGCATCTGCCAGGTCCTGCTAGAATTCGTGAGAGGTCCAAGATTCGAAGTCCTGCAGCTGGACTTTGAACCCCTGCGAGTGGCCCCGGACTTTGAGGTTTCCAGTCTACTGTCACGCTATGTCAACACTAGGCCGAATGCTGGAGTTGCCCAGAATAACCCACAAAATCCCGCTGCTACGCTACTCTCTTTGATGTTGTTTTGAGTTCCTTAAGGCTGGTGTTGTATGGGTCCACAAGAATGCCTTCCCATGCCCTGCAACGTCAACTGAGCCGGTCCTGCAAGTGGTCCAGAAGGCGGCGCAGTGGACAGGGAGAAACAGCGAATCGTCAATCGAGAGACTGACCCTCTTGGTCTGAACAACTGCATCATCTCCTCAACTGCATCAATCTTCGGGGTATGGACTGGGAATCATTGTCAGGATACGCACAAAAAAAATGACACTATTCTACACTTTCCCACCCAGTGTTTTCCACATTTGACCTATGTGGAGAAAGCTGGGGAATGGTAATTCACCGCTGAAAATCTCGAGCTATTCAACCCCTCACTGCTCACTGGTCCAGAAAGGCCCGGCACATCAAGCAGCATGGCATGTTTCTGCCTGCACTACAGTGACTCAGTCTCGGGCGACCGGAAGCACCACTACAGGACAGATAGCTCAAAGCTCAGCGCGCGGGTTGTGGAAAAAAGCTGCGCAAAGTCAAATGTGTCAACAGAGGTGCGGAGATGTACAACGGATGGACAATAAATCATGAAACATTTGCTACTGTGTCGTGCATAGTATTTACATGGTTCTGGGTCTGCTCCCTTCAGAAGTTTCTGGGATGGAATAGTTAGTAACATAATGATCGCAACAAATATAAGAAACGACCATAATGAAGGAGGAAAGCAGGATCCTAGAACTGGAAGCCACCACAGATCAAAAACCCAATGGCCGAAGCCTCTAGCAAGATCAAATGCAAACCCTCATAAAACCCCTCTTTGAAGCGTTGGCCATTTTTCAGCAGGCACAAAGCACCTGGCTAGATGGGAATCTTGGCAAATCAGAACCAGATTTTACCCATCAGTTTCCAGTTTGCTCTAAAAACAATGTTGTATACTGAACTCTAGAGATGTTCCTGACTTGATCCCTCCATTTCTTCAAGCCCTGGACTAAGAGTTAAGAGGACTATCTTCAGGATCCCCAAGATTCCAAGAGTCATTGGCAGCGACCCGTTGGTCCCCCTTCGGGGGGCCCCTTCGGGGGAACTTGGGAAACCACGGCCAGATTCACGTGACGAATCTGCCATCCACGGATCTTAGGGCGTCTCCATTTATCTCAAATGGTCTCAATCTTTCTCAATGGATCTCAATGCTATTTCACGCGCTCCAACCTTTCAGAGCTGCGTGGCAACGAACAGGAAGTGCATCGCTTCATGCACTCAGGCATAGTGATGGGAATGGATATCAGGACCACCTCAGGTCGCCGGGAATTTCCTCCCAGTGATGCACGATGTGAATGACGTGGACGACTGAGATCGGAACAGAGTCGTCCTGCTTTTGAAACTTACTGTTCAAGGTAAGCTCCCTTTCTTCTGCCTCCTGCAGTTGATGCTGGAAGATTGGTGGTCAGAACAGCTGGAAGTGTAGATGCTAACTTTAAGTACTAACGCATTGAAGAATACTGGAAATGTGTTGTTGACATCCTGTTCAATTCTATTCAAATGGCTGCGATTTTGGTCGCCTTCATCAATGCTATGGAGTGTGATTGCAAAACACGTGTCCTTTAGCTGCTTTTCCACAAGTAGCAACTGCTGTTGCAGCTGCTGATAGCGTTGGGCTGCACTACCATGTAGTACAACGTCCTCATCGGGCAGCTGGAAAATAGCAAAGAATCGAAATACTGAAGCGTGTGCTGAGGATGTTCCTTAGATTTTCTTGCAATAGGGAGCCCTCCACTCTTGAAATACCTAAAACATAAGACAGGCGGTTTAGTGCAGTGATGAAAGAAAATCAACTAAACATACTAAGCATCCATAAGGTTGAAACTTCTGTAAGACTCCACATCTTCGGCCTTTCTCAGCTTCGATCGGTCCTCTGGCAAAGCATCCTGCGATCCATGGATCTGAAGCCATGGATCCATCAACGTCTCCTCGACGGTCAAGCGACTCCTGACCAGACTGGTTTCAAGTTTCATCCTGAAAGCTCAAGGAAGACCAATCTCATCATAATTCACTAGTCTTTCAGAAACCCTCCCTGTTGGTGACGCCTAAGCATCCAGCTGTCACTACATTGGCAGTGTTGCACCAGTGGACTTGTTCCTATGCGCAGGCATGAATCAATTTTTCAGATCCAATGGATCCACCAAATGGGCCTTTTCTTTGTCTCAAACTCGTCATTTTGAGGGACATAATCTTGACCCATCCCGTGTCCATCGTGTTGTCTTTTCATCGCCCATCGTCCCACGTCGTCGATCCAAGGGACTGTACCACCGGGCACACCATTCGACGACACAAGCTTCGTGCCAAGGTGTCAGACCCCATCAAGTCCCCGAACCTCGGTGAGGCCAGATGTTGGCATTCTCAATCCATGCTGAATATATGTATATAATATGTATGTGTATATATATATATATATGTATAAACATATACATATAAACGGATCAAAATAACCAGGAAGAAAACAACAATGCGTGATTCTTACAGGTTTGCGGTCTTTCAGGTAGTAGGACAGCCTTTGGTTTCTCACGGAATCCTCCTTCATTTGCATGTTCTTCGGGGGCCTGGCACGCCCTCAGCATCGCTATTTTCAGCGCCTTGCAATGCCTCTAGACTTACCACCCATGTTTCCTCTGTGTTGTCTATGTGTTGGCATTGCCTAAGAGTTTCAATCTCTAGAGAATCCAACTGATTCCGTAATTTGCTGATACATTTCAGTGCACCATCAGCTGCCTTCAACCACCATCCTATGCCACCACCATTCCCACCCCAGTACCAGGAAGGCACCAGCAGCACCACAACAGCATCACCGACACCAATGACCACAAAGACCGCAATCTCTCCAAGGCACATGGTGAGGCCAAAATCGAGGTTGCCATCCAGCAGGCTGGGCATGTCCAGTTTCCGGTTCTTCACAAATGGATGGCGACCCCCAGAGATGAGCCTCTGCAGAAGGCCATGGTGTGCAGAAGACGGTTGCAGGAGATGATCCCAGTGACTAATCAGGAGATGTTGTCACGAAGCAATGGCATCCAAGAGATCCACCATGACCATTTGCAAGATTGTCCTTTATTTTTAAAAGCTTTATAGAGTTATAGAGGCAACAGCTTGAATTTGGAGTGACTACACAGAACTTTCCAACATCATCTTTGCATCTTCTCCTGTGCAAAAGCTTGGATTTGAGTAGTGGCACTGCTGTTGACTTTCCGTAAATCCTTGCACATTCTGGCCCTTTGGCTTTTGTATTACATATCTGCCTGACCGCCCTCTTGTAGGCCCACACTTGCAGCCATGATTCATATGCAGAGTGCAACCAGCTGCCCAAATGTCTACTGGGTGACCATAACCATTGCCTCGGGAAGATTTGAGCTGTCTTTAGCATTGAAACCTGGCAAAATGTCAGATTCATGTATATGCGTGGGATGCTGACAATATCAATTTTCTGGTTCAATCTGTCCCCAATGTTGGAACATGTTGGAACCTAGCCACAGCATCCATTATAATCAGAATATTGTCTGAAAATGTGGTATACCCCAAAAACTGTCCCTTTTTTCATGGGAAAATGATGATTATCAATGAAATTATGGGGGTACCCTATCCTCAGACACACCAATATTATAATGTTTCCATATCCTTCCCATCGAAGTCTCTGCTGCCACTCTTCAAGCGGTGTTGTTCAGGTGCCATGAAGGCGGGTGTCCCGATGTTCTCGGAGCACGTTTGGCCCTTCGGCAGAAATCGTGCGAAGCCAAAGTCCGAGAGCTTCCTCGGGGGAAGCCACTGAGAACCCACTGGGATGACTGGGATGGTCTGAGATCTGCGGAAAACCGGTTGAAAAAGTGGACTCCCTTCAATAAAAAAAAGGGTACATTGCATCAATGAACATCAATAATCGATCCAAATAGATCCAAATAGTGAAAACATGTAGAAACTGCAGAAAGGTTTGGCATGGTGTGACCATTGTATACCATTGTTGCCACTGTTCCATGTTGAGAAAGTGGACCGATCTTCAGCTGCTGTGAAGCCGTCCAAGTGGCAAGATGCTGGCGGACAGCATGAAGTTTCCAGGTTTGATATCCCGGTGACCTCGGCACCAAGGGCCGTTCCACAAATTGTGGGCCCCGAGCATCAGCATTTCATTTGAAAAGTTAAAACTTGAACAAAGTTGGTAGATACAGATATACAGTTATACTCCTGCTAGATTTTTGGACAGTCACTGAACTTGCTCTAATACTCTAATGCCTTTTCAAGGCAGTAGTGATGCTTCACGGCACAGTAATTAATACCTCAGGATGATGCATTGCAGTCATTGCAGTCGGTATGCCGGTATGCCTCTTGGTTCAGATTTTCGGCTGGGTGTTTGGACTGCAGCTTGACAAAGATAGTCTAATTGTGATTCAAGGGCAATGAGTGTGCTGCGTCAAGTTGCAGATATCTCTCTCATGCAGATGGCGAATCGCAGAACAAATCTGGTGCATCCAGCGAGAGGCTTGTTCTTCAGGCACCTTCCATCCTGTTTTCCACAGGGTTTTTGGGGCAACAACACCAAGACACATCACAAACTACTTCCAGTAGAGATGCGCTAACCATCCTGGAACTACAGTACTCCATGAGTCGCGATATCTTGCCTCTTTCTTTCAGTTTGTCATCGAGATCTCCTCCATCACAGTACTCCATGACCTCATGCCACCAGGGGTCAGTGTCGAAAAGAGAAGCAGCAAGCAAAGCAAAATCCTGGTTCAAAACCTTTGCAACTGCCTAGACTCGTGTGCGTACATTCTTCTTTCAGTTCACTTGGCCCATTGATTTCAAGGTAGCAATAATATACCAGTATGGGGCATACAAATGCAGTAGCTGAACTTAATAAGTTAATGAAAACTACGCGCAGGTCGGATAGAAACAATCATACATCACCAAGTTTGTTGTGATTGCTTGCTGCACATGACTGGATGTTTGCCATGCAGAACTGCCAATCAGATCTGAGAAATGAACAATTGAAATCGAAGAGCTGTCCTCGAAGTAGTTGTAAAGGTGGGTGATGTTCCTTGGTTGTCTATGTTGCTCACTGTTGCTACAGCGCGCACTTGCATCAACTCCGGCCCACAAAGAATGAAAGCTGGATTGAGTGGAAACCGTGTTTTGCCCTCAACTAGTTCTTCAAGAACCAAGTTCCTGAGAAAATGTTCACTGTTCAAAAGCATTAAAAAGCAAAAGCTTGCAATCTTCAGGACAGAGCTTCAGGTGGTCACAAGCTTGCAGGATGCTTATCTCCATTTGAATCTCGGACCTCTTTGCACCCTGACAGTATGCTTTGATTTTGTTGATCTCCTTCACAGCGACAAACAGGTTGGTCTTTCGATCTATGGCTCGCCATACTGTTCCAAAGCCTCCCTGTCCCAGTTTTACCTTCTGTTGGAAGTACCTCAATGCGCACACATCATGCAGCCAGAATTTCACATAATCGACCAACTTCAGGAGGAAATCATCAGTTGCTAGATTCAGATCAATTTGTGATGGAAAAAAATCACTGGAGCAATTGGATCTTGCAAATCGCCATGCCCACAGGCGATGTTTCCAAACAGGCCAATGCCAAACGTGCAAGGCATCTGGCCAAGCTGAGCCAAACTGAGCCAAGTCGCAAGTCTTCAACGCTCTGACCAAGACCCATGGAGTAACAGCCGCAGCGCCATGAACGCAGCTGCGCAGCTTTCCATGGATGTTTTGGCAGGTTCTCAAGGTGGGAAATGAGACCTTTGGCTTGGGGAAGGATTCCACTTTTAGAGGTGGCAGGAGTTTGATGGAGTTTGGAGTGTTGGAATGCTGTAATGTGTTGTTTTTCCATACAGGGGAATGAAATGAGATGATGGGGCGGGTTGCGTAAATCTAATCTGCTAGCCTTCTCTTTTGTATGTCGATTGTACTGTAGCAGTTTCTCCAGATGGCCAATTGGCCAGAATGGTCCACTTCTGCTTTTGCTTATACACAGGCGTCCATCACCTTCCCTGAACCGAAAATATTGGAATGAAAATCATGGAGAATATCAGAAAGTTGGAAGGCTCCCTGAAACTAGCCGGCATGTAGAATAAGAAACATTGCGAGATTATCTTTTGTTTCTATGAGGTTGAAATTTCATTAATAATTAATAAAGTGTACTAGGACTTAGTTGTGGACCTGGCAGCTCCAAAAAGTCGACTCGGTTACTTCCACATGGCAAGCCGGTCCAGGATTCTGGGACGGATCAGCAAGGATCTTTGCGGATGATGAAAGTAATAAGGCTCTCACAACGGCTGGCTCCACCAGATGTGAGACTTTGAACAAAGCCGGGGCTGCCGGTTGATAATTTTGGAGCACAAAACAAACACGCTTGCAACAGTCTTAGATGGGAACTGGATGTCATGGTGGAATTCTGGTTTGACACTGTCGATGCAACAAGAAACTGGACTTTGGAGTTGGCTGTTTGTTGCGCTCCACCAGCTGCCAGTGGTTCTTCAAATCCATGAACCAAAACAAAAAGACACCAGAAGGTCAATGGTGAGGCTGCCTTCTCTGATGACCTGAGCATTTAGCATCATTGAGTATCTTGCCTCCCGTTGACTTTCGTGGCAATCATCGTCAATGCGCCCAAGAAAAGGCTCTTTTCAGCTTGTCATTGACGGGCAAAATCATGCAGGAGGCAAATCACCTCTCAAACACTGCACGTCAAGAATCAGGGCCGTGCAGTGAGAGAACGCTTTCACACAACGCAGTTCCAGTCAATTGACTCAAGTGATTGGACTCAAAATTCCAACAGTGCGTCTCCCACTTCCAGAGCTGTGGTGCTTCATTCGGAAGCTTCAAAAGGCGGTCGCAGGGACTTCTCACTTCCTCCAAGCTTGTCGGGCATCGGAGTTCACCTGACCTGTCCAATGCAGACTTGGAGATGTTTGATTCACCCGTTGCAAGCATTTATGGTCATCGTACAGCAGGGTCTTCTCGATCGTTTTACTAGCTGCTGCAGTTTTGCAGACCAGGACATGATATCGTTGGATTTCACTGACTGGGACCTTCAACCATCAACAGAACACAATGAAGGCATAGATTCAACATGATCAAACTCTCTGCAAAGCCTGCGATCTAAAGCGTCAATCGAGACACTTTCCCACAATTTCCATGTATTAGTAATTCCCTTCTACCCTCCAGTTATCAAACATGGCTCGCAGGGAAATTCCCAATCAAAATGGAGGTCTGGAAAACTGACAAAATCATCGAACAATTTAGCTTGGAGATTTTCCAGCAAGCTATGTTTTAGATGTTTTAGCTTGCCATGACCCGGGGCTACGCGTTGCCACTAACCGGCCTTGCAGATATGTGTGCAGTGCAGGGGCCAACTTGATGACCTCAAAGATCTGAGCACTTTTGCGCTCCTCAAAGATCTGGCAGGTCTCCGGGATGCTGTCCTGACCAGAAATGTTGCTTCAAAATGGGGGGGAATCATCCCCAACCTATGGCAATTTCAATGGGGACAATGACGATAAGCATTGCTAAACCAGCAATTTTTTTGGGGGTATCCTTGGGCTGGCTGAATTGAATCGTTTTTGAATGGATGTCGTGAGATCTTCACTACATTTTAGGGGTGTCTCTGTTTGACCACAGCTATGACAAAATTCAGTTGCGTCGGCTCCAAATTCGGATGTGTTTCGTGTTTCGTGTTTCGTCCCTTACACCGGATACCAAAACTGAAGCGACATGAGATGGGACACAATGAACTCACTGATCGTGCAACTCTGCTTCAGAGCACACAGACACATACAACAAACACTATGCAACATCAAAAACATACGAATATCTGGAACTGAACTCTGTCTTCTCCCAGAAATGAGAAGATTCGGCCAAACAACGTTGGTGATGACTGAAGTTCTGAAACCAAACCTATGTTTTGGAGCGGCACCAACAAAATGTTAAAGCGCCATTCTGTGGGGCTGAACAGCAAGCAAAAACAGTGTGATGTTGCGGAGGCATCATCTACCATGTGTTTCGCAACGGATACGGGCAACCTCCACCCACAATGGTCCGTAATGAAGATCTTGTCAAACCCAGCACCTTCGAACTTCTGCCAGGACCTTCAGTGTTTCAAATCTTGCATTCAGGGTGTGCACCTGTGCATGCGGTATAGAATGGTACAAGAGGAATCTGGTGCATTGAACTAGCACATTGTTGGAATCAGTTGTTCAATTCAAGAAAGGCACACGGCATGTCTCATCCACGCAGGCAAGCATGCAAGTATGCCTCAGATCTTCTACCTCGATGCTAGGCCACGGTACCCTTGTGGAAAGACACCATGCGTCACAAAGACTGATACCTGGCAGGGGCTCCAGCTTTGCAACACATGCCTTGGAAGTTCCTCGGGTTGTGCACACTGAAAACCGGATTTCCAAACCCAATGGGACAAGGCACATCAAGGCACTAACAAATTCCACAGAATGCGCATGAACTCTCCCCATCCAGATTCCAGCAATGTTGAGTGGGCGCCTTCTAGTATGTGTGGTTCACATTCACATGGAACATATCAGGACCAACCTGCTGTTCTGCAATCAACACATGGACATGGATGAGCGTTGTGGACTCCCGAATTGGATAGCTTCCGGGAAAGACGGCCAAACTCTAATGGTAGCTCATGCGCCTTGCATTTTGATCCATACCGCCCATACCCGCAGATTTCATTTCACAATGCCGCCATCTCCGGCCTTGTTTGCCCCTCTTTTCTCCAACTCAGATCGACATGCCAGCACAGTGCCACCTGCTGCAGTGATTGGCTGAATGTTTGGAAATGGCCATGCCAGCCATGCATTGATTGCAATTGCAAATGGCCCAAATGGCAAGCCTTCCATTGATTTTCTGGCAGAACAAGGGATGATAGCCCTCAAATGGATTTCCAAGCCTGTCTTTATGGTTGGCAAAAACAGTCATTCCAGGATCACAGGAAACTAAGAAACTATACAGACTCGTTATCCTCCCTGCACAGCAGCGTCTTTTCCTCAACGCCCACCAGAAAATCCGCCCTGCCGACCGCATGGTCTTCTTTCTCTGCCACCACGATTTCGTGTCAACATCCACACCGTTCGATGCCTCCCAGGAGATCTCATCCAACCTGTTCAGGTCCTTAAGATTCAGATGGCTGGGATGGGAACTGGCGAAAGATCGACGAACACTGAACACCGACTGAACACCACCACAATTCTCAAGCGACTCCGTTGGGTAAATCTCTCAACCAAGTCGTGTGTTGGTAGCAATCGTTCACCGATCCTGCTGGATTCTTCATTTCCAGCTCGAAGAGGCAGCTAATGGACTTTGCACTGAGCTGATGTTGAGAGTAAAAAGGATATGCACTCCAGTTGCCACTGAACGGTAGGGTGTCCGTCTCCCCGTCATCCATATGCAAATAGACGTGCCTCACAGGCAAACCTGTCTTCTGTGCTCGGAAAACTCCAATTCCGATGGCTTTGTCTTCGTTCCATGACATCGGTGGCTCCATGAAGGAACCATAAATAGCAGCTGCCAAGTCCATTCCGAGGAGGTAGCCGGGCCCTCCCGCCATGTGAAAGGGATAGAAGTTGTATGGCCAATTCTCCCAAGGGTCGTAGTTGGGGCTCTCCTTGGCACGTAATGAGACATGTCTGGTCTGAGAATGACATGATATGACCTCATGAATAGGACTCCCTGCAAGAAAGTCTAGCCATTCCGCGGCCTTGACATCAACTCATCCCTGTTGGTTCAAACAGTTCAAACTGGCAAAAAGTTTTTAAAAGAAACTTTGCTGAAGAAAGTGAGGCCTCTGTGTTGTTGAACCACCAGTCGGTACGATTCACCATGTCTGGCATGCCCATGTACAAAAAGCCAAAGGGGGCGTGCAAGCTTGCAATCTTTGGACACAAAAGACTCCAAGCAACATAAGAATCATCATCGACCTGAAGATTGACAACACCACAGATGTGTGGCTGTCAGACCACCTGGGACATCCTTTTTTATTCTTTTTTAGATCTTTTTAGTACCAACAGCGATGGTCTGCCGAAATGAAGACAAGGACTTGAGAGAAGAGAAAGGAAAGGGCACTTCTACCTTCTTTAACAAACGTCACGTTTGGAAACTTGGAGGACTTGGTGGACCAATAGATCACAAGCTGTCTGCTTGTTCTGATCCGTGACGGTCCCGACTAGGGAGTGAAGCTAAAGGCATGGGATTGCATGGACCATGTTTTGCCTCACATGTAATCTGGTAAGCCGGTAGGCCATCCCCAATTTTACCAGGATTGGGTGGTAGCAATCCCCAATTGGAGGATTCTACTTGGGTTTACCAGTTGTTGATTATAATATGACAACAATCCCAGGCCTTCATAAAGAGTTTGGGCATTTGGCGTTGCATCGAGCTTTCATGGACGAAGGTTTTCAGCGCTGACAGGACTTTCTTCACCAAAAGGCCTGAGAGGGTCCAGACTGGTCTGAGCTACGATGATCACATCATGACCTTATCATGATCATATCATATCATGATAATCACATAAATGCTCTAAAATGGTCAACGGAGAGTCGTGTTTGTCAGATAGCATGGTGCCCAAGGAAAACTTCATCCCGTGATGGTATATTGAAATTTTAACAATGGTTGCGACGGTCAAGACTGTGGAAACAGGAACATCAGAAGTCAGGATGAGACCGCAGGATGCTCGTTATAGTGATAGGATCAGCAACAGCCTGACATGGTGCATTGCCCTCGGTGACATCCCTGATCTCAAAATCTTACCATCTCTTGCCCCCAGAACTGTCCGTTTTATTCTGAGGCACCTTCACCATAGCCCTCTCGGCAGTCCAACATCAGAAGATCACCAAATATTGCCGATTCTCTCTGCAAGGCAGCATAGGTCTTCTCATCAAGACCTATGGCGATCGAAAAAAGTACTGCTCAAGGGCAAACGGCAAAACGATAACAGCAATGGGGGATGTCCTGGGGAGGATGTCCTGGGAATACTGAAACGTTCAGCATGACTGCTTCATACAACTTCTCTCAGGAGTAGTTTCAAGCTGTACAGTGGAAGTGTTGGAGTCTCGAGACCTTCTGAACGAGTGCAGCTCAGTGGGCAAGGATCATAAAATAACATGTACCATATTTACCTGGGTTGGAATTCCATGGCAAATTGCATTGCCATTGAATTCCAACCCAGGTAAATATGGTACATGTTATTTTATGATCCAAAAACCTCCATCAACACGGCACTGGCAGAGCGTCACAGCCATATCTCCGGCCTTGTTGGCACACTGCAAACTTTGCAGAGCCACAGCTCATGGAACTCCACATGGCACGTGTGAGTCGACGCTGCGAGGCAGCACTCGGACGGGACAGGACTGCCACCCACACCGTCGGCACGGCCTCTTGTGTCAACCAGCGGCTGATGCACCAAGCTGCAAACACTGTCAGAAAGCCACAGAGCCATGACAAGCGCATGGAAACCGCAAAGAAAGTGTGGCAGAATATGTGTGTGTGTGTGTCTAAGCCACGGACCACATCTGATTACAGATGATACGAGTCTTGTTCTACTATGTTGTAGTCGTACTTTGCGGGGGTACCCTGCGAGCAGCACGTTCCGTCCCAGGTAGCAAGTGGATTCTATTGAGCTACTTGAAGTCTTGAGCCAGCAGCAATGGAAACCAGTGTCAGGGTCAAGCTCTACAAGGTTCACACGCCAGCCAAGAAAGTGAAGATTGAAAGTTTTAAAAATGCATTGAAAACCACCAAATCTATCATACTGCCTGGACTTCATTCCAATGATTAGATGGAACTCAAAGGTTCTTGAAATCAAAAAAGGCAGCCCTTATCAACTATGCAAACAAATCCTAATGATGATTTTGGCCGCTTCTGAAAGATCAGATACCCAAATGCCCAGCAGTACCAGCGCCTGTGTTGCAAAGGTCATCCACAATGAAAACATGTTTTCCTTTTGGATCACCTTCTGCTACTCGAACGACTCGTTTGTCTCCCTCCCGAACTTTGCTGCAAAACAGCACCTGCGGCCGGAGTGTGCCCTGCCCTGTTAACATCGAAGAGACAGAATAGATAAGATCAGGTGTCCAGCTTTCATAGAGCCACTCTATGAGAGTGACGGCACTTGTCAGTCAGGGGTGGAAATCCAACACCTTTGTCCATCAGTCCATGGTTTGCATATGGTTTCATGTTAGCTAAGTTGCTTTGCCTTCCATTTTGATTCGGTGCCAACGAGGATTCTATTCTTTCAACTCAATCACCTCACCCAACCACAGCAGAAGAGCGCAGCCAGTGCACCGGGTAGCCCTCTTTCTCAAAGAAACCTCCAAATCGCTTCTTGGCTCCTTCATCAGGAAAGGCCACTGCCACCTCCTGTGTCCATGGCCGAAAGCAGACCTACCAACAACCTCCTTTGTGCATAATTGTGCAAGATCCAGGTCTGGATGTTTCCCAGCTTCTTCAAAGAAACGGCAGCCCACACAGCCCCTGGTCCCCCTGCACAGGGTCCTCAGAAGAAAAGCCTAAGAGGCAGCACAAGGTTTGAGCTCTTACCAACACTGAAGCTTGAAGATGTGTTCCTCTACTCTTGGATAGCCTGTTGTTTCAGCGTATTGTTTTCTAAGTTGTGTTTCACCTTTGGAAAGAACAGAATGGCCACAATGGTCATGAGCTGAGAAGCGTGTCTTCAGCAGGTTGAGCAGCAAAGGCATGGCCGAGAGCAACACTGGCAGAATGCTATCCTGGAAGTAAAACCTCCGGATCCGCGACACATCGCGACACAATGATCTGCAGGAGGATCAAACCTAGTTTTGTCCACACAGTCACGACGTTGGATATGCTAGACACATCATCGTACGGCAGCTTTTGCATTTGTATTATTCGTGACTAGGTTTCTTCCCTTAGGTTCCATCTTTTGTGGCACTGTCTATGGTTGCTCATGGCTGTTTACTGATGCTTGCCCTTCACAGGTTGACATCCAGAGAAGAGTGTGGGATGCAATCAGCTGAGCAGCCATCTTTTGTCGGCCAAATGAGAGCCACCGACAAAGGTCCCAACTCTGTATGAACGGAATATACGTATGCACATATGATGGCATATGACATACTCATAATGATTTTTATGAAAGCTACCCAAAAGCTTCACCACAAATTAATCAGAGAGCTGTTTCTCTTATCATCTATTACCTGTTGTTTCCTTGCTTTCAATTCCCCCAACTCCCGGAAATGTGCACAGTGCTGCGGCCTAATCTGGAGGGCGTGGATGTCGAAAATCAGGAAACCTCAGCATGTTCAAAAACGATCGAGAGTACAAGGGTCCACAGAAGTTGCTTCTCCCTTGACTTGAATCTTGCTCTCAGTCCACTCTTTTGCGAACCGGCGTTGTAGTGGAGAATCCCCTAGTTGTGGATGACCTTCCAGTTGAAGACTCAGTTCCAATCGTTTGAAAATCTAGTTGCATCTCTGATTTACTGATGGTGCCAATCTTCCCTGTCCCATCCTCCCATCTTCCCATCTTCCCACGTATGGGTTCCCCAAGGTTCCCCCAGGTTCCCCCACGTGCAGGGCCACCAGGAGTCATGGGCACAGCTGAAATCATCCGACTCAACGTGGACGCCGTGGCCACTTCACCTTCTCGGTCCACTCGCCTCGGATCGAATCGAGGATCTCCCCTATCCCTGTGGGATCCCCTTGGTAAATGTGTAACAACCATGTTATAAAACCCAGTGAAAATCTGGATGTGCATTCATCATGACTTGGAAGGTCATGGAAGGTGACATGAAAGGGCCCTTGAGTCTTGCTCGAATCCGAGCAGGGCTACTGACGCAGGTGGAGATAGGAAAACGTGTGGCGCTGTTGCGCATTTCCCCTGACCGTTTCATCATGGTAGCGGAGCCATAGAGCTCCAGCGGCCCGCGCTGCAAACCGGACGAGGTACTTCACTGTACCCGTGGATTGGCACCATCAGGTGCGAGCAACTGCAATTTGGACAGTCCCGTCCATAGGTGTGTCTGGCAATGGACACACGTGATCCATTCAAGGATTTAACCTTTGATGGTCGACCTGGACAATACAGAGAGTTCAGACGAAAGGTGATTCTCAGTGTGGCTGCCTTAGAGGACAAGCATCAGCATTTGGCAGGTCCGAAATTGCTTGCCCGATTAGCCGGTGAAGCCTGGAGATGTACAGAACATCTATCAATTGCTGAAGTCAGATCTGACCGTGGATGGTTGACAGTGCTGGAATGTTTAGACAAACACTATCGCCATTTACCTGAAGTAGAGCTGCACGAATCAATTGATGATTTTTTGTTCCACCTGAAGAAGCGACCTAATGAAGGTACAACAGCATTCTCAGCAAGGTTCAAGACTGCTTTGTCAAGGTTGGAGACTTTGATCCATCAAGAGCGAGAAGCATCAAAGACCAAAAGACGAAAGCGAGGTGATGACCGCAGACGCCTTGCACCTGCCTCTCCAGTTGAGAGCTCTTTGGAAGATTCTTATGATTCTCCTGCAAATCCGTCAGAGCATCCTGAACAGACTGATGACACCGAAGAAGATCCATCTCAGCCTCAGCCTTCTCAGACAGCCCAAGCAGAAGCACCAGCTGCGCCACCGACAGCAGCTGAAGCCTCAGGTCATGCCGAAGCACCTGCACCGAAGGCAGGATCCAAGCCTGCTTCAGAAAAGAGTGCGAAAAGTGCCAAAAGTTCCCTGAGGTCCTCCAAGAAACATTCAACTGGTACTGAAAAGGGTGATGCAGAAAAATCCCAACGTGCCATGCAGATCATGTTGGGTACACTGGAACCTTCTCATCGAAAACCGAAACCTATTTTTCCGCAATCAGTGCTGGGTCATTTATTCATGCGAAAGTTTGGATTAAATCGTGAACAGCGTACATTGGTTATCCGTTCAACTGGTGGAAGCTCAAGGTTTTTGGACATTGAGCGCATCCTCAGGGCATCCGATCTTGAGGATCAACGTGCAGATGACCGCCGTCCTGCAAAACCTCAGCTGAAGCCTGGAAAACGTGAAACTTTTGCTGTTCAAGATAATGACCCTGAAAGTTCATCTTTGGAAATGCCTATTTCAGAATCAGAGGATGATGATATGGGAGAAGTTTATGCGGAAGAACAAGCCCAAGAAGATGATAGCGAAGATGAATTAGCTGAAGTATATGAAATACAGAAAAAGGCAAAACGTGACTTCAAGAAGAGTTTCAAGACCTACAAAGACTCCAAGAAAAAGGTCAAGGAGATAAAGAAGTCCCGTGTTGGTCCCTCATACTATCCAGTGGTTGCAGTGCCCCCTGATGGAGCTTCCTCTGCATCTGGTAGTCAACAGACCAATGTCAAGCCTTTTAGAAGTGATCGCAACAGTCAGCCCAAGAAGAAGGGTGATAGCCGTGGTTCAAAGCCGCCTAGTCGTAAAGAAGATGCCAATTTCACGCAGTCAGAAGTTGTCACTCAGTTCAACTACATGGTAACTGAATCAGTTTCTGCTGTTGAAATGGATGCTACATCAATGGATATGTTTTTGGCTTCTATCCCACAAGGCTATGCCATCATTGACACAGGCTGCACTACGTCCGTCATTGGCCAGGAATCTGCAACAGGTTTGATGAAGTTCTTTGAGGACAATGGTTTTCCGATGCCTCAGGAAATCACTTTGCCTGCGGTGGAGCTGAAAGGGTTCAATGGCAAGACGGAGACAACAACACGAGGTCTCCGATGGACTGTGTGCTTGGGAAATCTGCAGGGTTGCATAACCACATATGTAATTCCTGGTATGACTCCTTTTCTGCTGTCGAGAAAGGTATTAGAAGCCATGGAAGCAATCATTGATTTGAAAGCCCGGACTATCACCAGTGAGAAGCATGGTTTAGATCGATATCCACTTCGACAAGCCTCCAATGGACATCTCCTTCTTCCTTTGTGCGAACCCCGAGAAGATTTGGAAGTAGCACAATGCGATCATGAGTCAAAGAATGAGCCCAATGATTCCGAAACAGCGTCCAGTGAATGCCAGGACCAACTGCCGCCTGAACAGCCACCTGAGCATAAGCCTAAGCATGCGAAACCTGCCCATAAACATAAGATCACCCCCATGGATAAGAAAAGGGCATTTCAAGGGATTGTAAAGAATACCAATAATGGGGTTGTTGATGTCAGCACGCATGCCAAAGCCTTGTCAGTTGTTTTTGGTGTTCCCGAAGGACAAATCATCCATGCAGCGGTAGCCTATAAGCCTCGTAAGGAAAGAATGCCTACCACTGCCAGCCAGGAAGCATATGACTGTTCCATAGCATCCCTTGAGATTTGTGGAACTCTGAATGTGACTCCCTGGAGGATTCGACCACCTTCATCAGAACGACGTCCAGTTCCAACCATGAGTGTTGCCATCTTTGCCTTCCGTGTGCCCGACCATGCAAGAGAATTTGCCGCCGAAATGGCTGAGCCACGCACAGAAGAGCCATCATGCTTTTGTTGCAATGAACATGAACATGTAACTCCCCCAGATAACGGCATAGATATCCCCGTAGAGTCACTTTATGAGGATGTAAGCTGGGTAGAACTTGAAGACCAAAAGCCATTATCTGCCGAGAGTGCCAAAAGCCTGCTCAAGAGCATTGGTTCTGTCCGAAAGGCCAGTCTGCGAATGACGTTGTCACGTTTGGCAACTCAGCCTGGTAAGGTCAAAGCCGAACTAAAGCAATGGCTAGGAAGTCAAGCTCATGTTTTGGATAAGAAGGTAGGTCTCATAGAAGTGTTCACAGGTCAAGCCAAGCTGTCAGAAGTTTTCGAAAAGCAGTCCGGACTTGCAAGCATCCGCCTGGGTCTCCAGTTCGGTCAAGACTTCACCCGTTTGCATGATCGTAGATGCCTGCTTTTACTGATAGCATTTTGCAGACCACGACATGTGTGGTTCAGTTTCCCGTGCAAGCTTTGGGGTCCATGGACACGTCTAAACCTCATCAAAAGCCATTCAACCTATGAGAAGATCATGAGTGAGCGAGCCATTGCACGCCGATACCTGCACAATGTTTCTGAAGCTTGGAACCTCCAAATCTTGCTTGGTGGACATGCCCATGCAGAAAATCCACTGTCATCTCAGGCTTGGGCCGAGTTACAATTGGACAATGCTTGGGAAGTCCGCATAGATCAGTGTGCCTTGGGACTTCGATCACCGAAATCCGACTTGCCTGTTCTCAAACCGACCCGAATTGTAACCAGTGATGCCACTTTGGCTTCTGGACTGGAAAACTGTCGGTGCGATGGTCGGCATCAGCATGAGCACCTTGCCGGTAAATACAAAGGCCGAAATTTGACCAGTTGGGCTGAATCATACCCCCTCAAGTTTTGTAAGCATGTCACCAAACATCTTTGCAAAGCACTTCAACCTAGCGAGAGTTTGCACCAGCATGTTGAAGAAATACTTGCCGAAAGTTTGGAGGAGCTTGAAGAGATGCAAGATGATGCTAACTTGGAGGGCGTTCCACAAGATCAACAAATCAGCCTTGAAAACAAACAACAAAACCTTGAGATGCAACGTGCAAAAGCTTTGGTGCACAAGGTTCATGTCAATACTGGTCATTCCTCTCCTGAACAACTCATGAGGTTAGCCAATAGGTGCCAGTCCTCTGATGCCATCAAGCAGGCCATTCGTGATTTCAAATGTTCAGTGTGCGAAGAGATGAAATCCCCGCCGCTGCACCGAAAGACAGCGATCCAACATGCAGAGAGCCCAAACCACATTGTAGGAGTAGATTATGTTCAAGTAGAACTTCATCGCGAAGATGCATCCGGAAGAGTCCGTGAAATCACTCGCAATGTGCTCACTGCAGTGGATCTTGCCACTGATTTTTGCCAGCAGATTGTTGTGTCACCTGGTCCACATGGTTTGTCAAAGGCCTTTCATCAGCTGTGGTCCCGACCATACGGTGTGCCAAAAGTGATTTACATGGATCCTGACCATAGGAATTTGTCCCATGATTTCCAGCGATACATGGTCCGAAACAACATCCAGTTGCTTCACAGTGCTGCTGAAAGCCATTGGCAATTAGGTCGTGTGGAGGTGGCAAATAGAATCCTTAGAGACATGGCCCAACGTGTCTGGAGAGCTTGTCCTGACGCTTCACCAGAAGAAGTGATTGAGTCATGTTGCACAGTCCGTAATGAGCAGCTTAGGAAACATGGTTTCTCACCTGCACAGTGGTTTCTAGGACGAGATTCACGTCATGCCGGAGCATTGTCAGATGTTATGGAACAAAACAATCCAGTGTCCCAATCTCAGATCCTAGATGACCCCAGTTTTGCAGCAAGAGTTAGAATGCGAGATGAAGCTGCCAAAGCTTTCATAGAAGAGCATGCAAAGGACACATGGCGCCGTGCCATATGTGGACGCAACAGACCAATGAGAGGTCCATATGTTCAGGGTCAGCAAGTCTACATGTTTAGAAAACAAGGAAAAGGAATGTTAGCAACACGCCATGGAGCATGGATAGGTCCCGGGAGAATCATAGGTACTGAAAGTTCAACCAATAGCATGATTCCGAGACTGGTGTGGGTGTCCTATAACGGTTACATGTACCGTTGCTCTCCAGAAGGCCTGCGTCCCTTGCCAGAGGACGAAGCTGCATTCCGCGAACTTTCCAAGGAACTTGCTGTTGGCCAGTTGGCCCCCGATCTGGAGCAAGCCGACAACCAGCTGAAACGTCATTTCGGTTCATACATCGATTTGTTTCCCTCCAAGCCTGATGACCTAGATATGGAACTAGAAGATGATGTTCAAAGAGAACCTGATGATGAAGAGCCCGATCCACATGCGGAGGGCGGTCCCAGAAAAATCAGAAGAAGGTTTTATCGGTCTGAAGAGTATTGGAGGAAACGTGCAGCTGGTATGCCTCCTCTTGGGCCATTGCAAGAAGGCCCACAACCTCAAGTCATCCATAGCATGGGAGATATCCCCAATGCGTCTGATCCACAACAGCCTGAAGATGCTCATGTTGATAAAAGGCGTAAGGTGACAATAGATTCTGATGCAGAAGAACTACAGTATGAACCTTCCATAGGAGAAACACCAACAGGTGAAATTCCCTCTAGTTCAGTTGAAGATAACATGGAAGATGTGCCGTCAGTTCCTGCTGAATCTGCCGAGCCGTCAGAATCAGTTTTGCCACCACAAGAGGATCAGGTCATGGAAGACTTGCAGCGTGCTGTTGAAACTCCTGTGCCACCTGGTGACGATGAAAATCTCCAAGTCACCAGCCGTTCCTTTGGCCATCGAGACGAAGTCCTGGAAATTTCCTTGAATGTCTTGCCAGAGGATATAACCGATGATCCTCTTTGCCTATGGGGTGTCTTAGATGAATGCCTGCAAGTAACCCCCAAAGCTAAACAACGCCGAGTTGAAGTTTCTCTCAGAAAATTATCCCCCGAAGACAAAAAGTTGTTTGAAAAAGCAATGCAAAAAGAGTGGAATTCTTGGATAGAGAATAAGGTAACTTCACTTTGCAAACGGAAGGGGATTCCTGCTGAAAGAATAATCAAAGCTCGATGGGTGTTAGTTTGGAAAAAGAGCAGTGACCCAGATGATCGCACTAAGACCCCAAAAGCAAGGTTGGTATTGGTTGGATGGCAAGACCCGGAATTGGGTCGGATAGCAACAGATTCACCCACCTTGAGAAAAGAAACAAAACACCTCATCCTCACCATATGTGCCTGCAAAAGATGGACAATATGGGGTGCTGATATAAAAACAGCCTTTTTATCTGGCGATCCAACTCAACGTGACATTTACTTCAAACCCCCAAGTGAAATCAAAGAATGGATGAACTTGTCAGAAGAGGACTTGTTTCGCTTGGAGAAAGCAGCATACGGACTTGCTGAGGCTCCTAGAGCCTGGTTCTTGAGGTTGTCTCGCGAAATGGCATCAGCCGGATTACAGGTGTCTCAGCTGGACCCATGCCTGTATTCCCTCCGAAATGCAAAAGGGGAATTAATTGGTGTTTGTGGTGTTCATGTTGATGACATCATAGGTGGTGGAACCCCTGAAATGGACGCAGTACTGTCAAAAATGCGACAGAAACTTCCATTTGGAGATTACCGCACATACACAATCCGATATACTGGAATTGAAATTCGACAAGACCCTCAAACAAAAGCCATAGAACTTGGTCAAGAAGGTTATATAGACTCCCTTGAACCTGTCCAAACAAAGCAGTATGGAAAAGCAGAAGACAGCCTGCCTAATGCTTCCATAATGAGAACCTGCGCCGGACAGCTTGCCTGGGTAGCGAATGCCACCAGACCTGACCAGTCGTTCCTTGCCTCATTCCTCCAAGGTGTACAAGATAAGGGGACAGTAGCTCACCTCCAAATGTACAACAATGCTGTTAGAGAAATGAAAGAGCGAAAAGTATGTTTGAGATTTCCTGCAGGGATTCCCCTCAAGCAACTCCGAATCATGTGCATCACCGATGCGGGTTGGGGAACAAGGTCAAATGGAGAAAGCCAAGGTGGCTATGTCTTGTGTCTTACAGTTCCAAAAATGTTTGAACGTGTGCGAGCTCCATGTTGGATAGTGGACTGGCAAAGCAAAAAGCTACGCCGAGTAGTGAGATCGTCAGTTGCAGCAGAAACCCTCTCGGGACAAAATGGACTAGACGCAATCGAAGCGTTCCAAGCTTTGATGTTGGAAACAATTCACGGTATCACACCGCGTCAATTCCGTGAAATGACCCCAGAAAATCCAGCAGCCTTAGTTTTGGATAGCAAAGGGTTTTATGATGCTGTAACCAGAAGCTGCTGCAGTCAGGCCATAAGCCAAGAGCGTCGTTTGCAGATCGACTATTCAATTGCAAAAGAAACCACCATCAAACAAAACATTTTAGTGTTTTGGGTGAATAACTTGCGAATGAGTGCCGATTGCTTGACGAAGCTGAAGGGTGACACCAAACCACTCTTTGAAATCTTGGAGCAGTTGTCGTACGAAATCACCATGAGTACGCAGTCTGGAAAGAAAGAGAAGAAAGAACTCATGTCTCCAGAATAGTGTCAGCCGAGGGCAAAAACTTTTTCACATGTATAGATGCCAGCATGTTTCTCTCCTTGCCAAGCCTGTCAACCGGTAATAAGCCGTGGGGATAAATAAAAGAATGTATAGATAAATGGGGAGATAATCTGGTAAATAAGTTTAGCCCAGTCAGCCTTGCCGAAACAGTTCATGCATAGCCTCTGCCAGCCGAAGGGATGTCAGAACGGTGTGAACTCTGATGTTTTTGCCGCCTCTTGCAGCATCCGACATTTCTCAAACCTGCATTTTTCCAAGCGTTGCCAACTTTGTTGACCTGACTCCCAGTTTGCCATGTCGCAACCCAATACGAAAGCCATGAAGAGCGTGAGTGATGTTCCTCTCAATGATGGAGAGATCAAGTATGCCACCGGCCTGCTGCATCGTGCCATTGCCTTCAACCAAGGTGCCAAGTTGATTGAGTCATTCAGATCCTCTCTGGCCCCGAAGCATGAACATGCGCTTGCCGCCCATATGATTGAAGAGATGCAACATGCCTATGACTCTGGAAAGGGCTACCTGGCTTGTGCTTCAGCTGGAATGACCGATGCATCCAAGCGTCGTTTGTCCGATGATGCCTTGGAAGCTGAAAGCATTGCTTCCTTCTCCGATTGGAGCACAGTTCATGGATGTGGACCTGAGGGGCCTCCTCGATCTTCCACACCAGTGCCTTCGATGGAGATGAAGTTCAACCATGTGAACTTGCATATCAAGCCGCCCGAGAAAGAGATGACTTTCAGTCAATGGGGAAAGACCGTTTGTGGGTTGCCGAAAGTAGAAGGCCTCAAGCTGAACTACAAGCAGCTGATTCTCCTTAGCAACACCGATGCTGATATCCGTGACTATTTGGTGTGGCTGAAAGGCCGATTTGGCGCCAATGAGACCGGAGAGCCCAAGGGCAAGATCACTATGGGTGTGGACTTTGCGATGTATCTGGAAGCGATTGGTTGGACTCCCAACCGTGAAGAAGGATCATCAGCTGTGGCATTCAGCCGCAAATTCAAAGATTGAAGGTCAAACTGGAAGAGTATGAATGTGGCAGCCTCCCATGGAGGGCGTGAAAATCTGGATGTGCATTCATCATGACTTGGAAGGTCATGGAAGGTGACAGGCCCTTGAGTCTTGCTCGAATCCGAGCAGGGCTACTGACGCAGGTGGAGATAGGAAAACGTGTGGCGCTGTTGCGCATTTCCCCTGACCGTTTCATCACCCAGATATATTGGGGTTATATATGGTTGTATGGATTACACAATAGGTTTTAATGGTCAAAGTTATATGTAATAAATGTTTTTACGATTTAGTAAGTGGCATGCACATCCAAGTTTGAAACCTGAGGCAACAAGAAGAACACGAAAGGCCCTGCAAACGCACCATGACAGGGGAAGTGTCTCTCTCCATGACACATGCTGTGCGGCTCATGTGACAGCGTCCAGCATCAACAGTTGAATCATCCTTCCCATCATTGAAGCTCGACACGGTCACTGCGAATCATCACAACCACCAAATCCAAGTCTCTCCATGGTTCCGGTTGGGAAGAATGGCAAAAGCACAGTCAAAGATCTGCAGCCATATCGTGGGATGGCGTACAGCAGTGAAAGCCTCGGAGCCAACTGCAGATGAAACAGTAGAGCTTGAGCACATCTTTCATCTTTTGACATGCACAGTGTAGAAGAAATCGTGCATCAACTACGATATGCTATGACGTGCCAGGTGCTGAACTTTCGAAGCAACAGTATCGCCGGTATCGCCCTTAATACTCCACGATTTCCGGCACACTGAGCCAATGGCTGATCCAGCAGAATCTCCTTCCCTCGGTGCCCGGAAGGCAGCTATCCACCGGTCACAATTGCGATCGTCGTGATTCTACCAGGGCTCCCCACGCCGCATGTTCAGAAGCAGCAAGACATGCGCAGGGAGAAGTTTATGAACCTCCTCAATGAAGATGTTGGGCATACCGGATTCAAACTCACCTGAAATGCGTGATAGCATGTGAAGGACAGACCAAAACTGTTCCATTGAGGCACAGATAGGCACAGTGCAGATTTCATTTTGGAGGGCCAGTCATCTTGGGTGAGGCTCTGTTGCTGCATATTTCCCAAGCTTACAAATAAGCCAACGTTCCCAAAGGATAGCTCTCAGAGCATGAATGAACACACTTCCCCAACCATACTCAAACCGTCTCCATGCCCTGAAACTATTTCGGATCCAAATCCTGACTTTTATGTAGATTGAATGTGACACAGAGAAGAATCGCGATAAACCGCTGAACCTTAACTTTTCAGACTTTCACTTACAGTAGCCGCCGGGCGACGCCAATCCACTTTCACCTGGGAGGTGAAGCAACCGCGGAACCGAACCGAATCCAGGACAGGAAATGACGGAAATGTAACAACTGCATACAACTGCAGCACGAACCGTCACGAACCCAGCACGAACCTCTGTGTAAGAGAGGGGATCCAGTTCCATCAGATTTTTCCTTAGCACGGGATGTGAGATGTTAGCCCCACAACGGCTGTCAGAGAATTCCTGAAAATGTCCTCAGGAAGGGAATCATCGAAGCGTGCGACTCCTCTCTGTCATTGGTCAGAGAAACCGAAGATTTGATTTGACCAGCACCAAGAGACATGCCAATTGGAGAAAGTAGGTACCAAGTGAAGGCGTGAATTTGCAGTTGAGCTACTTGATGTGATCCATGGATGGATGTGCCAAGATGATGTACTTGTTGCGCCCTGACAAACTCGCCTCACGGATAGGGCGCAGCAACATGGTTTCATCTGGAGAAAAAAGAAACAGGTGGGGGAAGGTGTATACTTACTCCTGGACCACTCGACTTCTGTTCTGGAGCACCCGCACTTGCTAGGTATGCACGGGTCAAGATTTGTTTAATAGATTTTGCAGCGGCCTCAATTTGGTTTGCAATCATCTTCTGTATCTCCTCCGACATGCCATCTTCCTGAATCACAAGTAGCAGTGTGAGACACTTGCTCTTGCACACATTCACCAACTACACCAACTGTAACTGGCTCAAAAAAATACTGGAAATCTGAATATCTATGAACATCTGCGAACATCTGACATACTGAGACTGGGAAGATCTGGAAGGTTTGCATCGCAACTGTTGGAAGCACCTCCAAGGGCCTCTTCCTTGACGCATTCGCCATGCCCACGCGCAATGGAAAAGTGATGCAAATGCAGAGAGGAACACTGTCTGAAGACCCTGAATGGCTCCAAGAAGAATTTGCGCTATGAAAATTCTTCCAGGATCTCTCTGACATTCTGAAAAAAAATACACATGTCATGTACTTTAGACTGAACTTTGCACCATCACTGGCTCTTGACCAAGCCTCTCAGAATTGATCTTGCCAGATCGTTTTATGTAGATCAATCTTGTCTGTAGACAAAGGAGCCAAAACGCGCTGAGGTTCAGTTGTGGTGCCTCCATGCAAACATGATAAACATGTATGGATGCCTTTTGTGCAAACGAGGTCCAACGGTCAAACATCCTGAATCCTTCCCTCCCGGAGTCCAATCTCCTGGCAGCATCGAAGTCATTGCTTTGAGGACTGCAGGACAGAAGTTTCTCATAAGCCGCCTGGCTGCTCATGCTGCTCTTCTTTGCATGAAGTAAAGAAACTTGTAGTCTTTGTAGGCAGCAACTTGTAGTAAGTTACAGAATCCCATCATCTTCAAAGCGGCAAAATGATTTCGCTTTCCTGAAATCAATGTATCACATTGTAGATCAAACATAGCAGGAAAACTCAGATGAGGCAGAAGAACGCCTACTTGATGGCGCGCAAGGCTCTTGTCGCCACGAAAGAAAAAGCTGCAAAGTAAACAGCTTGACCGTGGCATTCTCTCACAGCCAGGTTTGCTCTTGCTTCCTTCACCGAAACGTCTCGTCATTACTTTATCTCGACTTTATCCCATCATGTGCCATTCGGCATGTGCCAGAAATCTCTTTACCTCGGTACCATTTAATTTGGTACCCAAAGCATTTCACATCGACCTCGCAGGCTGCAGCGCGAGGATTGAAGTGGCTTGCCACCTGCGGGCTGCAGGAACTTCAGTGCTGCAGTATGCAGGAGCTTCAGTGCGCACTCTGACAGACTCAACATCTCTATATTGAACCATATCCTACCTGTGTCATAGTAATCTCCGATCCTTTCAATTCATGCATGTGAATGTCTTGAAGTAAGACAAAGTGAAACATCTCGCAACAACTCAATGTTTAGAAATGCCACAGTCAATTCACATTCTAGGCCTTGTTGTGGATTCGCCAGTGCAATGCGAATCGTCGCATCTCCTGGCGAGCGTATCCAGCAGCACAAATAGTTCAATTGATAGATTGAAGCGGGACGTTCTCTGAATTGTCTCCATCCCTAGGTTTCTTGTCTTTTTGTCATGTTTGGACTGGATACATCTTGTGCTACCCAGGTTGAGGTCGTCCACAACACGACTCTCCGAACCGAGGCCTCAGGTACTGAGAACCTTCGCCGCTCGCGCACTCCGTCGTAGCGGTAGGGCCGCGGAATGGGAAACCTGAGGCCAGGCGGCCGTGCAGAGTATGGCAAAGTCTGGACCGAGGTGACCAAAATCCAACAGAACTCACAGGTGTTCACAGTGTCTACTCAGTCTACTGACCACAATGACACTTCAGAAAAGGGGGCTGAGCCTTATTCTTCTGCTTGGAGCTTGACACTCTTCCTTCTTATACAAATTGTATAAATGGCCAAAAGCACTTCCTACTGAAACGCTGCAGCCTCTGTTCTGAGTAAAGCTCGCTGGCATACAGTAGTAAATTCACAGAATCACACCCATCAGAGTCCATCAGTGTATAGAGTTTCACCATATTTAATGAAGCAGCTCAAGGTTCTCGGTGTCGCTGCTGTACACCTCAGCTTTGTGTGGGAAATAGCATGGGATCTTCTCCGGGCTTCAGACAGCAACAGGAGGAGGGTCTGTACATGCAGTACAGAAGAGAATATCTTGCCCAAAACCAAGCCTCTTCGCTGTCGGGGAATGCTAGTAACAATGCAATCTTAATGCAATATTTTTTGTCTGAGTCAACCAGTCAAAGTGATCACCGCATAACTTGTTGTTCAATCATCATAGTCTACCACTTGCTCGTGTTTTTGGCTGTTATAACCAGATTCTGATTGCATATACAACGTCCTTAGCCAGAATGATATACAATAACTAATTGCTGTCTCCTGTATGTTTCTTTCACCAAGATTGAGTGCCAAGTTGCCAAATTTTGATCGCCATCCTTATGCCTTGCCTTGAACTTCTGTGAATTTCTTCCAAGCTGACTTTTTTTCACAAGCTTTTGACCATGACCCTCGAAATCCCTGGGACCTCGTGCCCTCAACAGCCGAATTCCTTCAATGCTCTTCAAGGCAGCACGGCAAATGGGGCAACTTCTACCTGATGCTGGAGGACCGTTTTCCTAAGCACGTTAGCACCGTTAGCACCAAAGAGCCGCGAAGAATGGGCCATGTGAGTTTTCCCGTTCGCACATTGCTGTTTGGGGGGAACCCCAACGGTTAATCTGCCAATGGGAAACCTACACCAGAACCCATGAAACTGCCAAGCTCCATGTTCATGACCAGAAACCCTGCCTCCAACTGATGCACGCAATGCTTGGGTCAAGCCTCACAATCGCGAATGCCATCTACAGCATGCATCTAAAAAATCACCTCTCACAGAAAAGGTTTTTGTCGAGACGCGCTTGAAGCTCTTTGCAGAGATGCTTATGCTGCACTTATGCTAAGCAATGATCCCATGCACTGCTGCACACTCTGTGTACTTTTTGCTCAAAGCAATCGGGTCTAGGCGTTCAACACTGGCCTTCAACTGTGCAAGAAGGGCACCAGATTGTTTTGGGTCATCTTGACCCTCAAGCCCCAGCTGTCTGGGGCCGGTACTTTCGCACATACCATCGTCCCCTGTCCTTCTCAGTTGGGAAATGCTAGTTCTTTATCTTATCTTTAAAAGAAGGGAAGGTGAATCTGATGATTGGAGCACCCCTGCAAACGGCCATGAAAGAAACTCAAAGTGAAAGGTAGTGCCTTCTGACACCTTTTTCGAATCTAAAGCAAAACCAGGGAAGGATAAAAGTGATCCACTATCCAAACATCAAACGTGCAAGTCATCAAATCTATGATAATCTATGTTTGTTTGCACAAACGACCAATCTTTTGCACAAACCACCAATCTTTTGGCAGCTTTAGGTCAGTGCTGTTTGCCGTCGAAGGCTGCTTTCTTGGCCCAGCTTGGAAAATGTCAACTTGGGCTCACTCCGCTCGGCATCATCGACCAGGTCGTGGAACATCTTCGTCCTGTTCGAAGTCAAGTGTAGGCACGAGCTTTTTCATTGGGTTGGTGTTAGGAAAATTGATGAAAATTGTCTTTCCCAGCAATTTCAAGGAGTTGCTTGTAGAATTTGTGTTTCCTTCATCCAATTCTGGGACTTTTGTTGCACCAGATGGTTGGAAGCCAGCTGGAATCTAGTTCGGCCCCCCCGGGGATGCATCGGTCCAACTCATCATTCAAGCCGACAATCTGTTTCACTTCAGGCAAGTAGTGATCCATCCTGGGCAAACAGATCAACCAGTGATCAACCCACTTGAACCACCCTTTAAATCCAGGCACAAGTACGACATTAACGACCAAGAAGACAAGGAAAAACACCAACTCTTTGGGGCAGAGCTACACCTCGCGTTTCAATTTAGTGAGACTGGAAGAATGTTTGAGAAGTGTGATGACACATTCAGCATTCAAACTCCGCATAAGTGAACATCAAATAAATTGAACGCGGGATTCTCTTTTCTCTAACATGAAAGCGCATCTTTTCCTCCGAACAAGATGCATGTTAGCCTCGTGGTGAACCTTGAGCAAGTTCAACCAAGGGCAGTCTAGAAGGCCAAGTCACAATTTTTTCACACCTTCCTGTAGGGTTGCATGTGACTGGGCGCAACCACTACAGGAACCCACCATTCGCAGGTACAAAGATCCATCTCCATGATCAAAACCTAAGTCATTCATGTTCGAATGGAAAAACAAGAGACACGTAGATCTTGGCAAATTCACAGTGGCTTTCTTAAGCCCCAGATAGAAAATGCAGAGCAAAATTCCACCAAAAGCGCACCATTTTTTCCACGAGACGAACAAATTCGATGTCTCCACCATCTTGCTGAACGAACGGCTTCACCCGCTCCTGGCTGCAGTTCCCCCAAGCAGACCAGGACCCTACCAGGAGCCTACCTGGCGCCAAGTCCTCCAGGAGCTCGAGGATCTGCCACTCGATGCTGCCTTCTTCAAAGTCCTGGCGCTGGACCTTTAAGCCTTGGGCCTTGGGCCTGTCTTTTCTGTCTTGGTGACACATAGACACATGGAACATCACCGAAGTAGATGGAAAAATGTGTCCATATACATATACATATATATATACTGTGAGGGCCCATGGCCTTGAAGCTTCAAGGTTTGTTTTTTAGGGGGCCAGAAAAGCAGGCCATGTATCAGACACTTTCCATCTGAGCTTGCAGTGGNACTGTGAGGGCCCATGGCCTTGAAGCTTCAAGGTTTGTTTTTTAGGGGGCCAGAAAAGCAGGCCATGTATCAGACACTTTCCATCTGAGCTTGCAGTGGGTTCTGCAGCCATTTTGCTGCAACAAGTGCCAGAGTTTGGAACGCACTG
>BGPT01000914.1:179895-220139 GCA_003297045.1 Symbiodinium sp. clade C Y103 | reverse complement strand
GTGGCCGCGATCGTGGACGAGACCTCGACAAGTTTTGTTCAAGGAACTCGTGCCGCACAACCTGGATCACAAGCGGCAAGCTCTTCCAGCAAAGGACCCGCAAAGGGAAAAGAGAAGGGCAAAGACAAGGGGAAGGACAAAGGGAAGGAGAAGGGCAAAGACGACAAGGGCAAGGGCAAAGATAAANAGCAAAGGACCCGCAAAGGGAAAAGAGAAGGGCAAAGACAAGGGGAAGGACAAAGGGAAGGAGAAGGGCAAAGACGACAAGGGCAAGGGCAAAGATAAAAGCTTCACGATCGAGAGACGAACCATGAATGGATGGTCAAAGAGGCCCCGACGTTAAATTTCGAACTTCCAAAATGGTAACACCGAAAATGATGATGATGGGTGGCGAGAGGAGACGCCGACATCGTCTACTGAGAGGAATCTGAGCGAGGCANGAACTTCCAAAATGGTAACACCGAAAATGATGATGATGGGTGGCGAGAGGAGACGCCGACATCGTCTACTGAGAGGAATCTGAGCGAGGCATAATTTCAATGTAGAGTCTGGAAATTAGCTCGTCTCACGCCTCTAATATCAAACTACCAAGACAGCACGTCGCTTGTCTATTTTCTTTTGCAGGTTTCAATGCATTGATCCAACGCTTAATTAAAATTTTTGGTAGTTAGCCTCAGTACATAAATGCACGATAGGGTGATGTATTTGCCCTGGGTGGTAGACCGCTTCGCGGCCCATCCTGCGTTGATCCGGACAGGGAGCCACGCTCCTCACCGGTGATATGCCATTCTCTTTTGCATTGTGATTGTACAGGCGAACTTACAATTCAATTCTCCGATTTCAAACATCCCTTCTCTCGTGTGTTGTGGCTGAAGCGCCCAACACATGGGGGGTGTCAATGGGATGTAGATGGCACCACATGTAACATACCATGTAACATAAGTGGCTGGTCATCTTCAATTCAATGACTTGGACGCCATATGACATTATGGNTGTCAATGGGATGTAGATGGCACCACATGTAACATACCATGTAACATAAGTGGCTGGTCATCTTCAATTCAATGACTTGGACGCCATATGACATTATGGCTCAAGCCGCCAATAAAGGTGAAAAGTGCCGCGCTCTGCACTCACATGTCGATTGAGGGACATTGAGCACGTAACGAGCCTGGGACATTGAGGACAAGCATAACATCATTCTGTTTGCTTACCTGGAACGGGGGTATATCCGTTCACANCGATTGAGGGACATTGAGCACGTAACGAGCCTGGGACATTGAGGACAAGCATAACATCATTCTGTTTGCTTACCTGGAACGGGGGTATATCCGTTCACAAATGTCATGTCATGTAATGTAATGTATATGTACGTTTGTATCTATATGTATATGTATGTATGTGTATGTATGTGTATGTATATGTATGTATTTGTATGTATATGTAACATGTTTATGTATGTCTGTATGTATGTATGTATGTATGTCTGTATGTATGTATGTATGTATATATGTATGTGTATGTGTATGTGTATGTGTATGTGTATTTGTATGTGTATGTGTATGTATGTATACGTATGTATACGTATGTATACGTGCGTATACGTATGTATATGTATGTATATATATATATATATGTATATGTATGTATATGTATCTGTATACGTATATGAATGTATATTTGTACATGTATTTGTATCTGTATATGTATCTATATATGTATCCGTATATGTATCTGTATATGTATCTGTATCTTTATATGTATACGTATAGCTATATGTATATGCATATGTATATGTATATGTGTATGTGCATGTATATGTGTATGCATGTGTATGTATATATATATATATGTAATGTAATGTAATGTAGTGTAGTGTAGTGTAATGTAATGTAATGTAATGTAATGTAATGTTATGTTATGTATGTATGTATGTGTGTTTGCATATACATATATATATATATATATTTGCTACTTGCATTTTGTGTTCTATATGTATGTTTTATTAGGTCACATGGGTTATCATTCCTCCAACATATCTCAAAAGGTTACCACAACTAATGCATATCGGATCATTTAAGTGCTGATGAATATAAATCCTGCGATGCTGAAAAAAATGCGTTTCTAAGAAAACAAAACATGATTTGAAAAGGAACCACAGTTACAGGGACCCCATATCCCATCTCATGGAAGTTATACCCATGGCTTGTAGACCTTGGAGGTTGCTGGAAAGATGTTGGAGCAGTACCATACATAGCCGCTTGACTCGCGCAAAAGTCACACCTTGGTTTTCTGAGGTATGGGAAACCTGTGAATTTCGCCATTTTTGAGCGGGATTTCAACCATGAAAATAAGTATTATGGGAATGGGAGTGTCACCGAACCGGATATAGAGGTCTGAATCCCTTCCTCAATCATATTCCATGCTGGATATATGGGATCTGTTCCAATTCATGCGGGTTCCATGAGCATGTCATGGACACCTGTGAAACGTTTAATTCACGGTTTTTGCCCTTGTTGAGGAATCTACAGGGAATGGCTCAGCACTGTGTTGTTTTTGTTGGCCAGGGCCAGAAGTCAAATCCACCGGTCACCATATGCTCCCTATTTCTCCATGAAATGTCCATGTTTGGGGGATTCCAATCGTTTCCTAAGTAGATCATCACTTGGAGTTTTGCATTTGTGGACACCTTCTTTTCCAATCAGCGGTGCATCAACGCCAGAGTTGGGATGATCCTTTGATGATCCTCCGGTGTAATCAAACCTGGCTCAAGTATCCATAGAAAACATCCATTGGATATGATGGGAAAGCAGATCCATCAGGATTTTGAGGATTGCGATGTGTGTTTACGACGGAAACCATAGAACTCAAGAAGTAGAATAGAACCTATCTACAATTGGAATCAATTGGACAGAGTCCACAAATTTCATGGTTCATCAGTTCATCACCATTCCGAGGTGCTCATGCAGAAGATGAAAACCTGGGGTGCCTTGGAAGAGTTATTAAAGGGGGATTCGAGGTGACCCCCGTCGTTGCTGCAATGGTGACTGAATCACCATGTGCATGTTTTTTTGCTGGAAAATCATGGAAAATCCCAATCCGCCTAGCCTCATAAAAGTTATCATAAAAGATGATTAGTTATTGGGATTTTCCATAACAATGATAACGTTTGATGATTAGTTATCATAAAAGTGGTTCCTCCCCACCTAGCCTCATTCGTTCCCAGCTTTCTCAATGATCCGCTGAGCAGTTCCCAGGTTCTCATTCCCATGGCTGTTTCGAAATGTTGCTGAGTCCACCTAGAATACCTCACACCGTATTTTGTGGGGATGAACATCCATAAGGAACAGCTATGACTTTGCAGCAGGCTTATGATCCAGAGCCGGTGTTCCAAGTTCTCCCAACGGGCCGTGCAGTTCCAGTTGGAACTGGATAGGAACTGGATATACAACCATAGTCACAGGGGCCTCATATTTCAACCTATGGTTCGGTACAGATCTACTTGCTTATGGTCATATGCTTGGATCTGCATCCCACTTAGCAAGTGGTTTATCATCCATATATAACCCATATAACCCCATATATCAGTGGGGATATTCCATATAGAAGTGGAGGTACAACCCATTTACTAAGTGGGGCCCGCACCCCGAAGTAGCACGGGGGCTTTATATCCACCAACTCGGAAGACTGATATAGGTGGAGTTGTACTTGTGAGGATGTTAACCACTAATGTCAACCCCGGATCAATAAGCCCCGAGTCTTTGGAACATCGGAAGATGAACAAACTGTATCATAAAAAATCACTAATTATTTGGAGGGTACCTCCATAATGAACCGTGGTTTATAAACCACAGTAACTAGTTCGATATATCTACCATAAACCAAAGAATTCACCAAGTGAACTGTGCGTCAACTTAGCCCGTCTCTGAGGCCCGTGATGAGAAGGGAAAGCCTCAAGGTCCACGCTGCTTATCGCAGGGGTCGCACCAGGAATTTCAGGGAATTTCATTATGTTTTTAATGAGAATAATATGGGAATGTACTGAGAAAACCATGGATGACCTATGTGAAACCCATTTGCCATTAAAACACCCATTTTACCACCGCAGTATTTGGAGAATTTCTATGGGAATCTACCAATGATAGACATGAGGATGACCTGCCATAGCATATGGGCGTTTCCTAATGGCTGGGGGTACCCCAATAGCTGGATGGTAAAAATGTCATGGAAAATCCTATGGAGAAATGGATGAGAACTGAGAATACCCCGATTTTAGAAAACCCCTATCTATCATCAACCATGGCAAATCTGTGCAGAACTGGACCAACCCAAACGGAGGCAACAAAGCTGAGAATAGTCGGGGGTTGAATCGATACAACATGTTTTTTGGTTAGTGAATGAATGATAGGTAAATCTTGGTGAGTGGTTGATTCATGCTTCATCTTTAGCTCAAAAATTGCAAAATTGTGCATGACAGCTGAAAGATCATTCATGTGCTGGTGTTGCCTTCATGATTAGAGAAAACCAATGATTACCCTCCGGTACTCAAACGTGCCAACGGAGAATCCACGAAGTAGATAGAGATGTCTAGCTGGGAAAATCATCGAAACAAATGAGGGAATTTTCCAGCAAGCCATGTTTGATTACCCGAGGGTAAACCCATTCATATCCTATGATTATCTCATTATTATCCCAATATTCTCTTCAACCAGACAAAACGGATGTAACTGGGGACTCATAATCATTAAGTAGTTCAAAGTCGAGGGAGCAGTGAGTTCGGTAGGGGATCGGACTGAAACAAAGATTTGATGAGGTAGACTACCTAGCATCCTCATAGATGCTGATCCAGTCTGTTTTGTGGCAGAGTTTTGCAGTATCTACCCCCCTTTGGGTCGATGGCACAGCCCATCTACCGCAGGATGGATCCAATCAAGGTGTCTCCGACGGGTGGAGATCTACACATGACATATCATTCATGACATCTTGCAAGTGGGGCTTTCGTGGGTTCATGATCGCAAATTTTCGAAGCAAAACATCATAAAACATGCCCTTTTGCAGGTTGTAAAATGCTGGGACCATTTTTCCCACATGTAAAATTCCATCTCACGTTATCTTAGAGATCTGAATGAAACTAGCTAATTACAGATTAACGGCGCTTGCTTGGACCCTTTCGTGAGGGAAGCTTCGCGATGGAGGTGTGCTTCCTGGCGTCAGGTGCAAAGCTGGCAGCGCTAGCCCCCGATGAATTTGAAGGAAGAACTGCAAAGGCTGTGAAGCAAGTCTTAGCACTCAAGATTCCTGGATTTGCTGATGATGATTTTTGATTTTCCCACTGGGAAATCCACAAATCTTGGGGAATCGATGAAGGGATTATATATTGTTATCTTTTTTTTTGAGATTCCTCAACTAAATCCAAGGATTGATGTCACCATTTTTAGACAACGACTCTTTTCAGAAGATGGTCCCGAGATTCCGGATGATGAGACTTTTGCTTCGGCTCCAGTGAAGATTATGATCGTGATCTTGGAATATTTCCCAACTGATGCTGAGCAAACCCAACGCATGATCTCGGCATCCATCAACAATGATGTGATTGAGCTTGAGAGTTTGCTGAAAAAACCTTTGAATCCAAACGTGAGAGACAAAGGCGAGCATGGCACAACACCATTGCACTGTGCCGCAGGAAGAGGACATATTGAAAGCCTGCAGTTGTTGATTGAAGCAGGTGCTGAAAAAGAAGTACGAGAGAACGGAACTGAAAGGAAGACGCCATTGTATGTGGCAGCTGCAAACGGCCATCTTGATGTCGTTCGTCATCTGGTGGAAGTTGGTGCCCACAAAGATCAAGACACGAACTATGGCGAAACGCCATTGTTCATCGCAGCACAGGAAGGCCACCTTGATGTCGTTCGTCATCTGGTGGAAGTTGGTGCCGACAAAGATAAAGCACGTGTCAGTGGTGAAACACCACTCTTAATCGCAGCAGAGAGGGGCCATCTTGATGTCGTTCGTCATCTGGCAGAAGTTGGTGCCCACAAAGATCAAGCCACGAACTATGGCGCAACGCCATTGTTCAACGCAGCGCGGGAAGGCCATCTTGATGTCGTTCGTCATCTGGTGGAAGTTGGTGCCCACAAAGATAAAGCCACGAACTATGGCGAAACGCCATTGTTCACCGCAGCACAGGAAGGCCATCTTGATGTCGTTCGTCATCTGGTGGAAGTTGGTGCCGACAAAGATAAAGCAAGTGTCAGTGGTGAAACACCACTCTTAATCGCAGCACGGGAAGGCCATCTTGATGTCGTTCGTCATCTGTCATCTGGCAGAAGTTGGTGCCCACGAAGATCAAGCCACGAACTATGGCGCAACGCCATTGCCCAACGCAGCACAGGAAGGCCATCTTGATGTCGTTCGTCACTTGATGGTAGTTGGCGCCCGCCAAAATGAGGCAACCAGGGATACTGTGGCAACAGATCCGGAACGAATCGCCCCAAAATCTCAGGGCGTCGAGAGACATCCTTTGCTCGAGCAAAGAAGTTCCGGCTGGCTCACCAACAAGGAATTCCAAAAGATCACCCTTTCCTCAAACGTCTGTGGGGATGGTTTCTGTGATGCACGATGATTTAAAAAAACGGTGTCCTGCAAGTCGCCTGCATCGATTCCAAGACTTAGCTTTTTGGAAGCTTGAGTTTGATTCTGAAAAAATGCTTTGGTGGTATTCAGAGAGAAGAAAGTACCCGTGAGTTTGTTGCATGTTGCTTCCATCTGCTTCCAGCGGGTCCAAAGTTCAAGCCAAACACGATTGCCTTGCAGTCTTTGATGTCTGGTGTCTCCAATTTTGTTCGGCTAAGTGCCCTATCGGGGGAAATGGATTCATTTGACGCCCCTACCCGCATGAAACCATATCCAACACACAATTTAACATGCTCTCCCCACTGGTATCAGACCTTCAAGCCCTTTCAGGCGGAGCTTCATGCGAAGAGCCATGAGGCAAGGTGTTTCAGGGAGACAGATTGGGGTTTGGGGAAATATGGTGAGATATGACGGAATAAGATGGTGAAAAAATGGGATTTAAGCATCCCAAATACAGTTCAACCATGCAAAGACGAAATTTAAGTAACCGAAATTGGGAGCATAAAACCAACCAGAATGGATTTGGAGATTGAAAATTGGGATGTGTATACATATGTTGGGGATATGATAGAATATCGTGTTTTTCAGAATAGATTCATCAAGAGGGAGTTGCTGCTATGGGATGATCCTCCAAGTACCAACTGTTTGTTTTCATGGGGTGTTAAATGCCTCCAGGCATTTAATCATCAAAAATCATCCATGTATAGATGATTTTCCCACATTTGCCCATCAATAGGTTGAGATGTTCCTTTGTCGGAATGTATTTTGGTTGATTGACTCTCTGTTTGGGAATCCTCTTGGTATAAACCATGAATCGAAACTTGATTGCAACGGTATACAACTCAATGGAACTCGCGGGTGGTTTCGAAATGTCAAGATTTCCCAGAAATTCCCAGTCAAAAAGGATCGAATGACAATCCCCAGTTGGCTTTTCTTTCGCGTGGTAGCAAACAACCACCAACCAGATATGTGAATCAAGGTAGAAGAAACCTAAAGTGTGCGGATACAATCAGCATCACTTGATCACCAAATGTGAATGTTTGGGGTTTCCATTGCTGCAACCGGACTAGGAATGGAATTGAAAATGGGTGTACCACAAATCCACTCGTTGATCATCATTCTTGGCCCAGTAGTTGACGCTTAAATCCCCATTGTTGATGGTCAAAAACCCAAGTCATCAGATTGTTGGTCATGTCCCACCTCTATCCCCATCATCTATGTATACACTCATATATATATATATATGTCGTCGTCGTCGTCGTCATCATCATCATCATCGTTTGTCCCAATCAGTTCCACATGTTTGATGTTCTTTCTCAGACAAACCCATGCATCTGTGGAGCTTGGAAGTCGCAACCAGGGCGGCTCCACTAGTACGGTCTGGGCCCAAGTCTGCTGCTGTGGACTCCAGGAATCTGGGACAAGGGATGGTCCAAAAATCATCATGTCTTCTGAGGGTTGCATGGCGGTACCATCATCATATTTCCCATGAAAAGGCGGCACGCCCCCCATTTCCAGACACCCTGACTTTGTCAGAAAGGGCGGGACATTTTTCCTTTTTTGCAACTAGACAGAAATACTGTGGATGGAAGAAATCCTGCACCAGTTGATAGGTGGTTTATCCCATTATTAAGAGGGTTTCAACCATCCAAGGGGTTTGGAATTTCTTCCATCCGCAGTAGAAAAAGTAAAGCTCCCTCAATGTGAAATTCCCTCATGTGGCAGATCAAAGGATAGATCCATAGATCCAATACCGGAAAGGGCGCCACAGTATGGAATGATCTGAAACTCCAAACTCCAAGCCGGGCCTGAAACGTCTTGTGTGACCCGGTTTGATTCTTTTTTTTGTTGCCTCATGCCAAAATATTTCAACATAAACAAATGGAAACCCCACCATTCTCGACATCGTTTTTCTTGCGAAAATAAAAAAAAAAACAAACAATTGTGTGAATTGCAACTATTGGGTTCGTTTTGAGAATGTTTTTCGCATAATTTCAACATCAAAAAACATTCTCCATATTGGAACCCCAGATATTCTCACATCCTATCATCTAAATTATATCCAGTTGTGACAATTATTGTCCCCACTGGGAAAATATGTTCCATATTAGTCATGAACCAGTTATATCCCATCCTATTGATATGATGCACAAGGTGGTGCCCCAGTTCGGAATCGCTAAGTTGGTGACCATAACTCCACTAACTCCACCAGGGTTTATGGTAGATGTATTGAACTAGTTAAGATCCCTTACCCATTGCCTTATATATATATATAAAGATAATATATACGCATACGCTTATCAACCACCATTATCCATATTGCAATCCCAAGTTGATTCTCATCACGAAGATGTTTTGCCGGAAGGTGCAAGCCCTGGACCCTTTAGACCCTGATAGTCCGGCACCCAGCGGCTTGTTGACCCTCCATTTTTTTGTTGACCCTCCATGGTTGAAACTGGGAAAGCCATGGGTAAATTGATGTAAATGGTGTATTCTGTGCACGGAACTGTTTCTTCAAGGAAAACCGTGTTTGCTGGTTTTTGTAGGTTTACCGTATTACCTGTTGATTTTGCAAGATTGGTTTGCGTCAAGTTAGTGAAATGTCCTGGTATTTGTGTGGTGATGGTTGGAAATCGGAACAACCAGTGGCCAAGCTTTAGAGGTTGGTGAATTGGGTCTGAAAATGGGGTACCTCTAAATCCATTGGTTCATCATCATATTTCCCATCGAAAATGGCCATGAATTGGGGGTATACCCGATTTTCAGATAAGCCCAATTATGAAATAATATTTATCCAAAATCCCTATTTGTTAGTTATATTCCTCGATAATATCTCAGGTGAATCAGCTCTAGATGGAAAGTACAGCTTGTAGGTTACCCTCAGCATTCTGGTTTTAAGCTTTTTTTATTGGCGACCTCACTAGAAATCATGGAAAGATGATTCGAATGATATGGCGGATCCCAAAATTCGATGCCCAGTGGTCCCACCTTGATTTCAGGAACACCGGACATGACTCAGGTCCACATGTTTCAGGTCATCATTCTGGAAAAAGATGGTGTTAGATTCTTACTGATTCTTTAGATCCACCCTGAAGTCAGGCTTGCGGAAAATGTATGATGGAGAAATGATAGCCACAAGGAGAGGGAAACTTCTGATATGTTACCTCTTCCTTTTTACCGCGGTTCCCCCTACTTGCACGTGCTTAGCGGCTTAGCATGTGGTTCATAGCCAGTTGCTTTACCATGGTCAGTTCAGTTTGATTTATCCAGCTATGTTCACCACTATGAACCAGTATGAACCTGGTTTTCATAGGTGGATCCACAACCACTATGCAACCACTATTTATGTTTAACAACAACTATTATCATAACCAGATATACTGTAAGTACCAAACATGATGTTGAAAGACAACCACCACTGAGTACCATTGTAATTAGGAGGATCCTCCGGTCATTGTCCAATGCTCTCCAGAGATTCACCAGTGGGCCCAGGTCTTGAGCGACCTTATCGGGAGTCCGTGAGCATTCACCTGGCAGTCTGGTTTCCCACGGTTTCGAACAAGTGTTCGGCATCGTGAAATATGGGGGTTTCCATAAATGGACGTCCCCAAAATGAACGGTTTGTAGTGGACAATCCTATTAATATGGATGATTTGGGGGTACCCCCCCCCATTTTAGGAAACCCCTAAATATGGGGGGATGATCCTTGGAGGATCATCCCACTTGGTGACGACTAGTGGTGATGAAATACCCTGGTGATCGTGCCCGTCCGATTCGTGGGGTGATCCTCCAAGTACACTACCCTTCGGTAATCAAACATGGCGGCTGGGAAATCCCCGAAATGGAAAATCATGGAACTACATGGATTATTTTCTACACATTGATGTTCATAGGCTCTTAGTTAAATGTTCAGAGTTACAATCGTGGTACGATGGGGGATACAAAACGACCTGATTCATACGGGAAGCTCTTTATTCACAAACCAGAAATGAAGGGAATAAATGAGCCCAGCTCACCTGGTCGATTGGATGGATACTTAAACACTGATCGATGATTGCTGCTATAAATGGTGACAGGAACCTATCAATGGATTGCTTGAAAGGAGAATCTTAACCGGAAAACTCTGGATTTTCCCATGAAATATGGGGGGTTCCTGTAACTGTTCCCTTAAATCCCAGCTAGGGGCCCTTCGAACAGATGGACCAGATGGTGGATTTTCCGATATGACTTTACTCCAGGGTGACATAGACACTGAACATAGCCCTTTTTTAGCGGAAACTATCTTCCAACCCCCAACTCATGGCAGGTTCTATATATTCCTTTGGGCAACCAACATTTATTGGGGTGTTAGCCAAATCTGACCATCAAGAATTGGATTATCAATGTTCATACAGATAGAAGGTCATCCTTGTAAGCTACTAGTTGTGGATTGGGGATTCTCGCAATTGTTGCACTGGGAATACCTAGGAACCAATCATCATTTTGGTGGCCCCCACAGATGCCATGACGATGGCACTTGATGGGGATATCCCATAAGGATGGTTGTCAATGATCATGTTTGGGAACCATTAAGTGGATTGCCATCCAATAAAGTGAGTAATGTCACCCTTAAGAATTATGATTATCCCATGATAACCGTTATTTCTCATGTTTTGTTCCCATGACGTGGGTCCAAAAGCCATGGATTTTCAAACAACTTGCGCCCCAAGGCCAAGACCACAGGAAGCACCACAACCAGCAGTACAACCAGCAGCACAGAAAGCAGGGGCCCTCAAGGGCATGGTTGGATAGGGGATATGATGATGTCACTTGCATGTGCGAGCGGGTAGTCCGGATAGTCTCTACATATGCGTACATATGCGTACATACACATATAGATATGTGGATATGTACATGTGTTCATATTCACAATTATTCACATTACCCTGTGGTTATTTAACATAGCCATGGAAAATCCCCTATAAATGGAGGTTAAACAACCAGATGGTAATATCCAAAGAAGTGCACCTGTAAATGTACTATTCATATATGATATATACCTGGATTTGCTGAAGATTTGGCTTGTTTTCCCACTGGGAAATCCACGAATCTTGGGGAAGTTATGGGGAGTTGGTGCTGGGAACCTATGGCATCTCTGGATTTCAGGTATAGGATTGTACTGTGATATTCCAAGTTGATGGATATTATGCAAGTTGTCCACGTTCAATCGTCAAAGTACCTCATGTTCAAGAGAAACGGGATCATTTTCCACCACACACTCGTTTCAGGGTTTAAAAAAATTGTGGGGATTCGACCGTTTTGTGTTTTCTTGTTAGGTAGCTTGGATGCACTTGAGTTTCGGCCAATGATCCAGCTATGCATGGAGGTGTCCTACAATGGGGGACCCCAAAATGGATGGATTGTAATGGAAAATCCTTTGAAAATGGATGATTTGGGGGCACCCCCATTTTAGGAAAACCCATTTCTATGTAATACAATATATGAAATCCATGCATGGCATGAATCCATACATGAACAAACCCTGAACCTATGCAGGGTACCACCTATCCTTGTAGGAGCATGAGGATAGTGCAGTGCAATTCGAGTTCAATGATGATGATTTGGACCGTTTGGAACAGTATGAGCTGGAGTTCAACAGGAGTTTTTGGCACTCCACCCGGAGCGCCAACGAGCACTATACCCGCCGGTACTTCTCGGGAGGGTCAAGGTGCATTGGCTGATGGGGTAGAGTTCCACGATGAATAGGCTCCTGAGATGGCTGCTGCTCCCTTGCCCTGGCTGAAGGTCCAAATCCTAATTGGAGCTCAGCATACTGCTGCACTTGGCCTCAACGTCAATGGCATTCCCATCGGCTGAGGTGGTGACAACTTACGACGCTAGTAAAGGGGTGGACCTCAAAGCGAAATTGTGAAAAGCACAAGAGCAGCGGTCAGCTCTTTTTCACAGCTCAGACTTGAGCCAAACCACACAGGTTTGGACGACTTCAACTCATTTGAAATACCCACTATGTTATTTGGGTCAGAGTCGGTCCAAACACGTTAAAACATTAGCCGTTTAAACTTTAAATCGGTTAAAAACGTGTAGAGCCATGTCCCCCAAACCGCTTAACGTGTAAACGCATAATGTTGTGGGGTTGTTTGAACATGTGCAAAATGTTTGATTTTAGTATTAAGAACGGGTGAGCGAGAAATAAGCATGAGGGTGATGTCATTAGCAGCAGATTTCTCAGTGCTTGATTCTGAAAGTGATATTGATATCTATACATACATATGTACAGGTGTGTATATGTGTATATATATATGTGTGTGTGAATTTATTAGATAGATATAGCAATAGCGATAAGTAGGTATATCTGTAGGTTTATATATATATATATGTGTTTTTCATGTGCATTTATTGGATAGATATACCAAGAGTGATGTTAGATAGATTTACCAATAATCAAGCTGGAGATCTGCAACAGTGATAGATAGATGTGTATATATATATATCAATGAACAATTCAGCACCCTAAAACGCAGGTACTGTACCATATGATGCCAATATAACTTGGGGGCATATCCCCTTACATAGCCCCAAAAAAATATGCTTTGTGTATGATAGGTACTCCCAATCAATTGGTACTCAGATAGATAGATATATCTGTAGATATGAATATGTGCATTTATTAGATAGATAGATAGATAGATAGATAGATAGACAGATAGATAGACAGATAGATAGATAGATAGACATATCGACAGTGATGTTCGATCACCTTCACCTTACTGCGGCCTTTTCGGCGGTGAAACCGCGCTGCAGGTAGCAGCACGTCCAGCACAGTTGGGCAACGCAGAGAGTCATTCCCTGGGTGGTTGGTTTCCATAGCCGAAATCATAGCTGGATGGTTTCATGGAAAATCCATTCACTGGATTGGTTGAAGGGAAAATTTACAGGAAATCCCTACATTTGACGGTAAAAACCATGGTTTCCTGTAAATTTTCCCTGAAACCAACCCATTGATCCATGAAAATCACATTGATGAGAACTGGGGGTAGCCCAATGACTTAGGTAACCTCCATGTAGGGGCTTGTACTACCCAATTTATTGAGGATTATGACAACCCATTGGAGGGAAACCTATCAACCAACTAGTCGAATGAGATGGGATAGGGGTATTTTTTATGGCTCATCCACACACCCTCTGGTTATTTCACATACCGTAGCTATGGAAGATGGCCCATTTCTAGATGATAAACATTATGAATCTGATTTACCGATTAAAAATGGTGATTTTCCATAGCTCACGTATACAATATATATATATATACACACATTACATGTGTATTCATACCCATAGATTGATGATGATGTATTTCAGATGTTTGTACAGAAAAAAGAAATATGGTATATGTGTGTACATGTGTGTACACATGCTGCGTAAGGATGCACCATTGTTTCAAGGGTCTAGATTCCAGGAAGTAAGCAATCACTACATTCCGGGATCCTCTTGTTTTGGGATCATCCTAAAATCGTGGACCAAAACGAGCTTCGGCTTTTTTTCCCTATTTAAGATCTCAAAACCGAGATATTGGCATGTTGTTTCCCTTCTTTGCTCTACTAAACTCCAAGGTGCAAGCTAAAAGTTGCGGTTCGATCCAAGTCAGGGAGTATCCAAAATTTTGAGCTGAATCAATTTTCATGGATCATAGTTCCACAAAAAAGGCTCTAGGATTCCTCTGTCGCCCAACCGGGTGTTAGAAATAGCAACATATCCATTCATGGCCTCCATTTTCATGGCCAGCTGCTGCCATTCCCTTTCGGTTTATCGTTTCTTTGGCTTCCAATTCGCCAATGATCTACCTTCAGTTCCAAGTTACCATTTGGTGTTCGAATCACAACTCCGTCCCCAGGCAGTGGCTACACCACTGTTGGTTGATGATTACAGGAGATTATACTATCCAATATATTTGGGTCTGATCAGATAGTGGGACCTATGGCTGAATTCGTCGATGTGAATCCCACCAGGTGGACATCGAGCAATTGGCCGAAAAGGCAGAGGACTCCGGGATTTCACCGCCCGCGGTTCGGGGAAGTTTGGAGCCTGCGGTCAAAATTGCTGGTTAGTAAAAGGTGGAAACGAATGGTTTTTGGCTCTGCTGTCATTCCCGAATCCTGCGAAGAGTTCCTTCCAAGGAGCAGCTGCCAATCATCATATTCCTCATCATTATTTTCACTATCATCACCATTATCAGTATTATCATCATCAGTATTATCATCATCAATAACAGCAAAGACATTGTCATCATCTTCAAATGTAAAGATACAGGTGAATTTTTGTACGTATAAACATCTACGCGGCTGCAACTGTATCTATGCAGGTGTCTAGACCTAGGTGAAAACATCAATGTGTATACATGCAGGTGTATAGATGTAGGTGAAAACATCTACACATCTACGACTGTGTCTGTGCAGGTGTATGGATACAGGTATATAGAAGTAGGTGAACACATGCACACATCTACAGGTGCAGGTGCACAGATCTGCCAGAATACACCATACACCAAGTTGTCGAAGGGAACTCAAGTTTCGCACCTCGCCCCTTCTGCTCAAAGATAGCCGCCACCAAAATCATGTTTAATCAACACTTGTTTTTGGTATAGTGCCATTTTTTTGAGAGAACCATTTTGGCAGCATGTTTTGGGATGTTGAGAAGACCATATTGACAGACCATGTGCCTGCGGGGTGCGCTTGAATGCTTTTGCAGCAGCAAGAGCTCTTCTTTATTTACTGATCATGCAAGTGGTCTTTCGGAAACGGAAATCAGTTGATTTCCAACATGCACCCCCATCAGTTTGGGGTGCACACGAGGACGAGGAACTCTTAGCCTTTCCTGCTGAAAGTGCGGCGGGCGAGCCCAGTGATCCAGGTCGTGATCGAAGGGTTGAAGTGCTGAGAAGCACTGGAAAAGCATCATGTCATTTGATCAAAAGTGCCATGTTTTTTTGGCCTGTGGGGAAAACCAACGAATCCAACAAAAATTGGGATTCAACCAACAAACTTGGATATATGATGGACATGTCATGGAGTATGTTTTTATATGACTGGGCTGGCCCTTCTGGCAATCAAATGATTTTTTTCCTGAAGACATTATTTGGCTCCACGCCTCGTGAATCCTTGTGCGCCATGGACCCCGGCTCTGACTGCGAGGGGGCAGCGGAGGTTGAGATCTCTCTTGAGTAGAGTGGCTGAGTAATTGGAACTTTTCAGTTCCCGCCACATATGAAAAGCGCCTCGGCTCATTTCCCTGCAGACAGAACTGGAATGCATTGGGCAAATTTAGCAAACATTTCCCACAGATGTTGATTTCTTCGCTTGTTCTGTTGAATCCAACTCTGATGCGAACGTGCCCCGTCCTTGCGCCTCAGGTTCATCGTGGATCTGCTCTCCGGGGATGATGATGTCGGAGTTGTGTCCCTGAAGCATCTTTCTCCAATTTCATCCGATGAGGTTGGATGGCGGCCAGTGGAGGCGGACGCAATGAAAGACATCTGCCGTTGGCTGAGAAGGACTGGTGCCCGCCAATGTGCGACTAGGCAGTTCCTTTTTTTTGCTTCATGCTTGCAGACATAGAATATGCATCTGTAGACATCTGTACATATTGATAGATAAGCATGATCCCGCGTAATGGCAATCTACATTCTGCATATACATTCAGTGCTGTGACATGACGCGGCAGGTTTGGGTGACTGTGCTGCGCGCAGGACAAGATATGGCCACGGGATACTTGCATCACATGCTACCTTCCGGCTGAAGCTGACAAAGTTCAATATTTCTCCTATCACTTTGAAAAAGGACACGAACGGGCACGGGACGTAGTTGCGGTGGCATGGAACAGAGCATCTCTTGTTGTTACAAACCGCATCTTCGAGAATTTGAAACTTCAATCTGGGCTGCCCGTGGCAGAACACCAAGGAATCTGCAGCCTTCACCACATGTTGCTCTATTGCGGTAAATGGTGCTACCATTGTTTCTTCCCATTGTTATTGAAATGCTCCGGTGTGTTTGGATATTGGGATACAAATTGTTTCTGTCTTACCAAACGTGCGCGCTCAGGTCATGGTTGCAATGTGCAAGTGCCTGATTTCTTGAAAGAGTTGGCTCAGTCTGTTCGAAAACACGTGAAAGTTATTAGTGAGACGGACCCTGTGACCGCGAACTTGGTGCCTAGACAGCTGTAGGTAGGGAATACGTGCTCAGAGCTTTACATTCTCGCCGGTACGCACAGCCCGTATCCATGTTAAAAGAATATGTAGGGAAGAATGCGTGCAGAGCAAGGCTTGGGTTTTGTAAACATGGGTTTATGCAAAAGAATGCAAGAAGTTTGTTAGCATGTGTGAGATCAACGTGCGGGATGTCTAGCAATATAAGCATGGCTTGCGCAGCCAACACGGTCAAACGTACATGGAAATGTCTCGTCAATTTTGTTCCGTGCATTTGTTCTTTGCTTCAACAAGTCTGTCTGTGTGTGTGTAGGTGTGCACGCGAGTGTTCTGGGATGTTCTGGGTCTTACATCAGAGTCAAGGTTGGGCTGACTACCACTTTGCGTGCAGAGTTGGCAATGAAGTTTTCATATGTCGCCCTGGCAGTCTCAATCACGGAAGGGCACGAGTTTCGCAGACTTCAAAGAACGTCTTCTCAAAGTTATGTCATCAGCTGCCAGCGCCCGCTTCACCTTGGACGCTTTATGACACTGGTGACCCGGGTGCATGGTTCAGTGCTGAAATTCTTGAAGGAGTGGCAAAGTCTTCACAACCTTTCTCGAGACGTGCAAATTTGCAGACCTGGCGTGATCCGACACTTCTGTTGCCATCTGAGCAAGGACGGACCAGAACAAAGGCAGGATTCATCCCTTTCCCGTACTACTCTCAACTCCTCTTTGCCAAGCGGATGTGCGCAGAGGCGTGGTGCATACGGGTTCCCTTTTCTGATTTTTGCTAAGTGGACGTGACGTGCCGCCGGGCTCCAGATTGTGGTCAGCGCAGATCGATGAGAACAAACGTCGCAAGCTGCGAGAGTGGACCGTGCATTGTGTTTGCCAGATTACGGCGGCCACACATCTTCAACCGGAGACAAAGGCAAGGCTTGGACGTCCTACCGCCATGGGTGATTAATTTCAGGTTGGTGTGAACATCTATGAACCGTTTTGGAACATCTTTATATACATGATCTCCAAATTATATTTCCTACCATTGTTAAATTCTTTTCACCCCCTGACAGGGGCGCTTGGAAGAGGCATTCCTGTCCGGACAATTAGATGTTGACTTGAGCGCCCAAGCACGCATCGACCGTTGGGGCAAGCATGCGGGCATCAGTTGGCGGCAACTCAGCGTCAAAGGTGATGCCCCATGGTCACACCGTTTTGAACGATGATGAAATTCTATGGTAAACTCACAATTGCTCTGGAAAATCATTATTTCCCCAAACAGTGTGTCCACACTGACGGGTTTTTATGGCAATAGGAAAGGAGGGTGCTTGATCAGGGTGCTCTATCTGGCGGGCGGCATTTTACCTCTAAATTCTCGTTGCAATCATGGATAATTCCCCCAAGTCTTGTTGAAGCAAGCTTTCTGAGGCACAGACAGACGGCAGTGCCTAGATCACATGTTTTGGGGGTAACCATGGATACTTCCCACAAGCTTTGTCGAAACACACTTTCTTAGGCACAGACAGACGGCAGTGCCTAGATCACATGGCAGTGCCTAGATCACATGTTTTGGGGGCAACCATGGATGCTTCCCACAAGTTTTGTCGAAACACATTTTCTTAGGCACAGACAGACGGCAGTGCCTAGATCACATGCTTTGGTGGTATTTATGGAGAATTCCCCCAAGTTTTGTTCAAGCAAGCTTTCTTAGGCACAGACAGACAGCAGTGCCTAGATCTTGAGATGAGAAGCATTGGGTATTTCGCAGCGCCTGCCTGTTGTGATTTAACTGTGACAACAAGTACATAGATGGATAGGTGTATGGATAGATATAATATACTAATTAGCAAATGGCTAGATAGATGTGTAGAAGGATAGATAGAAAGATAAATAGGTAGGTAGGTAGATACAGTAGATATCATTGACCAATCAACCCAGACATATTTGCACCATCAAGCCATTGCTCTCCGAGGACGTTGGCGGCGCACGCGTCGTCGCCACAAAAGTAGCGCTACGGAGACGGAGCTCCGCTGGTCCTGGGGCAAATTGAGACATTTCCCAGATTGACGAAGAATGCCACAGTTAGTCGCCAAAGGCGACTAACACCAGCAGCTTTGTGAATGGATGGGTTGCTCGGGACAACAAACGTTTGTAATCTGCAACCCCGTAGAGGGATACCAGGAGATTTGGATATTTTTTCACAGTAGTTTGCCCTGAACAGCAAATGGCCGCTGAACCATCTGTGGTGCTGGCAAACAACGAAAGCACGGCTACAAGCCATGGCCAGCGGCCAGTTCGGATTTTCGAAATGGCGAAGATTAAAAAGACACGCCACTGCCATTCTAGCTTCAAACACACCCATTGCTAAATCCTCAAGTCATTTGCGTGATTTGCACGCCTCTTCTGTCATTTCCACTATTTTGGAACGTCAGACAGACTTGATTTTTTCCTCTTTTTTGGGAGCAAGAGTTGACAGACAGCAGCACAGCGCATCAATAGGCCAGCTTTGGTGGCTTCGATCTGGGCGAGTCTTTGACCATTGAGACATCACAGCGGGAGACCCGTTGCCATTCTGTCGTGGGGTCTCTGGTCGACTTCAGGTGCGGACGTGGGCTTTGTACTCGCCATGGTTCTGGTGACGCTTTGGTTTTTAGATTATATCGAAATCATCATTTGGAGAGGCTTGCATGTGCTGAAGCAATCCTGAAGACACAGTAAAGATTCATTTAATGGAGTGTTACTTTGGAGTAGCAGCAAAGGCCCCAAAGTGCATGTACTTGCGTAGAATTTGATACATTGACAACTGACAGTGAAATCTGATTCTGGCCTGCCCTGATGCGCTCTTTATTCGTGCTTCTACCCCGAAAGCACCAGGGGGATCTCCCCATGCGGGTTTGCCTGGCGCGAGGGTCTAAGTGAAAGCTTTTTCCAGTTCAAGGCAATTTCCAGGCCCTGTTACCACACTCTCTCTTGAAGCCATGGCCATGGTATCTTTGGGCTTGGTGGCACTGCCGGAAGAAAATTTCGATAAAAACGTTAGCAATCCGGGCAAGGCCGGCCAATGTTGATTGTTTTTTGGCTTGGCTTTTTCTTTTTCTGCAGCTGGCAGGAGATAAAAAACGATTGCCTCAATGAATATCACTGGGGATCATGTCAAAGAAGTCCTGCAAACAGGCTTTGAACCCTGACTGCCAGGTGGCACCAGCAAAGGCCCTTTTGACCCAGCAAACTCCAGTTGCAGCCATCAAGCATGCATTGCGCCAATCAGCACGGGTTTTGGGGACATCATTGAGTGACCCCGACCATATCCGCAAGAAGCTTCCGCCCACAGAGGATTGCAAAGCGCTCATGGCTGCCGGCCGCGTTTGGGTGATTTTCAAGCTGGAGATCCCAGAGGCCGAGTTCCATCTCGATCTGAAGTCTGGATATGTGAAGAAAGCCGCAGGCGGCTTTGAGATTCAGACCTGGGACCCTCTCTGCCCGAAGTGGCACGCGTCCACTGCATCCAGAACCAAACTCTATGTGAGTGAAAAGGTCCTTGAGGGTTTTCTTCCAGACAGACATTAAACCAAACTTGAACACAGCCCTTGTCCCATGAGGCCATGGGTGAAGTTGTTGGTTATTTTTGGTCTGGGCTTCAGAATGTCAAACACGGTGCCTGGGTTTAGATCAAAGAAGCCGCCTTAGGCACAGGCAGGCGGCAGTGCCTAGATCACATGTTTTGATGATATGACTCATTGACCCAAGTTTAGATCAAACAAGCCCCCTTAGGCACAGACAAACGGCAGTGCCTAGATCACATGTTTTGGTGGTATGAGTATTTCACGCAAGTTTTGGTGAAACAAGTTTTGGTGAAACAAGCTCTCTTAGGCACAGACAAACGGCAGTGCCTAGATCACATGTTTTGGTGGTACACATGTTTTGGTGGCATGAGTCATTCACGCAAGTTTTGGTGAAACAAGCTCTCTTAGGCACAGACAGACGGCAATGCCTAGATCACGTGTTTTGGTGGTAATGATGGATAGTTCCCTTAGGTTTAGATCCAAAACAAGCCTTCTTAGGCCCAGACAGCAGTGCTTCAATCTTGAGATGACAAGCGCTGGGTATCTTGCACGGCCTTCTGAGCCTGCCCTGGGCAGGATGATGGAGTGCCTTGATTACCATGCCGGAGAGATGAAGCGAATCAAGACCGACCTTGCAGAACTCGACGTGACTCCCGCCTGAGTGGCACGCACCGTGAGTCTGAATCACGGCCGTTTTGATTTAGGCCGTGCTTCTTTTGCCTTGAGGAGTTGAGTGGCTCCTGCAAATGGAGCGCTGTGCAGCTGTGACAAGAGTGAGAAAAGAAACATAGGTGCAGGTAGTAGGTTCGGGCCCAAAGTAAATGGCACCATGGGGGCAAGTTCCATGTCAAAACAAGCAGCTCACTGTCCAACACTTGGACTTTTAGAGGGATTAAACAGACTGAGGCCTCCATGTCTGGTTCATATGGGCGAGTCAGGCCTTTCTTGGGGCGTGGCGGGCTAGGAGAGCAATTCAATAGAACAACGGCTTTGCACCTGTATTGGATGTTGAGGTTGGGCCGCCTGTCATTTGTGCCAACAAATGGTCTGGTAAGTGTACTGTTGCGCTACAAGGCAATGACCTTGAAAGCACAGGCAAGGGCCAAATTCCAGAAACATAGGAGTTTTACTATGAATAGCGGCAGTTCTTCCTGAAACATGGGCACCATGGAATCAACATTCGATGCATCCATTGACAGCTTCATTTACCATAGGCTTGATCAGCGGTATTCTTTTTAGTGTTGTCCACAAGCAAACATGGACAGGCAGATTCTGGGCGGATGTATTGAAGGGGCTTGGTCTTTTGCCTCTGAAGAAGGGGCAAGCACTGCTGGAAGTAGAATCTGGCCTCCTTGCGTTGCTAGGCTTCTCATGCCGGAGGGCGGCATGCATTGGCGCAAGCTTATGATATGATGACCTTGGGAAAGATTTGTACGGGATTGTAAGTATTTGTAAGTTATCCAAGTCAGGTTGCTTTCTGTGACGTTCCTCAGGTTGGAGTTGCTTCCTGCATTTGCGCAAGATCTCACATCAAGCACGTCTTCGGAGGGAAACCGCTACATGGCATCGCACTTGCATCCCAGCCCCGGTAAATAGATGTATGTTGTTGCTTTGTCAATGTTTCCTGCGTTATTAGACATCATCACCATTGTCATTTTCTTCTTCACCTTCAGCATCATCAACATTACTTTTTTAAGTTTGTATGTTTTTGGTTTGTACTGCATAATTGATTGGAAGGAACTCATCGCAGGTGTGACTGACTTGTGATAAAACATGTCGATCTCTATAAAATCTCCTCCTTTCGGGCCACACGGTTGTCTAGTTGCTTGCTGGTGACACGTTCATTTTGCGCCCCAATATCTCCAGAATGAACCCAAACTGGAGGTGTTTAAGTGAGCAACGGCACGGTAGGTTCTGAAAATGAGGTATACCGGTATACCCAACTTGGTGGCCATGATCACATGCGGAAAATGGTGCTTGACCAGTGGATCTTATCCCTGACATTTTTGTTCCCATTTTGGCGATAAGATCCGCATTGAAATTGCAGAAATGTGGCCAAGACCAATTGGTATACTGCAAGCATTCATCAACCATTCATCAACCATGCACGAACCGGTCGAAGGTTAAGTCCAATTCTTGAATTCATTGTTTGGTGTGAAAATGTAAACACATACATGTTTAAAACATAGGACCTATTTATATATACATCGCAAATTTTCGTGCACGACCCAGCTAGGAAGCGGCAGAAGCAGCAGCTAAAGCATCTGAAGAAGCGCAATGGCGGGTACCTGGGCACAATTGCAGAAAAAGACTTCAAAAATTGGTGGTTCTCAAGGGGTAATAGAGTTTTCTTACCGTATCTCAAACTGGTATCAATGGAGAAGTATAGTAAATCACGGTAAGATTGAGTAGTTTGGTGGATTATGGAACATTGTTGGGAGAATGATGGTCTTACCAAATTTTTGGACCTATGCCAATACGTTCCCATATCATACCATAACTGTCCTATAGTTATCTCATACCATCTTGTAATTTGCTACATACCTATGGAAATTTCATGAAATGGCCCATGGATAGGTGTGATGATCCATGGCATGTTAAATTTCCAAACTGTTTTTTGGGTGGTTTTTTGGGTGCCCAACATCAGGCATCAACAAACTAGGGTTTAACCATCCAAAACGGTCGTTTGCCCATCAAAAATTGTGGAGATGTATTCAACCAACCAAGATACTGTACCTTTGGAAACCTTGGATTGGCGCTTTATTATTTTAATCGTTCACCATTTTGATGGGGATGCACTTCTCAAAAAAGTAAGAGTTTGGCCATGCATTTTTGCCTTTCCGAGGGGAGCTAAGAATGGATTTTTTGGAGGCACAATGGGATACGCCCAATATTGGGATTCTACCAGCAACAAATTGGCGAATAACTAGAATATTATGCTTCACTATTTAACCAATAAATTTGGGAAGCAATACCTCGGTTTGTATTGATTTTCGCAGGTCTACTTGACCCATGCATGGAAATGCCCCGAAGTAAAGAATGGGAGTTGTGGAAAAGCAAGAGCCTCGAGGGAAGCTCAGCTGAGAACAGTGCTGGTGTGCGCAAGGCAGCGCTTGAATGTGTCAAAGCATGCAAGCGGAAAGGTAAGGTCACAAGAATTGACTTGAAGGAGGTGCGGTGGATAGCGCATGGTCATTGCACTGAACAACCTGGTTGCAGTCAATTTTGGCGATTTGTGCCTGAGCTGCCTACCGGGATAAATCTTTCACGGTCTTTTGTAAAGCTCTTACCAATAGCCATCACTGTGATTTGGCGCAAGCCTGCTTGAAACCGGACATTTTTGTTTCGCAAAGAAACCCACAGTGTGGACATGAGCGTTTCTGTTTCCCTAAACTCCATATTTTGCTCGTAAGTTGAGGTAAACTACTGCAAGGCAAATGAGTCCCACTGGCGATGGGAAACCAGCGGCTCATGTCCTGACAACGAGGCCCTAGAAGCAGTCGGACAAGCACAGCTTCGCTGCCGAGAGAGTGGCCCACTTGCCACCGTTGCAGGGAGCAGCGCAGTTGATTTCCGAGGAAGTGCCGCCAGAGAACAGTCGATCTTCATGAAGCCTTTCATGCTACACAAAACCGAAGATGATTGTTGTTTGCCACACGGAGGCAACATGGTGCCACCAAGCTGCTTGTCACAAAGATAACAAAGATCTGGGACGTTTTGGGCCCAATGAAAGCGGAAGCTGCAGTCGTTTGCTTTGAAGGTGGCCCTGGATGCTGGGCAATCCTGCCCGCCATTGATGCCTTTGCTTCCTCGCCCGAAGGCGTGACAGATCCAAATAATCCCCGTTCGCCGAAACCGGCTTTCTCAGATGTTTTTCAAACAGTTTGATATTCTGAATGGAGTGGAGAATGTCGAGAAGTAGCTGTGCACAGCAGGGTGCTGACAGTCCCACAGTGCCCTGCGGATTTTGCAATCGACGCAGAGGCCTTCTCAATTTGCCGGCGTGCCAGATCACACGGGGGAGATTTGGGCAAGGAGGCTGTGGCGGTGGCCATTTTTTGTTTGCTTTTCATTGCTTTTTGTTGCTTATGCTGTTGGTGGGTAATGGCCACCTTTTGCAGATTGAAAGGGGCCAGATGCATTCTTCAATGGAGGTGCGGACAACGGGGCATTCATTGTGAACTTTTGGCAAGATCCGAACAAGGACAAAGCCCAAACAAGGTCGCAAAAATGGATGCTATATCCCAGAAATAGTTTTTCATACATGTGATATTGCATGAAAACTGCACGCGCAGTGTCACAATGTGTTTTTTGCTGGGTTGTGCGCAAACGCCTTGCCTCTTCCAAGGATGACAATGCTGAGGACGAGGTGCGAGCAACGGACCCAGTCCTGCCGGGCCAAATTGGATTCAAACCAGTCAATGGGGGTGGCGAAAATTCAAACATGATTGGAAAGGGCCTGAAATTGTGTATGTTTTCCGAATGAATCGAAGTAAACAATGCACTGAAAAAGCTCCTTGCGACGTTGCCTTCCTCCCCTGCCAGATTTGGCAAGTGGACCGCCGATTTCTGTGATGGTCACGTGCTGAAACAAAGCAAACAATACAAAGTCGTGATAAATTCGCCAGGGGCAGAAGATCACACCTGCTGAATCTTTTAGAAACCCTCTCACGGGCCGCTCAAATACTGGCGACTGCTCATAGTTGTTGCTCGGTTTAATTGCATAACTTGCCGTGACTTTAAAAATGCAATACTAGGGTTTGGATGCTTTTGCGCCGCGTACGCTGCAATTTAGACCAAGATGCCATGACTCCATCCTGCCACTTGTATGGGATGGGATGGGATGGCATCACATATAGCAACTTGTTTCATCAGAACGCAACACAGATAGATGGCACACAACAATCAAAGGAAGTCTAGAGGAGAACTTCCGAGTTACAAAAAGTGTAGGAGACAGTGTAGAATAGCGTGCGCACGGATGAACAAAGCCTTTTTCATTGTCCAGCCTCAAGCGGAAAAAAAACCTGTATGGCAAAACGAAAATGAAAAGACCAGCAACATGGATGTTTTTTCAAAACATATGTGACCCCTTCCCGTGCATGGTGCAACCTAGCGCAGCACAGCGACACCACAACACCACGTGACATAATGCAACTCATGAACACCACAGCACCGCGCCATACAACACAATAAAACACAACGTAAGATGAAATTCGTGTATCTGTATGTACATATGTGCACAGGTTATTGCAGATATTTCCGGGCTTGCCTCAATGTGAATGTCATTTCAATACGGAGCCCAAGTATGAATACATGATGTTTGTAAACATCTCTCTGTCTTTCAGCTTCTGTCATTGCTTCTCTCTGTGTTTCTCTTTGCTTCTCTCTGCTTCTATTTGTCTGTCTGTCGGTCGGTCTGTCTATCTGTCTGTTTGTCGCTCTTCTCCTTCCCCTCTCTTCTTTCTCTTTGTTTTCTCTCTTCAGGCGCGTGATGTGTATGTGAATGTGTACTTCCTTAGAAATGACGCCGTCAGAGCCTCAACAATTCGTCTTTCGGCCCACCGCGACACTGACTCGGCGCATCCAAGGTGTGCAGACACGTTGGGTTGTTTCACGTGGGCATCGAGTCAGCGGCGGCGGGCACGGAAGTGTTCTTTGGAAGCAGCGGAGTGGATCGGCGCAGTCCAAGAAATTGCGAGCCCCACACGTATGCGTGCAGCTACCATGTGGGTTTCGTCTCCGCCACAGAGTTCGAGAGAACAGTGGCCTCTGCCGATTGCCAGGTTCACGCTACAATGTGCTCTGGTGCAACTGCCAGGTGTGGATGCGACATATGGTAAACATACTACGCTTACAGCAGCCACCTGCGCACCTCGATCGCCCTCGAAAAGTCCTCCTCTTCCTCTTGCTGGTGCTCGTGATGGTGCTCTTTGGATGTGCGGTTGCGGTGGGGTTGACGGCGCTCATGGATGGAGAATCTCGGCCTGAAATGGATGGCCCTTTTCCCGGGAGCGTGTGACGCGGGGTTCTTCAAAAATGGCATCGCAAGGAATTGACTTCGAAGGAATCAACTCCGACGGACATTTCTGAAGTCTAAATTCTCAAATTCCTGTGTTCTTTCCCAGGGCTTTGTTTTGAATGTCTTGGGCGCAAGTTCACTTCACCAATTTTTCATGTGAGCCTCTCCTCTTAGCAAACTTTCTACGACAAACAAAGTACAGCGACACATTGCAACCCTGAGGTTTAAACCGCGCAACTTTACAAACTGGTTTGAAATTTGTACGCCAAGCATCACCAGGCAACCAAAGAGTCGACGACCTTGAAGATTCAAGAACATCCTCTACACCAACAGGCGTCAACGCTGGAGATCGCTACAAAAAGAAAGATTCGGTGTGGCGTACAGCGCCACGGACGCGTTGGGCGGGTTTCGGGTGGTTTGGAGGGAGCATCGGCAGGTTCGGAACGCTACAAAAGGAAAGATTCGGTTTGGCGTGCAGCGCCAGGGGCCAGTTGGGCGAGTTTCGGAAGGTTTGAAGGGAGCATCCGGCAGTTTCGGAACGCTACAAAAAGCAAGCTTCGGTTTGGCGTACAGTGCCAAGGGGCCAGTGTGGTGGGGTTCGGGTGCTTTGAAAGGAGAATTAGAACCTCGCGTAATGAAGCCCACGCGGAAAGCCCTGTGCAACTTAAGCCGGCCCAGGCGGTCTCGTGCCGTTTACGCCCGCCTGCACGGAAGGGGAGGGACGGCCTTGGACCCCCCCATCACTCTTGAGCTCAAGCTGTTGCTGCGGGTAGGCGATAGTGGCTGCTGCGGCCTTTACAATACGACCAAACCACAAAACTGCTCTTGCTTACTCTGGCAATTTCCTCTCAAGCGTGCATCCGAACTAAAGTGGGAGCAGGTCCTAGATTTCAATCACAAAAGTATAGAAATCCAAAGCTACGAGTTATGGGACCAGGCCATTGCAGAGTTCGGAGGGTTCGGAGAAGCTTTGGATGGGTTATTAAGAAACGGACGAGGTCCATACCAAAGGTGGTCCCAGATGCCGCCCCGGCCATGGCTAGGCCGGGGTCGGCGGACATTCTTAAGCTAGGTTCTAAATCGCATGCTGCCTGCGGCTGGCAATCAATCACTTGCTTTGTGAAACTGGGTGAGCGCGTGATGGAAGATGTATGTTGTTGCTTTGTCAATGTTTCCTGCGTTATTATCAGACATCATCATCATCAACAACAACAACAACAACACCATCATCATCATCATCATCATCATCATCATCATCATCATCATCCTCATCCTCATCATCATCCTCATTATCATCGCCATTTTCTTCTTCACCTGCAGCATCATCAACATCACTTCATAAGTTTCTTTGTTTTTGGATTGTATTGCATTATTGATTGGAAGGAACTCATCGCAGGTGTGACTGAATTCATTGTGAACAAATGTTTATCTCATTTGTCTGCTCCTTTCCTTTCGGGGCACACGGTTGTCTAGTTGCTCGGTTGGGAATGTCTTCTTTCTTGCTGGTGAAACGTTCATTTTGCGCCCCAAGATCTCCGGAATTAAACCAACACGGAGGCGTTTAAGTGAGCAAGGGTAAGGTAGGCTCTGGAAATTAGGTATACCGGTATACCCAACTTGGTGGCCATGAAAACATGCGGAAAATGGTGGTTGACCAGCGGATCTTGCAAATCAGTGGGCAAATCCCTGACATGTTTGTTCCTATTTTGGCAGGTAAGATCCCCATTCAAATTCCAGAGGTTTGGCCAAAACCAATTGGTATACTGCAAGCATTCATCAACCATTCATCAACCATGCACGAACCGGTCGAAGGTTACGTCCAATTCTTGAATTCATTGTTTGGTATGAAAAATAAACACATACATGTTTAAAATACAATATATTTATTTATATTTATATATTTATACACCGCACGACCCAGCTAGGAAGCGGCAGAAGCAGCAGCTAAAGCATCTGAAGAAGCGCAATGGCGGGTACCTGGGCACAATTGCAGAAAAAGACTTCAAAAATGGTGGTTCTCAAGGGGTAATGAATTTTTGGTACTGTATCTCAAATTGGTATCAATACAATAATTATGGAGAAGTATCATCGAAGATGGAGATTCATCGAAGGACGTCTTTCCCTTTGCAGTTTGATCTACCTGAGAAGTATATTAAATCACGGTAAGATTGGGTACTTTGGTGGATTATGGAAACTCGTTGGGAGAATGATGGTCTTACCAAATTTTATACCTATGCCAATACGTTCCCATATCATACCATAACTGTCCTATAGTTATCTCATACCATCTTGTAATTTGCTACATACCTATGGAAATGTCATGAAAATGGCCCGTGATCCATGGCATGTTGAATTTCCAGAGGGTATCGGCCACTTATGGGACAGTTCTGGCATGGGAAATTTTGGGATATTTTAAAGAAAAGAAAACTGTTTTTTTTTTGGTGGTTTCTTGGGTGCCCAACGTTAAGCATCAACAAACTAGGATTTAACCATCCAAAACGGTAGTTTACCCATCAAGAATCGTGGATTAAATGTATTCAACCAACCAAGATTCTGTATCTTTGGAAACCTTGGATGGGCACTTTACTACTTTAATCGTTCACCATTTTGATGGGGATACACTACTCAAGTCAATGTTTGATTGCTTGCAATGATTAAAACAAAAAAACTGGCCATGCAAGTTGCCTTTCAGAGGGTAGCTAAGAATAGATTTATTGGGGACACCATGGGATACGCCCAATATTGGGATTCTACCAGCAACAAATTGGCGAATAACTAGAATATGATTTAACCAATAAATTTGGGCTGCATGAAACCATACAATGGGATATTTCATAGGATGTATCAGCAACAGATGCGGACGTGCACATCGCTCAGCAGTGGTGAAACTCACCATTGCAGACCATGGGTTGTACCCCATGATCACTGTTAATGGTTATAATGGCTATAAGGATACAATTACAAACATTTACCGTTTTTATTTGATGGTGTGTAGCCTAAACTATCCATTGCAGACCATTTCTCCAATGATCAAATCGAGAATCCAACCAATCATCCGGGGCCATCTCCGCTTCGGGCGGTTCGCACAATTCTTGTTGGTTCGAAAAAAACACCACGTTGCAGACACTGTAAATATTCTGGATATCATGGCAAATATCATTTGAATACACTTTAGATATCTTCAGTATCGCTACGGAAGGTTTAGATCCCTCCAGTTTCCGGTTTTTCCCGGTTTCAACAGCCCTTTTCCACAGGCGCGATTGTCAACCGTCAAAGATGATGATGAGACGGACACCTCCGAGGTAGAACTCCAGAAGCCGAAAACCGGTGAGTTCTTGGCGATGTCATAGGGGGATGTCTAAGAGAGATGCGTGGATTCAAGACATTGTTTTTTCTTTTAACGTCATAAACCCAAGAATAAATCATTCTCTGAACATTACCATAAATGGATAGCGACAATGAATGTGTCTTCGACGGTCAAGGAGGCCAACTCCATTGGCTGTTTGGATAGTGCTGAGCGTTTGGACAATGAACGAATGACTCCGGATCAATTCCGTGAAGGAATGATCCCTGGCAGTTTCAGTCGTGGGGTCTTTCAGGGCCCAGTGTATGGTGGGAATGAGGTCTGTGCTGCTGCGCTGTATCCGACGCAAAGTCGGGACATGTACCATCTGGATCCTCCCCGTTGTTTGAAGATGAGAAGGGATCCAGAAACCATAGCAGATGCTGAGAATGGAGCACCACCGGTGTTCGACGAACCGGTAAACACCATCCCCGCCAAATGGTAGGCTTGTTGTTGGGTTTACCAAATTACCTTCTGTTACCTTGTCCAACCTGGCATCTGCAGAATCACATTCTGCAGATTCTTCGGATGTCATTTTCCCTGAGCAGCCAGATTGATGAGTCTTACCATTTATGGGGATATCATCAGGAATGTGTAAAGGGTGCAATGGGATAATTCCATACATGTATGATGTATGTACAATCATATAATTGCTTTATATCATGTGATTGCTATTATCCTTTTCATTATTGTTGTTTTCTTCTGATCTATATAAAATGCGCCTATGTTATCAGCCAATCATTCTGGATGATCTAAGTTTCTCCAACCATTGCTATTAAGTATTTACTCATGTTCATTGTTGATGAGGGATTCTCAAAGTACGTTTGGTGTTGGTGAGTTTTTCGCCCAGGTCAGCCTCCTGCCTCCCCCGTATAGATAGATGGTTTCCCACCAAAACCTACATACAGTGATTGGATGTCCCATTGAGCCACGTTTGATGACCCCAGAGGGCAAATCCATTACTATTCTATGATTATCCCATGATTCCAATACTGTCCTAGAGATTATCCATAATATAAACATTTGGGATGAATTTGGGATAATCATATAGAAAACATATAAAGGTTTGAATATTAGATGTGTTATCGTTCCATAGAAAACCATAATCGAAGGAAGTTTAGAAGTGAAACTTCCGACAATATGGACAGTTGAAAAACAGAGGTGAGAAAAGTCAGAAGTGAGAAGATCAGAGATGAAGAAAGTCAGAAGAGAGAAGATAAGAGATAAGAAAGTCAGAAGAGAAGAGATGCAGGTGNGTGTTTTTCCAATGTTTTGTGGCTCCGGAGGGTCGAACAGTAGGCTCGCTAAAGCGGCGGGTGCGGAGACATCTTGGCAGATGAGAGATGAAAAAGTGCGCGGCGCTGTGGCGCGAAGCACATTTGGAAGTAAAAAGTGTTAAAAACTGACAGGTTCGGACAACTTTTGGGCGTTGAGATGTGGAAAAAGTGCACGGCGCTGTGGCGCGAAGCACATTTGGAAGTGAAAATCGTAAAAATGTGAGGGGTTCGGCGCACTTTTGGAAGTTGAGATGTCGAAAAAGTGCACGGCCCTGTGGCGCGAAGCACATTTGGAAGTGAAAAGTGTAAAAACGTGAGGGTCTCGGCGCACTTTTTGACGATTCGATGGCCATCCGATGTCGAAAAAGTGCACGCCGTTGTGGCGCCAAGCACATTTGGAAGTCAAAAGTGTCAAAAACTGAGGGGTTTAAGCAAATTTTGAGATGTCAGTTAACTAACTGAACTAACAAGTTAACAACTTAACCACTTAACAATTGAACAGCTGAACAACTTAACAACTTAACAACTTAACCACTTCACAACTTAACAACTTAGTTAGTGAGTTTGTCNTCAGTTAGTCAGTTAGTCAGTTAGTCAGTTAGTCAGTTAGTCAGTTAGTCAGTTAGTCAGTCAGTCAGTTAGTCAGTTAGTCAGTTAGTCAGTTAGTCATTTAGTCGGTTAGTCGGTTCGTCGGTTAGTCAGTTTGTCAGTTTGTCAGTTTGTCAGTTTGTCAGTTAGTCAGTTAGTCAGTTAGTCAGTGAGTCAGTTAGTTAGTTTGTTAGTTAGTTTGTTTGTTAGTCAGTCAGTCAGTCAGTCAGTTAGTCAGTTAGTTAGGCAGGCAGATAGATAGACAGATAGATAGGCCGACGCTCCAACCACTTGTCGGTCCATCAGTGAGTTCGCTCTGCCATCCATCAGTCACAGCAACGAACCTCTCCTCTAGGTTTGCCATTTTTGAAACTTCCGCCACCGCCTTGTGCGGTACTACTGGTAGAACACCGGAGACAAAAATCCAAGCGATTCGATCCCGCAGGCGGAGCCCACTCCGCAGGCAACAAACACGGCCGAACCCTTCGCCGCAACCCAGGTGGAAACCACAGAGACCCTGGGGAAAGCTATGGTGAAATTGATGACATTTGATGGGGATACCCTCTGGTAAACTAACAGTTTGCTATTGAAAATGGCCATAGAAATAGTGGATTTTCCCATTAATAGCATGGTGATTGTCCACAGCTATGTAAACGTTTACCAGAGGATAGTTCATGTGATATAACGATTGTGTTGGGTAATATGAATACCATGGTTTGCTGCGGATTTTCACATTTGAATGCCCATTTTTGATGGGGATTTCCCGGCCAGCCGTGTTTGATCTCCTGAGGGTAGATGAATATCTGTGGTGTCTCGTGTTTGGATTGTAACCGTAGTAGTGGGGAAATGTTCAATCTTCAATCTTTATAGAAGACCATGAGATGAATGCGAACTCACTCCATAAAAAAATAAACGAACAGAATCAAAGGTTTTTAAGAAAACCTACAAAGATTGTCCAAAACCCCTTGAGTCCATTCAGTGAAAGATTTTCCAATAAATACAAACACAAAGAAATGGAATTGTGGCTTAATATGTGAAACCATGATCCCATGAATAAGTGATCAGTTTGATTTGTTAAACCTCATTTTTCCACAAACCCTAACCACAACTCGAACTGCCAATCATATCCCCATATTTTTAAAAACTCAACGCGCCATCAAACCTCATTTTGATGATGAAGTCCCATTCAAATCCAAACTTGGGTATAGCCATAGGGATTTTCATCGGATTTCACTGGGATTTTCGTGAGCACCCAATGACCATCGGTGAAAATTTGTTTCGTCATCCAGGCGCCTCCAGCTGCAGGCAGCCCGAAGCTCCCATGGTTCCATGGGCAGTTGGGATCTCCCATCTCGGATCACCCATGTGACTGAGAACCGAATGTATCCCATGATTTCCTTGGTTGTAGTACAAAATATAGCTTGTTTCATGCCCATGTTTTTGTTGGTCCAGCAACCATACATACATATAAATATATATATATATAAATACATACGTACATACATTCCACGTCATTCTAATGTTTTTCCCATTGATTCTTGGTATATCCTCATTAATGTGGTAAATCCAATAAAAAAAGTTTCTCAACAAGAAACAACCCTAGTATCACCATGAATCTGTGGTAACTACCATCCCCAAATGGTAGGTTTTCTATGCTGTTTAACCTTATCTGTGGTAAAATCCATAAAACCCACCATGATCCGCTGAAACTCCGACAGATACCAGCGGATCGACGCAGTCTCCGCAACCCGATCTGCAGCCTCCGCAGCCTGAGGTGTGTGAGAGAGATCTGGCGATATCCGGTTGTTCGATTTGTCCCCAATAGGTTGGGATGATCATGATAATCATATGTTGTTTAACAATAGTATTCAACCACAACATTATTGTTATAATCGTCTATGATCATCTTGATTTAACCAACCATATTTTCAAGAATAAGTTGTCCCAATATATTCTACGATTATTATGATTGAGAAATTATAGTGATTTGACCAACCATAATGGGACTTTCACTGTTTCACCCCACCAGTTGTATGGTGCTTTATGATAACCGATAGCTATACCTCTAAGATGATTATTATGGTTGGTTAAACCCATATATTCCCACTTGCAGAGGTTTCATCCCACCAATTCGGTAGTCAAACGTGGCTAGCTGCAAAATCCCCACGCTAAATTGAGTTTTTATTGGGACAATCATGAACTCAATCTGGAATCCTCCAGCAAACCCATGTTTGATTACCAGAGAGTAGTGAGCTCGATTTGGAAATCATCATAGAAATGCTGGAAAAAATGTGAAGAAGTTGTCATGGCATCAGAGTTCGATGTATTTGGGCCACTCAGCCATTGTTGTTTGCCATCTTATTTGGCTGGTAATCCATAAGATCATCAGGTATTATCCCAATTAAGATTACCATTTGGGGGGTTATAGATGAATTTCCCATTTATAGATGGTTGGTTAGATAGCCTTCAAGTCCTCAACCAACCATTCGACTCAGACTAGGCGGCTTCATCGTCGCCGTCTCCGGAGACGACCACGCAATACAGCAGGAGTCCCGAAGAATGTTGGTAAGACAATAGTAAAACCATCCCCAATTTCACTATGAATAGGTTGTATAAACTATTCCCAAATGGGCGGTGTATTGTTGTCACATTTCTAGGAATCCCATCCTGAAGAAATTGGTGGTGATATCCTATTAAGTACTAGGATTGGGTGTCATTTTTACCTACTCCAAAAACGGGAATATGGTGATATCCTATGATTTCCTCAACAGGCATGAACTGCAGTGGTGGTTTCGATGATTTGTTGAATCCTTTTCATGATGATCCGGACTTTCATCGGAATGGGACCCCAGAATGAAGAGACCACTAAATCAGAGTCTCCAGGGTGGTATTGAATATCAGGGGAATGGGATTCATGAGGATATAGACGGGATATGATAGTGCAATATATCACCAACCATATGCTAATGCGATATATCACTAACCATATGAGATGAGTTTGTTCAAAAAAGTTCAGTGGGGCCACCCCATTTTATGGATATTCTGATGAGGCTACTGATAAACCATGGATTGAATGGGTAGTTGTAGTGCAGTTCCTATTCCCATTTACAGACAGATCATCGACAGGTATGGTTGATACATATCCCAAACTTGCCTGCACATGAAAAGGGATGTCTCTTGGTTTTGGCCCCTGCATTCCAATGCTCATTTCTGGACAAACCTTTGGTTATTTCATGGGTTATAGCCTATAGCCACAAATTTTGGAAGAATATGAACACGCACAAAAAATCAGGGTACCCCCCCTCCAAAAAGAGACACAAAAAGATGTATCATCATCAAAATGGTAGGAATCACGTTTCCATCTTATGTGGGAACTCCTCTAAGCCTTTTATGCGGCGTTGATGACTCATGAGTTGGTTGTCGGGACGCGAAACTCCGTGACTGGAAAACAGGGACTTGAGCTCAGAAGGTGTCCCTGAGGATCATACCACCTGTTAACTAGGTAGCAATATACTTACCCTCCGGTAATCAAACGTGGCAATTGAAAATCCCCTATAAATGGAGGTTTTACTGGGAAAATAATCTACAAATCGTGGATTTTCCATTGCCACGTTTGAATACCAGAGGGTATATGACTTGGGGATGAGTCAAAACCTCTGTTTACCATATTTGGGGGTGATTCACATTCATAAATCCCTGCTATTCGGGGAGTGCCCAGCGGGTTTTGACCGCCACAGGATCTAGGGCGGAATAAGCCCAGGGTTTTTTGGGACTTGCTAACCAAGAGTGTTGTAACCAGAGTAAAATGTAGAATGATCCAACCCTGAATTTCACACCGTGGGCACTGATCCTTCTACAGTGACATCATACTTGGGGATGATTTCAATTCATTTCGACGCATAAGATATCATGAGACATTCCATATGGTCAATGCTAGTACTGTTGAGGCTGAATCTTTGTTTGTTTCACACTTGGAGGTTTCCTAAAATGGGATACCCCTGCATCATCCATTGTATTTTCGGATTTGCCATTTTGAAGGATCTATTTTGGGTACCCCTATGGAAATCCCTACTTGGGAATCACTATTTGATTTGACACTTTTGTTCACACTCTACCGACATCGCCTCTTGGCCAACTTCAACACTTTTAAGGCAGGGCCCTCCGGGTGGGAGTGGTGCTTCAACTTGTGATTTCTACCGACTTCTCCACGTTCGAACGTGCAAAACAGATGAATTCGTCATTGGAAGAGGATTTCATATTGTCGAAGGAAGTTTAGAAGTCAAACTTCCGACAATATGGACAGATGGAAAAGCCGAGATGGGAAGAGGCAAAGAAGAGAGAAGATCAGACAGGAGAAAGTCGGAAGAGATAAGATTGCAGGCTCGCGAAAAGGTAGGCAAGTCGCGAAACACAGTGTTTTTCGAATGGTCGAAAAGTAGGCTCGCTAAAGCGGCGGGCGCGGAGCCATCTGGGGAGATGCAGGATGAAAAAGTGCATGCCGTCATGGCGCGAAGCACATTTCGAAGTCAAAAGGCACAAAACACCTCAGGTTCGGAGCGCTTTTGGCAGTTCAGATGTCAAAAAAATGCACGCCGAAGTAACAAGCGTTGAAAACTGACCGCTTTCGGAAGTTGAGATGCCGAAAAAGTGCACGCCGTTGTGGTGCGAAGCGCGTTGGAAGTCAAAAAGCTGCTAAAAGCACCACATTCTCGGACCATTTTTGGACGTTCAATCGCCATTTTGCGTGGCAGGCGCAAGCGAGTCTGTGCCTTGTCAAACATGAGTTAGAAGTGCGGGTTTTGTTGCATTTCCAAATACGATGCCAGGCGTGGGACACAAAAGACAAACCTAGCAGACATGCCAAGAGGTCATAGCGCTGATTTCCGTTGCATTTTGGAGCATCAGATCTTCAGGTTTGCTGAGATGATTTTGCGTGACAGGTGCAGCACTTCGTATGACCTGGCTTCACTTTTTCGTCGCAGGCACACTACTTTAGACAGATGGGGCGGAAACATTGCAAAACACATTGGCACGAGGCCGTCAGCTGCACACGCAACTTTCCATTTTTGGAGGAAGCCTCGCAGAATTGTTATGATTTTGGTGTTGCCAACTTCAAAACGTGAGGAAGTCTCACGGAATTGCCGCGTTTTTGAAATTGTCAACTTCCAAGTTCAAGGAAGTCTCGCAGAGAAGCTTCGTTTTCAAGCTTAAAGTTTGACAGATAGATAGATAGATAGATAGACAGATAGATAGACAGATAGATAGAAAGACAATGAAAGACAGAAAGAAAGACAGGTAGATAGACACATGGATAGAAATTGCCAGAGAGATAGATAGATAGATAGATGGATGGATGGATGGATGGATAGATAGACAAATAGATACACAGACAGATAGATAGCACGACGCTCCAACCACCTTTCGGTCCATCAGTGGGTGCGCTCTGCCATGCATGACGATTTACGAAAACCAACCTCTCCCATAAGTTTCCTATCTTTGAAACTTCCGCCACAGCCTTGTGCGGCACTACTGGTCTGATTGGGTTGATATATTGTATTCAATGGGATCTTTAGCCCATTTGTTTTGATTAATGTTCCCCAGTAAGAATTTGCCAAAAAATAGCGCGTATATCGGGAAAAAAACATGATCCCATCTTCGCATGGCTATCTCGCTTTGATCGCACTGGCTTGCAGCATCCATGGTAGTGTCCTGACGGACGGGTCCTCCAAAAAGGAGCACCTGGGCGAAGCAATCCTAGTGAGATGAATTTCTACTGATCATGATTTCACTCTCATTTATATTCAGATTCTTCGAAGAGTATTTTTCCCTATGGGAAGAAGAATTTTGGCAACAAACCTGATCTCAGGGAACCAGGAACCAGGTCCCATCTATTTTGGTTGTTCCTGATGGCGGAGTTGGCCACGTTTCCAGCGATGGAGTGTTCCTATGAGCTGCTCGAAGCACTTCGACGCCAGCTACCCGACTATGAGATTTGCAAGAGATCGGACACAAAGATTTCAATGCTCGCGGGTGTCCGAACGGATTGCACGATGTATCTGGATGGATTGGGTTGCTGTTTGATGTTTCGCCCTTCTTCACATTTTCACATCCTCACACCGTCACATCCTCACATCTTCACATCCTCACATCTTCACATCCTCACATTTTCACATCCTCACATCGTCACATCCTCACATCTTCACATCCTCACATCTTCACATCCTCACATCTTCACATCTTCACATCTTCACATCTTCACATCTTCACATCCTCACATCTTCACATCCTCACATCTTCACATCTTCACATCTTCACATCTTCACATCTTCACATCCTCACATCTTCACATCTTCACATTCTCTTTCTCTCTCTCTCTCCCTCTCTCTCCCTCTCTCTCTCTCCCTCTCTCTCTCTCACTCTCTCTCTCTCTCTCCTTCTTTTTCTTTCTCTCTTTAGGCCGCGGGCAGTGCCGACGAGCCGCCACAAAACGTCAACCTTTTCGCGCGAAATGAGGTTCGATCGTCAAAAACTGAAGTAAAATTGTGATTTCACTTGTGCCGGAGCAACCCTTCCCACGCGACATGAGGTTCGATCGTCAAAAACTGAGGTAAGATTCCGATTTCACTTGTGCCGGAGCAACCTTNCAACCCTTCCCACGCGACATGAGGTTCGATCGTCAAAAACTGAGGTAAGATTCCGATTTCACTTGTGCCGGAGCAACCTTTCCCGCACGAAATGAGGCTTGATCGTTCAAAACCGCGGTAAAATTGCGATTGCACTTGTGCCGGAGCAACCCTTCCCGCACGAACTGACGTTCGATCGTCCAAAACTGAAATAAAATTGCGGTTTCACTTGCGCTGGAGCAACCCTTCCCATGCGAAATGAGGCTTGATCGTCAAAAACCGAAGTAAAATTCCAATTTCACTTGTGCCGAAGCAACCCGAGGTTCGATCGTCAAAAACTGAAGTCAAATTGCGATTTCACTTGTGCCGGAGCAACCCTTCCCACGCGACATGAGGTTCGATCGTCAAAAACTGAGGTAAGATTCCGATTTCACTTGTGCCGGAGCAACCTTNCAACCCTTCCCACGCGACATGAGGTTCGATCGTCAAAAACTGAGGTAAGATTCCGATTTCACTTGTGCCGGAGCAACCTTTCCCGCACGAAATGAGGCTCGATCGTTCAAAACCGCGGTAAAATTGCGATTGCACTTGTGCCGGAGCAACCCTTCCCACACGAACTGACGTTCGATCGTCCAAAACTGAAATAAAATTGCGGTTTCACTTGCGCTGGAGCAACCCTTCCCATGCGAAATGAGGTTTGATCGTCAAAAACTGAAGTTTATTTCCAATTTCACTTGTGCCGAAGCAACCCGAGGTTCGATCGTCAAAAACTGAAGTAAAATTGCGATTTCACTTGTGCCGGAGCAACCCTTCCCACGCGAAATGAGGTTCGATCGTCAAAAACTGAAGTAAAATTGCGATTTCACTTGTGCTGGAGCAACCTTTCCCGCACGAAATGGGGCAAATTGCGGTAAAATTGCGGTTTCACTTGTGCCGGAGCAACCCTTCCCACACGAAATGACGTTCGATCGTCAAAAACTGAAGTAAAATTGCGATTTCACTTGTGCCGGAGCAACCCTTCCCACGCGACATGAGGTTCGATCGTCAAAAACTGAGGTAGAATTCCGATTTCACTTGTGCCGGAGCAACCTTTCCCACACGAAATGACGTTCGATCGTCAAAAACTGAAGTAAAATTGCGATTTCAGTTGTGCCGGAGCAACCCTTCCCACGCGACATGAGGTTCGATCGTCAAAAACTGAAGTAAAATTGCGATTTCACTTGTGCCGGAGCAACCCTTCCCACACGAAATGACGTTCGATCGTCAAAAACTGAAGTAAAATACGAGCTCACTTGTGCCGGAGCAACCCTTCCCACGCGAAATGAGGTTCGATCGTCAAAAACTGAGGTTAAAAAAAGTTGTCGACAGGAACCTTCTCGCACGAAATGAGGTTCGAGGCCCAAAAACTGAGGTAAAATTGTTTTACGTCTCTGTGTAAAATTAAAAGCGTCTGCCGTCTGTGTGTAAAAGCGTCTGTGTGTACAAGCTTCTGTCTGTAAGAGGGTCTGTGTGTAAAAGTGTCTTTGTGTAAAGGCGTTTGTGTGTAAAAGGGTCTGTGTGTAAAAGCGTTTGTGTGTAAAAGCGTTTGTGTGTAAAAGGGTCTGTGTGTAAAAGCGTCTGTGTGTAAAAGCTTGTGTGTGTAAAAGCGCCTGTGTGTAAAAGGGTCTGTGTGTAAAAGCGTTTGTGTGTAAAAGGGTCTGTGTGTACAAGGGTCTGTGTGTAAAAGCGCCTGTGTGTAAAACGGTCTGTGTGTAAAAGGGTCTGTGTGTACAAGCGCCTGTGTGTAAAAGGGTCTGTGTGTAAAAGCGTTTGTGTGTAAAAGCGTTTGTGTGTAAAAGCGTTTGTGTGTAAAAGGGTCTGTGTGTAAAAGGGNCTGCTTGTTGTGTGCTCCCCCTGCCTGTTCTCTGCCTTTTTTGTGTTGTCCTCCGTTTCCCGTTGTTTGTTGTGGCTGGCTGTCCTTGTTCCCTTCCCACCTTTCCCCTCCCCCCGCTTGTGTGTGTGTGTGTCTTATC